>JAQPPZ010003208.1:0-600000 GCA_028583015.1 Wollemia nobilis | reverse complement strand
GACTCCGTAAGTATTGTTTCTCTCAATCCACTCATATTTGGGACAACCAATCTATTCTTATGATAAAGCAAGTCATCGCTACATAAAAAATCTATATCTTTTCCAAGTTATTGCTCAATTTAAGTATTACATGACTAGAAAAATTTATCTTTGTGTTGTAAATATTTAATCCAATCTAATAAATCATAATGATATTTTGTTATTACAACAATGCACCCTCTCCTACTCAAAATTTTAGTGATCTTATTATCCTTTCCCTTAATATACTCAATACAAAAATCATATTCAACTAGAAACTCCATCTGACATCATTGCCTAGCATTCAATAAGGGTTGAGTAAATATGTATCTTAAACTTTGGTGATCTATCTTCAGTTCAAATAGTTTTCCTAAAAAATAGTGCATCCAAATCTTAAGGGTATGTACAATAGCTACCAACTCCAAGTCGTGAGTGGAATAATTCACCTCATGCCTCTTAAGTTTCATTTATTCTAAGGCAATAACAACATAATATTGGGTAAAAAACCTCCTAATACTTCAATTTATGCATTAATACACACTGTAAACTTCTTATTAGGATGAGGTAATTGCATAATTGGTGTGATTGTAAACCTTTCTTTAAGAATTCGAAAGGTCTTTTCACATTGCTCTATCCATTTAAAGGTTTTAACTTTCCTTTTAAGGTTTGTAATAGGTTGGGCAATTCTCGAGAAACATTTGATAATTTATCTATAATAGTTTATAATACCCATAAAAATTCACATCTCAATCACGTTACTAGGTGTAGGTCAATCAACAATGGCTTTTATTTTCTTGGGATCGACTGTAATCCCCTCAATAGAGATAATATGTTCGAAATACTATATTTGTGGAGTGTAGAATTCACACTTTGATATGTTAGCGTAACTATATTCAATTTCATTATTTTAGGCTATTATTATATTGTTGTAACAATGTCTATTTCTCACCTGGTTAGTTCTGTCTTCATCGGACTATTCTAGTGTGTCAATGTATTATTTAATCAACTGGCCATCAATGCAATAATGATTCCACCATTCTATTCCTTCAATCTCAATTACATAGTCTAAGCATGAATCATGGAGAGATAGTTGAACACTTTCTTTGTAGAGTATCTGAGTTGAAAGCAAAGTTGAATTCTTTGGGAGAACCTATTGATGACAAGCTCCTTAACTTATTTGTATTGAGAGATTTACCTGACTCTTATAGGGTGTTGATCACTTCCCTTCAGGTGTCAGAACGAAAAGTTACCTTTGTTGAGTCGGTCAATATGCTTCAAGAGGAGGAGGCATGCCAACTTCAGAGAGATGATTCTTCTAACACAACCCTCTATTCCAACAGGAAGGTTCCTAATAAGAACGGTAATTTTTAGAAAGGAGGAAATTCTAACAAAGATTCAAAAGGGAAACAACCTCAACAAACAAAAAGATATTGCAATATCTATGACAAAGAGGGTCATGATACAAACATATGTTTGCATAAGAATAAAAAACCTAAAGAGAAAGGCCAGAAAAAACCATAGAACAAGAATAAGCAACCCAAAGTGAATGTTGTTGTCGAAGAATCTAACTCAAATTCTGAGAGGGCACACAAGGTGCTTATGACTACCACAGCTTCCAAGCATAAGTATCCTATTTGGTATGTTGATTTTGGTGCTATTAAGCACATTACTAGAAAAAAATCATGGTTTGAGTCCTTTGAGGCCAAATAGGGCAAACCTATCACTATTGATAATGATAAAACCTATAAGGTTCAGGGAGAAGGTACATTTTTAGTAACACTTCCTGATGGCAAGTGTTAGATTGAAAAAGTCCTCTATGTTCCAAGATTGGCGAATAATTTGTTGTCAGTCACACAAATTCTGGACAAGGATATGGTTGTGAAATTTAGTTTTGATGGAGGCAAGAAGTGTTGTTCTATTACCATGAGAGGTAAGAACATTGCAACTGATTCATATAAACATGGCTTATTTGCCTTAGATGTTATCTCTACTCCACATGTAGCCATGGCAGTCTCTACAAAGGAGGTGACTTCCCTATGGCACAAGAGATATGGGAATCTTAGTTCTGGCTACTTACTTGAGCTAAGTAAGTATGAGATGGTAAAGGGTATTCCTTCTCTTTCTACCACATTGCCAGTGTGCTCTGACTGCTTGGTAGGAAAGCAACATAGAGTACATTTTGAGAAAATCTCTACAAGATCAAAAAAACCTCTAGAGTTGATTCACACCGATTTGTGCGGTCCTTTCATGCCCATTAGTCATGGGGGGAAGATATATTTTTAGTTTTTTATGGATGATTATTCATGAAAGATGTGGGTGTTATTTCTTAATCCAAAATCTAAAGCATTTGGTTTCTTCCACCAATTCAATAAATCTGTTGAGAAGGATTCAGGGACTTCTATAAATATCCTCCGCTTAGATCGAGGGAGGAAGTTTACCTCTAAATAATTTTCTCTATTCTTAAATGCACATGGGATCATGAGACAGTTAACTACTACTTATACTCAACAAAATGGAGTTGCTGAAATGAGGAACCATTCCATCATGAAAATGGTTCGTTCCATGCTCATAGGAGCTAGTCTTGAGCAACAATATTGGGCAGTAGTTGTCACCATAATAGTATATATGTTTAATAGGGAACCCACAAAGGCCCTACAATAAATAACTCCATAGGAAGCTTGGAGTGGTCAAAAACCCTCCATATCTCTTCTATTCATTTTTTGATGTAATGCTTTCATGCACATACCGAAAGAGAAAAGGAAGAAGCTAGATGAGAAGACATTGAAGTGTATTATTCTTGGCTATGATGAGCACTCTAAGGGTTATAATTTGATTGATACTTTTACCAAGAAGATTCATGTCAGTAGATATGTTGTTTTTTATGAAGATTTCACATCACAAAGCACATATGATGTATACCTAGATATTGTGGAATCTAAAGTTGAGAAGTCCCCTTAATCACCAAATACTGGACGTCCTTCGACTTGTTCATATTATTCATCACCATAGAAGAAGAATCCAAAATGGTATACAAATACAATTAGATACTCAAAATTATACACTCCAACAGATTTGACTTTGGATAGACCTCGTACTCGCAGCATGGCTCGACAACAAAGAGCATCAACAAAGACTACTGGGGTTGATGACATTTGTTAATATTTTGAGGAACTTTCTTTTGATCCAGAGAGACAAACAGAGGATATGGATATAGATGATGACATGATGTTTATGTCTTTAATGAATGAACATGAACCTGCTTCTGTACAAGATGCCCTTAGTAAGCCACAATGGAAGGCTGTTATGGATGCTGAGTATAAGTCTCTAATAAAAAACAAAACTTGGAATCTTGTTGATCTACCACATGAAAATAAGCCCATTGGCTGCAAATGGGTGTACAAAGTCAAGTACAAGGCATATGGGACAATTTATAAGCATAAGGCCCATCTTGTTGCAAATGGCTACGCACAAAAGGAAGGTAGTGAATACGAGGAAAATTTTGCACCTACTGCTCGGATGACCACTATTCGAGTTCTTTGTGCTATGGCAGCACAATATGGGTGGAAAGTTCATCAAATGGATTTCAAGAGTGCTTTTATGAATGGTGATATCCAAGAGGAAGTCTACATGACTCAATATAAAGGATTTGAAGTGGAAGGCCAAGAACATAAAGTGTGCAAATTGGTCAAATCCTTATATGGTTTAAAACAAGCTCCTCAAGCTTGGTATATAAAAATGGATAATCACCTCCTGCATCATAGATTTAAGAGATGTCCATGAGATGCAAACCTTTATTTCAAGAAATAAGGTTTTGAGATAGTGTTTCTTGTACTCTATGTTGATTATCTGCTTAGTACAGGGAGTTCAAAAATTATGATCTCTACTGTCAAAAATGACTTGTGTAAAGATTTTGAAATGATAGATCTCGAACTTATTCATTTATGTATTGGTCTGGAAGTGAACTAGAAGGAGAACTACATCAAAGTGTCTCAAAAAATAAGCCAAGACACTATTAAAAAAATATCGCATTACTGATTGTAAGCTAATGGCAACATCGATGGAATCAGGGCTTCAATTATCATGATATGATGATTCACCTTAGGTAGATGGTACTATCTATTTTCAGTTGATTGGGAGTCTCATATATCTAACTAATACTAGGACAGATATCGTATTTGTTGTCAACTATCTTTCGAGGTTCATGCAGGAGCCTAAGACCACTCATTGGAAAGCAACAAAATGTGTTCTTCACTATGTCCATGGTACAATGTAATATGGCCTAGAATACAAGAGGAATGACAAATTCTTGTTGTAATTATACACAGATTCTAACTATGTTGGGTCATATGATGATCATAAGTCAACTTCAGGATATATATTTCATCTTGGATCTGGTCCTGTCTCTTGGCATAGCAAGAAGCAACAGGTGGTTTCTATCTCATCTACAGAGGTAGAGTATCACGCCACACGTGAAACTGTGTGTGAAGTGATATGGTTGCATTGCATTCTGACAAGTATGGATCATCCATAAAAATCTCCAATATACTGGTTCTGCAACAACCAGAGTGTTTTGAACCTTGTTAAGAAACTAGTGTGCCATGAGAAAACCAAGCACATTGACACACAATGCCACTTCATTCGAGATGAAGTTCCAAGGCACCAAATTCAACTTCAGTACATCTCCATCGATGCTCAAGTTGCAGACATTTTCACTAAGACACTTGCACGTGTCAAATTTGAATTGTTTCACAGTTCTCTATGTATTGCAAAATGATGTAATCAGGGGGGATATTAGTATAGCTAGTAGTTATCTTATTACACAAATAATTTAATAATGGGGGATGTTAGCGTAACTATATTCTATTTCATTATTTATGCTATTGTTATATTTTTGTAATAATGTTTATTTCTCATTTGGTTAGTTTTGTCTTCACTGGACTATTCTAGGGCGTCAATGTATTATTTAATCAACTAGCTATCAATGCAATATTCTTCGATGTTTTACATGATAGCTTTCCATATAACTGATTCTTTCTAAGAATCTCAAGTACAATTCTCATATTATGATCATTTTCCTTCTTGTTCTTGGAATAGATCAATATGTCATTAAGAAATACCAGCACAAATCGATCCAACTACTCTCTAAAAATACTATTCATGAGATTCATGAATGATATTATGGCATTAGTTAGCCCAAAATATAGGACTGTAAACTCAAAATATATGTACCTTGTTTTAAAAGCTATTTTAGAAGTGTCTTCTTCTCGAATCCTTAACTTATGATAACCAATCCTTAGGTCAATCTTCCAGAATATGGTTGCTCCTTTCATATGATCATACAGATCATCAATTCTAGGTAATGAGTACCTATTTTTAATAGTAACCTTATTCAACATCCAGTAATATATGAAAATCCTCAAGGAACCATATTTCTTCTTAATAAACCAGACATGATTTTCCCAAGGGGACACACTGGGCTTGATTTGCTCTTTATCCATTAAATACTGAAGTTGTATCTTGAGTTCTTGTAGCTCAATAGGAGTCATCATATATGGTGCCCTTGGAATGGGTGTATCTCAAAGTAACAACTCAATAGAAAAATCAAATTCTCTTTGAGGAGGTAACCCTAGAAATTCCTCTAGAAATACATCCTTGAACTCTCCCAAAATAGGATACTTTTGGAAGAGGTCAAATTCTATTTCAGTCTCTTATTTCTTATTCATTTTAACTACAAAAACCATTCCCCTCTTCCTAATGGAATTATTTATCTACATTGTAGTTAGTAAATGTGGTTTAATTGCACCATGATCACAATTAATTCTAATCGTTTGATTAGATTCATCCATAAACTCCATCCATATTTCTTCAAAGTTCAAAAGATCCTTATGGGATTTTAACCAATCAACACCAATAATGATGTCAATTACATGCAAAGGTGCCACATATAAATTCCAATTAGGTTTTACTTGAGGTAAAAAGTTGTGAGGGTCAAATAGACATTGGTTTACTTGATAAGTTTACCCTGACCCATACTCCACCTTCCAACCATTAGCCACAAACCCAAGTCTTTTAGGTATGTTCCTCACTAATATAGTGTAAATAAATCTATCACTTGATCCACTATCTATCAAAATACATATATTCTTATCATAATTTTTTCCATTTAACAAAGAGTAACTTGACCATCAAGTACGGGACTACCTATCATCACAAAGACTTTATGGGTGACTTCTTCTAGGGATTTTTGGTGAAGATTAGATCTATGGAGGTACTTTTTGGCATAGTGGACCCCTTGGCATACATAAAAACCATTTGGAGGAGCTCTACCTCCTCTGTTATTATTCTTATTTCTACCTTGAGGCACATTTTCCCTACTCTTCTCCTAATTTTCTAGTCTCTGATCATATATTTTATGAAACCCTTTGCCATCCCTCCTGAACTTACTCCTCTACACATTAGTTCTATTTCTACATCCCTATCTATTCTAATATCTTTCTTTAGGTTTCTTATTTTTTTCTTTTTCCCACTTCATAAAACCAACACTCTTTCATTTTCCTAGGTTCATAATTTTCCTTTTTATATAACTTTTGATAATTATAGTATACCTTTCTAGTCTCCTAGTTTACTTCTTATTTTCGTGCTAAATCAAAAGTAGTAGGAAGATCTACAGGGTTGTGCATATTCACCACCATCCTAATCTTGGGATGCAATCCTAGAATGAATTTCTAAACTTTCATCTCTTCATTACTCTCATACTAGGTTGCATACTTAAGTAATTGGATATACTTTTGATGATAATATCTAACTAACATAGCTTCTTGCTACAGATTAGTAAATTCTCAAAACATTTCCACATAATATTGTTTAGTTAGGAATTTATTCCTAAATTTCTTAACAAAATCCTCCCATTTGAGGTTTGCAACTTCAATACCCTACCATTTCTTAAAGGTCTTCCACGAATATAAGGCTACTTCAACCATGTTTATGATATCTAAAGAAATTTTAGATTTTTATGATAGAATCACCAAGGAAATGTATGACTCTAGTTCATTCAATCAATTCTCTACTGCATCACCATCACCTTTTTCATTAAACTTGGATATTACAATGTTCTTTAGGTTTCTAGCCAACTCCACACTCACTCTGGCCCTACTAGTACTAGATTTTGTAGGTTCACTAGGTGCTCTCTCTGTTCCACCTCCTCCAGTTTCCATTTCCCTTTCCAAGTCTTCTATGACATTCTATTATTGAACTATTAACTCTTGTTGTTGGGCCATTTATTCTCTTTGCTGCTCCATATGAGTTTATAATAGTTGCACAACTTTTGTGGGGTTTCCTTCCTCCCTACCAAGCTCATTTTGTGGAGGTTCATTCAATTATTTCATTCTTCTTTCCCATTGAGGACCTTCTTTCCTTATTCTTATCCTCAGTCACCTTACAGATCTTTCGATGGCTTCTTCCTCCCTGCCTCCTGTAGGATTTTTAAAAATCCACATCATAGCATTTGTGTCATCTGACCTGTAGATGAAAGAAGAAAGTTAATATATAGATTTATATTTATCTAGATAAAATATTTAATAATATTCCTACAATTTTAAGATCTCTTTCACTCTAATACCACATGTAACAACCCAAGCCTACTCACTTGGTTGTACCACAAAATCAAGCCAAGCAAATTCTTAAGGTAATTTTTTTCTAAGTTTAGTGTTTTCATCCTAGAAAGTGCTTTCATGTTCATAGAAATTATGTTTCACTGAATGAACCTTTGACATAATATTTTAATTAGTACAGGTATATCAAACCACTTTTAGGTTTCAAGACTGCTATAAGCAGCCACCCAAGTAGACAATATTGGCCAAATCTTGTAAAAGTGCCATTTTTGGATCCGATTTATCTCATTTATCATCCTCTTATTTTGGCATGAGGGTCAAACCACGATTGGAGTTATCCTCTAGGGTCCATAACACCTAGAGGGTGAACGCATACTTCTCCATCCCTTATCATACTAAATCTTTGACTAACTGGTCAACTTGTTCTAGTAGCTATATGTAAGGGGGTTAGCATACATATGCCTAGTGTCTAGTTATCTATCCATTATCTTTGGAACCAGCTAGAGCCATGTCAATACCCTTACATTGGTCTTGATCTCATTGTCCATTATGACTCACAATGATTATCCCATACCAAACATCATGGTAGAACGAGCTTATTTGTCATACTCATTTCCAATAGCCAAATGGTACAAGGACTTATCACTTGTACTCCTAGGTAGCAACCTACATGTGGTATCCCATACCACCCATAATTACCATTTCTAACTAGGTTACTTTTTTTAAACTTTACCATCAGAAAAAGGGTTACTCTCAAGGTTCGTTATGTGCATACCTGCAACTCATCGACATTGGGTATTCATAAATAACTATCCTTCATGAGGAATTTATTTAATATTTCTCACCATGGACTTGGTTTTAAAATAAAGGTTTAAGGTTATCTAACAAGCTCACTGCTCTTTTAATAATTCATGTTTGCTAGTTTCATAACGTTCATCTATGAGAATAAAACAAAATACATCTATTTAAATTTAAAAGTTAATGATGGAATAATCCTTATGCTAGTTTATTCTAAATATTAACCCACATATAATATAAATTCCTTGGGTTAATTTTCTCTATTGTTTACCATTTTTCCTTCTAGGTCTTAGTGTAATCCTTCTCATCACTATAAAAGTAATTATTTTATTTTTCACTACAAGCATAAGGTTTAATACCTTCTGAGATATTTCTAAGAAAAAATCATTGTCATTTAATCCATAACAAAGCTATCTTCAAGAATAATAGTCAAATATTAAATTCCCCTTTATATATATATATATATATATATATATATATATATATATATATATATATATATATATATTTTCAAGACAACATTTGCGGTTATAATAAGACCACGACAACTTCAATCATACTATGCTAGCTGAAAATATCAAGTAGAAAATATTCTAATCACATTCTATTGCATAAGCATATAATATTTTTAAAAGAAATATAATCTTTCCATGGCCTGAAATTTTAAAATAGAAACTTACTAACATAAAGAAGACATAATCCATGGGATATGGTAGTATTTTACATTTGACTTGGTCAGTTTCATATATTTCCATCGAATCAAGGACTAGTGAGTATCATGAATCCCTAACACAATTACTATCGGAGATTGTGGGTGAGGAAAAATAAGAACATGACTGCTTTTTTTATTTCTTTTCAATGCAGTTTCATCAATGTTTACAAGAATTTCATTCCATTTGAAGTCAAATGAAAATTTTGGAGATTCCACACCACAAAAAGTTTATAATATTGATATTTAAATGATAAAAACCTACAGGTGGCGTCCCATACCACCCCTCATTACTATTTCTAACTAGGTCACTTTTTCTAACCTTTACCATCATAAAAATGGTTGCTCTTGAGACTCGTTGTGTGCATACCTACACCTCAACAACATTGGGTGTTCATAAATTACTATCCTTCATGAGGAATTTATTTCATCTTCCTCACCATGGAATTGATTTTAAAATAAAGGTTTAAGGTTATCTAACAAGCTTTTATAATTCATGTTTTCTAGTTCTATAATGTTAAATTATGACAAAAAAAGAAAATACATCTATTTAAATTAAAAAAGTCAATGATGGCATAATCCTTATGCCAGTTTGTTCTAATATTAAACCACATAGAATCTAACTTCATTGGGTTAGTTTCCTCTATTGTTTACAATTTTTCCTTCTAGGTCTTAGTGTAATCCTTCTCATCACTATAAAATGAATTATTTTCTTTTTCACTACAAGCACAAGGCTTAAGACATTCTGAGATATTTCTAAGAAAAAAATATTACTATTTAATTCATAACAAAGCTAACTTCAAAGAATGATAATAAAATATTAAGTTCCCATTTTTGTATATAATTCTTTTTTCATGACAAAACTTGTGGGTATAATAATACCACGACAACTTCAATCATACTATGTTATGCTAGCTGAAAACAACAAGTAGAAAATCTTCTAATCACATTCAATTGCATAAGCATATACTCTTTTTAAAAGAAATATAATCTTTCGATAGCTTGAATTTTAAAACATAAAGTTACTATAATAAAGAAGACATGATTTGTAGAACATGGTAGTATTTTACATTTGACTTGGTTGATTTCATATATTTCCATTGATCCAAGGACTAATAAGCATCATGAATCCCTAACACAATTACTACCAAATCTAGTGGGTGAAGAAACTTAAGAACACAATTGTTTTTTTTTTTAATTTATTTTTCAGTGTAGGTTCATTAATGTTTACATGAATTTTATTCCATTTGAAGTCAAATGAAAATTTGGGAGATTCCAGATCTCAAAAACTTTGTAATACTAATATTTAAATGATAAAAATTAGTCGGTTAAAACAATTACCTCTCCTAGGTGACATCCAATTGCATAGCTAGCTAGGGAAATCAATTTATAGTTTCCTTCTATAATTAAATATATATTAGGGTTCAATAAATTTTCAAGTTACTGAGGTTTTAAATTGATACTTGTTCAATAATTCTCTAATGAATGTCTTTATCACAATACAAATATTTAGCTTACATTTCTAGAATAAAAACATATTCTGTTAGCGTAACTATGTTTATTACATTATTAGTATGGTTGTTAACATAGTTACAACCACTACTATTAAGCACCTTGGTAGTTCCATAACCTCCGAAACTATTCTAAGCGCTCATTGTATTATTTAAACAATGCTTGTTTAATGGTAATCATTTGCTATTTTCTACATGGTATCAGAGCAAGGTGGCCTAATACAAGCTTCGCTCATTTCATCCGACTTGGAAAAAAAAATGAAGGCAGTCCTAATCATGGAATATTTATGGGATGTTGTTTCTGGAGCAACAACGAGACCTTCACTAGCATCTGGATCCATAGATCCTACTGCTGATCAGATAGCATTTGATAAGAAAGACATTCGAGCAAAAGTGCTCATTTTGTTTGATGTTTTAGATGAAGTTCAACCTCATATAGTTGACAAAGTGAGTGGTAAAGAGGCCTGGGATGCCCTTCAAACCATTTATGAGGGAAAGAATGATTCCACCATTCTTCATCTTCAAAAATAACTTCACAATCTGAGTTTGAGACAGGGTGAGATAGTTGAACTCTTTCTTTGTAGAGTTTTTGAATTGAAAGGCAAATTGAATTCTTTGGGAGATATAGTGGACGACAAGCTTCTCACTTCCATCGTGATGAGAGCTTTGCCTGATTCCTTTGATATGTTTATCACCTCCATTCAGGTGTCACAATGATGAATTACCTTTATTGAGTTGGTCAATTTGCTTCAAAAACATGAGGAATGCCAAATTCATAGGGATGATTCTTCTAATACGACCTTATACTCCAATAGACAGGGTTCTAAGAAGAAAGGTAATTTTTAGAAAGGAGGCAATTCTCAATAGGATTCAAAAGGAAAAGGGAAACAACCTCACCAAAATAAGAGGTATTACAAAATTTGTGATAAAGATAACCATGACACCAATAGGTTTTGGCATAAGAATAAGCAAAAAGGCCAGACCAAACCACAAAACAAGAATAAGCAACCCAAGGTGAATGTTTTTGTTGAATAATCTGACTCAGAATCTAAATGGGCACACAAGGTGCTCATGACTACCATAGCCTCCAAGGAGAAGGATCTTGTATGGTATGTCAATTCTGGCGCTAGTAAGTACATGACTGGCGACAAATCATGGTTTGAATCATTTATGGCCAAAGAGGGATGACCTATCACTATTGCTGATGACAAAACCTACAAGGTTCAGGGAGAAGGTAAAGTTTCAATCATTCTTCCTAATGGCAAGTGTCATATTGACAAAGTCCTCTATGTTCCAGGATTGGCTAACAATTTATTGTCGGTCACACAAATCCTAGATAAAAATATGGTTGTCAACTTTCATGTTGAGGATGGCAAGAAGTGTTGTACAATCACCAGGAAGGGTAAGAAGATTGCAACAACTTCCTATAAGCATGGATTATTTACCCTAGATGCTATCTCTACTCCCCATGTTGCTATGACAGTATCTACCAAGGAGGAAACTTCCCTATGGCACAAGAGATATGGGCATCTTAGTTCTAGCTACTTACTTGAGCTTAGCAAGTATGAAATGGTAAAGTATCTTCCTTCCCTTTCTTCCACATTGCTAGTGTGCTCTGACTACTTGGCAGGAAAGCAACATTGAGTACCTTTTGAGAAGAGCTCAACAAGAGCAAAAAAACCTTTGGAGTTAATTCACACCGATCTGTGTAGTCCTTTCACACCCAATAGTTGTGGGGGGAAGAGGTATTTTTAGTTATTTGTAGATGACTACTCAAGAAAGATGTGGGTTTTCTTTCTTCAATTGAAATTTGAGGCTTTTGATTTCTTCTAGCAATTCAAGAAATCTATTGAGAAGGAGTCAGGGACTTCTATAAAAATCCTCCACTGAGATCGAGGGGGGGAGTTTACCTCTAAATAATTTTCAACATTATTTTCTGAGCATGGTATCTCGAGACAGTTAACAACTACCTACGCTCCTCAGCAAAATGGATTGGCTGAGAGGAGGAACCATTCTATTATGGAAATGGTTCATTGTATGCTCACAAGAGCTAAATATAGGGCAAAAGTTGTCACCACTTCAGTATATCTATTGAATAGGGCACCCAAAAATGCACTAAAATGAATAACTCCATAGGAAGCATGGAGTGGTCATAAACCCTCCATATCTCATCTTCGTATTTTTGGATGTCAAGCTTTCATGCACATACCGAAAGAGAAAAGGAAGAAGCTAGATGAGAAGACATTGAGATGCATTTTTCTTGCCTATGATGAGCACTCTAAAGGTTATCGTTTGATAGATCCTTTGATAAAGAAAATTTATATCAGTAGGGATGTTGTTTTTGATGAAGCTTTCACATCATAAAACACATCTAAGGTATAACTAGATCTTGTGGAATCTAAGGAAGAGAAGTTCCCTTTGTCAACATAGACAGGAGGTCCTTCCACATCTTCTTCAACATCAAAAATGAAGAATCCAAAATGGTATACAAGCACAATCAGGGATGCAAAGTTATCCACTCCACCAGATTTGACTTTGGATAGACCTCGTACTCGTAGTATGTCTCAAAGAGAAAAAGCAGTCGTAGAGACCAGTGAGGTTGATGATATTTGTCAATATTTTGAGGAACTTTCTGTAACTCCACATAAGGAAATAGAGGATATGGATATAGATGATGATAGGGTGTTTTTGTCTTCAATGAATGAACATGAACCTGCCTCTATACAAGATGCTCTTAGCAAGCCATAATGGAAGAATGCTATGGATGCTGAGTACAAGTCTCTGAAAAAGAACAAAACTTGTGAGCTTGTCAATCTACCACAAGGAAAGAAGCCCATTGGCTAAAAATGGGTGTACAAATTCAAGTACAAGATAGATGGTACAATTGATAAGCATAAAGTCCATCTTGTTGCAAAGGGCCATGCTCAAAAGGAAGGCATTGATTATGAGGAAACTTTTGCACCTACTGCTTGGATGACCACTATTCGAGTTCTTTGTGCTATGGTAGCATAGTATGGGTGGAAAGTTCACCAAATGGATGTCAAGAGTGTTTTTTTGAATGGTGATATCCAAGAGGAAGTCTACATGACTCAACCTGAAGGATTTGAAGTGGTAGGCCAAGAGCAAAAATTTTGCAAGTTGGTCAAATCCTTGTATGGTTTGAAACAAGCTCCTCAAGCTTGGTATATAAAAATGGATAATCGCCTCCTATAGCATGGATTTAAGAGATGTCTGTCAGATGCAAACCTCTATTTCAAGAAATAAGGTTCTGAGATAGTGTTGCTTGTACTCTATGTTGATGATCTCCTCATTACAAGGAGTTCAAAACCTATGATCTCTGCTGTCAAAAATGACTTGTGTAAATATTTTGAGATGACAGATCTCAGACTTATCCATTATTGTCTTGGTCTGGAAGTAAGCCAGAAGGAGCACTACATTAAGGTGTCTCAAAAAAAATATGCCAAGACACTGTTAGAAAAATATCGCATGACTGATTGTAAGCCAATGGCAACTCCGATGGAATCAGGTCTTCAGTTATCGTGATATGATGATTCACATTAGGTATATGGTACTCTCTATCGACTGTTGATTGGGAGTATCATATATCTGACCAATACTAGGCTAGATATCGTATTTGCTATCAATTATCCTTCGAGGTTCATGTAGGAACCTAAGACTACTCACTGGAAAGCAGCAAAACGTGTTCTTCACTATGTCCATGGTACTATGGAATATGGCCTAGAATAGCAGAATGGTAAATTTTTCTTGCAAGGATACACGGACTCCGACTATGCCGGGTCGTTTGATGATCACAAGTCAACTTTAGGATATATTTTTCATCTTGGATCTTATCCTGTCTCTTGGCACAGCAAGAAGCAATAGGTGGTTGCTCTTTCATCAATGGAGGTAGAATATCGCACCGCACGTGAAGCTGTGTGCGAAGTGATATGGTTGTATCACATTTTGAAAAGTATGGGTCATCCATCAAAATATCCAATACACTTGTTTTGTGACAACCAGGGTGTTTTGAACCCTGTTAAGAATCTAGTGCATCATGAGAAAACTAAGCACATTGATACACAATGCCACTTCATTCGAGATGAAGTTCCAAAGCATCGAATTTAGCTTCAGTACATTCCTACCGATGCTCAAGTTGCAAAAATTTTTACTAAGGCACTTGCACATGTCAAATTTGAATTGTTTCGCATCTCACTTTGTATTGCCAAATGATGTAATCAGGGGGGATGTTAGTATAGCTAGTAGTTATCCAATTACCCAAATAATATAATAAGGGGGGATGTTAGCATAACTATATTTATTACATTATTAGTATGGTTGTTAACATAGTTACAACCACTACTATTAAGCGCCTTGGTAGTTTCGTAACCTTCGAAACTATTTTAAGCGCTCATTGTATTATTTAAACAATGCTTGTTTAATGGTAATCGTTCACTATTTTCTACATATTCATATACTTACATGGTCTATCCACCATAGCTACCAACTAAACCAAGATATATGAGTGTTTGCAACCCTAATTCAAAACACCTACAATTATACTAAGGTTAAACTAATTTGTCAACCATATCTTTTATTATAATAATGGTAATTCACTTCCATACTTAACAAAAACCAAATATCAAAGTGAATTAAACTCACTGCTACTTTTCATCACCATATAAATAAGTAATATATGAAATATTTTACTCAAAAAATTTAAGTATCTATCAAATACTCCAAAAAATGTAAGGTTCACATTTAGTATAGGGATTTGAAATAACTATAGATAATTCAGGAGAGTAGGAGGGCACTTGGGAGATCTACAGAGAGAAGCAGGGTGCTCGGGAGATTAGGTAAGAGCTACAGTGTGCTTAGGAGGTCATTGGAGAGCAACAGGGTGCTCAAGAGATCTATAGAGAGCATAAGGGTGCTCGAGAGGTCTACAGAGAGTATTAGGATGCTCAAGAGGTATGCAGAGAGTAGCAGGGCACTTGAGAGGTCAGATCAGATCTACAAAAGTGGATATGATGAGGGAAAGTATGCGATGGCGGTGGTAACATGTGAGGTGATAGGGAAATAATGGATGTAGGGTTAGGGCACAAAAATCTTAGTTGGAACTCTAAGGTGCTTAGGATATTTAGAGAACTTTTGAGGTTTTAGTCACTTTGAAAACTCAGAGGTTGAGCCATCAAAACATCTCTTATTTATAATCCAACCTAGGACATGTTAGGGTTTCAATGACACTAATCATGTGGTTGAGATCAAAGCATATATAAGGGTGGAAAATAAATCTAGGATGTGGTATGGATTAAGGTAAATAGATGAATGAGATTAGATAAGATCGAAAGGCTAGGAATAATTCACTTTCTAAATATATATTTATTAAACATAAATTAGAATATAATATAAAATATTATATATAAATACATAATAAATAAATATAAATAAATATGAATAATGGTAAAAAATGATGGGAAATATGGATGGTAGACAAGTGAATGGCAGGAAAACATGGATGGAGGACAAGTGGCTAGATTTTGGTGTCTACAAACTCCAACATATTAGATATTTACTTGACGCCTAATATTTACTAGAATTTAGACTCAAATATTTACATGACTTCAAATTGAAATATTTACATAGTACTTGCAATATTCTTATAAGGTAACAAATAATGTAATACTTCCAACACCCTCCCCGTACCTGCATATTACATTATTTAGTAATAAGGTACTTTGTCTATATTTTCTTTCAATATTTCATCTTGGTCTTGATCTCTTTCTTTTTACTCTAATAGTAACTTTGGTTTTTGTTTTCCTTCATGGACACTAAAACTATTAATCTAATTCTGATTTGTATTTTATTCTTGCATATTTATTTTACCATATATAATTTAAGTTTGAATCTATGCTTCTCAAGCTTATTTTAAATTTTTGGGGGATGAAAAAACCATTATATTAATAAAATAATGTCTAACCATACAAAAAAATTGTGGGTGGGATTAGCACACCTCGTAAACCAACACACAAACCATCATGGTTAGAAGTACACAAGAGTGTCATAAATAGTCCAAAAAAAGCAAAATAACAGCCATCAAAATAGTGTCAAACATGCATTCAGAAATAAAGGAACCAAGAAATCACTATCAGGTGGAAGGCCTGAAGTTTTCCTCCATAAGATCATAAGTCCATCCAACAGTTAAAGAAATTGGATCCCCTAGCCATCAATAGTAGTACCACTAACAATACAAGTTTGTGCATTTGGTACAATTTCACCCCAACCAGGGGTATCATCTTGCTCAAGAGGTCCAACACCCCAACTAGAGGTCGAGCGAGATGGGCCTATAGCTCTAGATTATCCATATTTACACTGTGGGTGGGGGGTCTGGGACCAGTTTCTGGTAGAAAATGGTTGTGGCCTGTGATAGGTCCCCAGTGATTCAACAACCAGGACCTAGAAGGGGAAGTAAGAGTCACACAACTCATAGTGCAGTGCACATTCCCCCGATGCTCCATGAGGGTATGTAAGTACTACAAATCCACATATACTTTTTCCACTTGTACTGAATTTGTAACCAACAATCAAAGAATATAGCATATTTATCAACACAAAGAATATAACTTATTTTATTTTTTTAAAAGAACTTTATCATTTTAAAAATTTTATTCCATTATGTTCTATTTATCCATCCATAGTGTACTTCTTTTTTATCTTTTCCAAGATAAAGCTTTTAATATTGAATATTCTTTTGACAAATTCTATGGCTCTGAAGCATCCAATACGTTCTACTTATATCCATTTATATCATAATTATCCTTCTCTTCTTTTTAATAAATTTTGTCTTGTTGTCAATACTACGTATGTCACAAATAATCCCTATTGCAAACTTGGTGTCATTGTTATTTATCATAAAATATTTTTGATTAGCTTGTCCAACTTATATGATGTGCTATTTAAGAGCATTTATTTAATACAATAAGTCATAGTTATAATTACTAAATTTGTCATACTATTTGCCAATCTAGTTCTTTCATTATCAAATATGGATAGATCTATAGTTACTTTTTCCATGATATTTATGTGAGTTGTTTCATATTCTTCATCATCATTGTTCTCTATTTTTTATACTTCTTGGACCATATTTTCTCTTTGATTTTTCCATCTTGGATGATTTTCTATTTGTGTATATTGTTATTGATTATATTGATATTGTCTTTGTTGATATATTTGGAAAGGTTTATGTACTTGATTCCATTGATTTAGAGAATTGTATCTACAATATATCCTATCCTATTCTAAGTTTCTTTTTTAAAAAGTCAACATTAATCCCTTTATAAAAATTGTCTTTCTTCCATTAATGCTCCTTCTAAACTCACGTGAACAACCATGCTAGCCCCTATCACTACTACTTACATAATTCCTTTTATGTAAGTGTATTAGGTGCTACTCAACTTAAGCTATCACTCCCTTTATTTAAAAGGGCTAAATTTTCCTTACATTCTATCAAAAGGCACTTGCTAGTCTACATTCCCATCTCAGTCCATTGAAAAATATTACTTGTTAGTCGTTTTATTCTTCCTCCCACATAAGTCTATCTATGTGGTCATGACTAGTGCTCTGACTATCTTTCTCATATCTAAATGAGCTAGTTGACTATGATCATCAATTTTCTTGCATGCTCAAACCTTACAAAACTAAAGCCACAAAAGAAATATAGCACCCCCTTGCAAACTACTAAGATTCCAAAATATGTTACAAAAATATTAAATCCAATAATATCGTAATAAGTAGCCAAGAAAAGAAGGAGATATAACAAAGAGACATCAATTTTCTTCTTATCTATTGGAGTACCCTAAAATTGTTAGAAATATTAACCCAGATTTCATGCCTCAATCGGACTGTGCTCACGTAGTCATGAATCCCAAAAAAAGCTTGACATGATGTCGTACCTACCCTCTGACAGATGTGACATCTGATAGATTTGATCACCATAGAATTTAATGCCAGTTTGGTGATTTAATGCCAGTTCGACGATTGGTCAGAAACCCTAGTTGAGGGTCTGTCAGAACCTATCAGAGGACAACCCCTATCTTCCTCTCCACGTGGCTATATAAGGCAGTTCGGGTCTTCAAAAAAAAGTGTGAAAAGGAGAGCAAAGAAAGAGAGGAGAGTGGGAGGTAATCTGGAGAAACATTAGAATAGGAGACAAGATCATTTCAGTGAGTAGTGTGGCTCATCTATTTAATGTTCGAGCAACAGGCTTGACATTTATTTTTTGTCTTAGTTTATCCTATAACTTTAGCCTACAGATGTTAGTTTTCCTCAATTGAGGAATTTTGTAACCCTCATCTTATATGAATAAAATTTCTTGTTGTTTAAGGCATCTGTAGGGTTTGCAATTATCTCTGTGTTCTAAAATCTACTGTTGTTCTCTATAAAAATTACCTTAGAGTGATTTTGTTTGAGTTCTATAAGTTTGATCCCAGATCTAAAACATTGCACTCAGATTAGGTGTTTTTCTCCTCTTGTATAGTTCTTGCCAAGCCAAGAAAACCAACGTCGCAGCCGCACAAGCCTCCGGGCAGGAAAAGTTTGCAAGGCCAAAATTTTGGCTAAGTCTAGAGTTGCCTTCCCAACTTCATAGTGAAGTCAGACTTTGCTGTCTTTGACCAGCATAACCCGACTTCGCACCTTTGACCAGTGTAACTTGGCTTCACACCTTGATCTGTGTGCAACCCGACTTCACACCTTGGTTCATGTGCAACCCGAATTTGGGCCTTCCCTACTTCACACTTCACACTTTGCACTTTGCACTTCACACTTCGCACTTTGCACTACGCTCTCCCAGAATTTGGCAAAAAGAAATAAATTAATTTCTTCAAATTGGTATCAGAGCCATTGATCCCTTGATGCGGAGACTGAAGCAGAATGGCTTCCAGAAGCAACAACTTGTAGTTGCAGATCCTGTGCTTCAACAAGAAAAATTACGACTACTAGAGCATCTAGATGAAGATCCTATTTGGATCTCAGGAGCTGTGGGAGTTATTCGAGAACAGACATTGACAAGCATAAGGCCATACTGGTGGTGAAGGGTTACAAGTAGAATTCAGGCATCGATTACCATGAGGTTTATGCACCTATAGCCTGAATTGACATAGTCAGGATGATCTTAGCATTGGCAGCCCAACAGGGTTGGAAGATGTACCAGATGGATGTCAAGTCAGCCTTCCTCAACAGAGTGTTGAAGGAAGATGTCTACATAGACTAGCCACCAGGTTACAAAATTGAAGGCCAGGAGGGCAAATTCCTGAAGCTAAAAAAGACCCTGTATGGTTTGAAGTAGGCGCCCCGAGCTTGGTACAGCCATATTGATAGTTATTTTCAAGAAAATGGGTTTGTCAAATGCCCATATGAGCACACCTTGTACATGAAGACAAATCAAATACGTGATCTCATTATCATCTGCCTATATGTGGATGATTTGATTTATACTGACAACAACAATGTCTTGTTCGACTAGTTCAGAACAGCCATGAAGAAGGAGTTCGATATGACGGACTTAGGGTTGATGAAGTATTTTCTCGGCATTGAAGTTGACCAATCGGTAGATGGCATCTTCATTTCTCAAGGCAAGTATGCGAAGGATGTCCTAAAGTAGTTCAAGATGGAGGACAACAAACCTGCCATCACACCTATAGCCACAGGTTTGAAGTTGAGCAAGCTGGATTCAGGGAGGAATGTAGATACAACCTTGTTCAAGAGGCTAGTTGGCAGTCTGATGTATTTGACTACAACTCGGCTAGATCTAATGTTTGGAGTCAGTCTGATTAGCCATTTTATGGAGACTTTGAAGGACATGCACTGGTAAGCAAGAAATAGGATCTTGCACTATGTCAACGAGACATGGAAAAATGGCATATTTTATGCCAGACAGGACCAGTTGGAACTCGTAGACTTCACAGATAGTGACTGGGCTGGCAGCACCGATGATCGAAAGAGCACCTCCAGGTATGCTTTCCATATCAAATTAGGGGTAGTCTCATGGGTGTCCAAGAAGAAACCCATCATTCGTTGTCCACCACTGAAGCAGAATATGTCACCGCCATGTCAACCGCATGCCAAGCAGTTTGGCTGAGAAGATTTTTGAGTGAACTGAACTATCCTCTGGAAGGCACGATAACAATTTTCTATGATAATAATTTGGTCATTGCACTGTCAAAGGATCTCGTGTTCCATGGTCGAACGAAGATATCGATATTCGTTATCACTTCATTAGAGAGTTGGTGAAGTCTAGAGAAACTCAACTATAGTTTTGTAGATCCAAGGAGCAGTTGGCAGATATTTTCAAGAAGCCTTTGAATGAGGAAGACTTCAGTATATTACAAGATCAGCTTGGAGTCAAAGAACTCATGAAATCAGGTTTTAATGAGGGTGTTAAAAATATTAACCTAGATTTTATGCCTCAGTCAAACTACGCTCGTGCAATTAGGGATCCTGACAAAAGCTTGACATGACGTTGCACCTACCCTCTGACAGATGTGACATCTGACAGATTCGATCATCATAGAAGTTAATGATAGTTCGATGATTTAATGCCAGTTCAACAATTGGTCAAAAACTTTAGTTGAGGGTCTGTCAGAACTTATCATAGGACAACCCCTATCTTCCTCTTCCTGCGGCTATATAAGGCAGTTCGGGTCTTCAGACAAAAGTGTGGAAATGAGAGCAGAGAAAGAGAGGAGAGTGGGAGGTAATCTAGAGAAACAATAGAATAGAAGACGAGAATGTTTTAGTGAGCAGTGTGGCTCATCTGTTTAATGTTTGAGCAGCAGGCTCGACATTTGTTTTCCATCTCAGTTTATCCTGCAGCTTTAACCTGCAGATGTTAGTTTTTCTTAGTTGAGGACTTTTGTAACCCTTGTCTTATATGAATAAAATTTCCTGTTGTTTAAGGCATCTGTAGGGTTTGCAGTTATCTCTGTGTGCTAAAATATGTTGTTGTTCTCTGTACAAATCACCTTAGAGTGATTTCATTCAGGTTATATAAGTTTGAGCCCAGATTTGAAACATTGCACTCAAATTCGGTGTTTCTATCCTCTCGTATAGTTCTTGCCAAGTCAGGAAAACCAACGCCGCAACTGTGCAAGCCTCCGGGAAGGAAAAGTTTGCAAGGCCAAAATTTTAGTTAAGTCTGAAGCTATCTTCCCAACTTCGTAGCGAAGTCAAACTTCGCTGCCTTTGACCAGCACAACCCGACTTCATACATTTGACCAGCGCAACCCGACTTCACACCTTGATCCATGCGCAACCCGACTTCGCACCTTGGTTCATGCACAACCCGACTTCGGGCCCTCCCTACTTCGCACTTCGCACTTCGCTCTCCCAGACTTCAGCAAAAAGAAATAAATTAATTTCTTCAAAAATTACTCCCCTAACTAAGCCTCTAACTTACTCTATTCCACATAAAATGAAATAGCGTACTTGCAGCTAAACAACCACTTCCCAGGTTCCTGAATTAAACAAAAATAAAAAATCACAATCGAGCTAAACAACCACTTCCCAGGTTCCTGAATTGAACAAAAATACAAAATCACAATCGAGCGAAACCTAGAGAAATTACAATTATCAAACCAATATAAGCTTTAGTACATACGATAGCTTACATCCACTATAAAGTTCATTTCAAAGAGTAATATTAACATAAGAACAAACTCCAAGTTATTAAATGAATGAAAACTATTTTTTTCCTTTTAAAAATTATTTCAAAGTTCACTATAGATCAACATAATATTAAATCAATCGATAACTGCCTTGTACTAATTACAAAAAGAGAACTATTCCATTAATAATTCACATTGCAGTTTCCAACGAATAAAATATTCAAAATCCAACAATCTTTTACATTAGCAAGCTTCAACTTAGATTTACAAGAGATAACACTTAACTCATTGGATCGTTTATCTAACCCAAGCACCATTCTCAAGCTGCTACAACTAAATTTCCTTTTTTGAGTTCATGTCTTGAAAAAAATGTATACATAGTCCAGCTATCTAACAATTCAAAGAATAAACTTGATTTTTATTTTTTTATTTTTTTTAAATCACTTGAAGATAATGTTGCAGTGGAGAATTTTTGTCGTTGCTCTATGGCCTACCCGGTTATATTCAACATTCCCCATTCTAAAAACATCTTAAGAACCATTGAGAGGGATTGCCTTTAATTAGGATCAGATATGGCTTTGAATTTTATATGATGTAATACTATTACACACAATATCATATCGATGATGCTTTTCAATTTGCATGCAATAATATTTCTATGATGTATTTCAATTAGTACGCAATATCATTTATATGAAGCATTTTAATTTGCACACAATAACATTTCAAACAAACTAGAGTCTATCCGATTTTAATCCATATATCAATTCTTTAAAAAGACATGTAGTGTTCCAACTGGTCTAAAAAATTTCTAAGAAATTCAACCATCATCAATAATAATTAACATCTATGTATTTCAATATTTGAGGTCTCATTAAGTTTTGCTAATTATTTCGTAAGCATCTAATGAACTTTATCCTTGCCAACATAGATCTATATACAGATTAGCAAGGAGTAATAGAAATAATACACCAATCTAATCTAAAATCAATCTACTAGAACCACCTATAAACTTTGAGAAACCCCAAACATAATTATTTCTTAAATTTTTGGTTCCAACTCACACAAATTCAAATGATAGCACACAACTTACAAGCAATAGGTAATAGTGTTCATTCTTCCATATTATCAACTATCTCACTGGTTTGATAGCCACAAGGAACCGGGTGCATTTTTTTAATATATCTAACCATAAGTTGAACTTATCGATTTACTGCATACTCTTCACAGTAGCAACAAAGAACGTTCTTCCCAATCACACCCTACCTGTTTTATAGTGTGTTACCAGTAAGGAAAAATCAAACAAATATCTCTACAAAGATTATGAGTATTTTCACAGTTTCCAAATGACCTAATCCTTCAATGTGAAGGTTGTGGAGCATAGTTTTAAAAATCTAATAGATTGAAAACTCATCTGACATCATAACAATGGATATGACTTAAAGTTTACCTCTACATTGCCAAGGTAATATCCTTTGAGCTTACGTACATAAGATTTCTAGGTTTAAAAAAATTATAAACTCAAGTTCAATCAACCTTTCAAAATAACAATCGAAGTTCCTACCTTTGGTCAAATTACAATCTATAGATCTCTTAGCAATATCCACAAAGTTGTTTTACAAGCACCCGTTTGTCCATAATTGATTCAAAAAATAAGGCCAATCACCGGTATCATTATTTGAAAGAACATATCCTATTTAAGTACACGTCTTAAAGCTTACTCCAAACTATAAAATATAATACATCAACTGATAGATATATTTACTCTTATAACAATTGCATCTTTAATCCCAGAAGTTTCTTCGATGTGTAACATTTTTGATGAGGTTTTAACCAACCATCTCCATTTCTTACTCTTTCTTACATAGGGATGTGAAATAACTTGGTTAAATTCAAGTCGAATTTATACCTTGTTCAAAAGTCTTACAAGATAAATGTACAGTCTTGGCTAGTTAGTTATAATATTTGAATCTCAAAAAAGCTTAACTACATTTTCAAACAATTGTCCCATTTCATTCCGTATATCACCCTCCGAAAATATGCAAAAAATTACAAAAACAAAGTTTTCACATGCACAGTCATCCCATTAGTACAGCAAGTCAGTCAAATCTTGCACAATCTATGGTGCATCGACAAGTCATCAACAACTCATGTCATTTATTCCATTGGCATACATCATACAAATTAGGGACATCGCATTCATAATAGCATATGCATACATCAATGTAAAAACATGTACATAACAACAAACCATGACAAGTGCATAAACACCAAAAAAAATTCATCTATATATATATATATATATATATATATATCATAACAAAAATGCTCGCAGGTTACAATGAACCGATCCTCTAACCCCGCAACAACAATCCAAAAACTCAAAAACCCCCAAGCCTAGGGCGTCGCCACCATGATCACACAGGATCGGTGCGATGAGAACTACCCCCTATAGTATAGGTCCTATGGGACTTCTTAGGGTGACTACTGCTCACCCCTGCATAACGCCTACTAGAGCCTCCCTCATCTAGTCGCCTACGATGGGACAATACTGACTGCTCAGTATCATTGTCTCTCATTCGACGCGATGAGCCACCTCCATGAGGCTCAAGTATTTGCCCACCAGGGAATATAATCTCTCCCTCCATATCTAGCCGATGTCAGCATCAATATGACTCCCGTCGGCCCCATTTTGCCTCCCGTCGACCCCACTCTGCCTCCCACCAATGGTAGTAAGCTACTACATCATCGCGCTATGCTAGCTACGCCCGTAGGAGATCCCTCTCTCGTGTAGCATCAGTGTCCCCCTCTTGTCGATGAGACGTAGCCCATGTGTTCTCCTGCTCCACCAGATGAGTCCGTAGGAGATCTCTCTCCCGCAAAGCCTCTCCCAACTCCCCATCTCATCTTTGTAGTAGGTCCTCCAATCACGCTATCTCAGCACTGTGTCTCACCTCCACATCCTTCGAACCTGCCTGAGGCATAGGTGACTCTGGGACAGTAGCCTACTCTAGCTCCCACTACTTCGAGACATCCCGCATCTCTAGCTGATTCGATACTCCAAAATCCCCTCCAACATCCTCAACCTTGACCATGTCTGCATCATCACGTGGAGCACCCCAACCCTCATATGGTACCTCTGTACCCTCATCCCCTGCTGCTGCTACTTTTGCACCCCCTAGAGGCCTCTCACCTCGCCATCACCATAGAGTCCACCACTACTCATATTCAGTAGTAGTCCTGACGTCATCCACATCTGGGACATCAATAACCATATCTGAATCCTTGTCAAGTGGTGCAATGACTGGTCGGTCTAGATTCCTCTCATCCCCTCGACATCGATAGACCACATGCTCACCAAGAATCCCCTAGCGCACTCCAAACTGTCGGGTCACCCGGTCGTATGGGAAGAACTCCTACTCCATCCCATGCCTCCCAATAAGCCATTGCCCCCTACGTACCCATCGGAGCCACTCTCTAGCCTCATGCCAGGCTAGACAATCTTGGTAGGGGTGCCAAAACACCTCTCCAGGAGTAAGCCAAGCAAAGGCATCGGCATAGTGCCCTACGACACCTGCCCATCGTCGACTTTGTCCCTGCTCCTCCGACCTCCACCATAGTACCCCATATCCAATCTCTCGGTCTGCCATCTCTGCCCGCGTCATCCAGGGCAGCCCCATCGGCCTCTCCACTACTATGTGCTGCCAAGCCCAGCACTGCATCAAGTAGATACAACTGATCCCATTTTGCTTCTAGTAGTGGACCTCGTACAGCTCATCATAGAGCTATGCCAGTAGAGTCTATCCCCATCTCATAATCATCAGAGCATCTGTCGGACACTCCACCAACCTGAACATCACCTCTAGCAGGTTCCACGGGAACCTCACACCAGAAGATTCAGGGAGTAGCATGTTGGACGAATATTAAATAAGAATTCGTCCCACCCAGGAATACTAAATAAGAATTCGTCCCACCCAGGGATGAATACAGAGTAAAATTTTCAAAAACAACAAAAAAAATGCACAAAAATGCACCAAAACAAGTCCTAAAAGTGTCAGATCAGAATGCTTTTGCATTGGACATTGATGTCGAGGTCACAAATCCTCACTATCACACTCCCTAAGAAGGCTACTATAGCTGGACCGCTCCATGGGAAGCCGAATTTTTGAGAATTTCATCTCCAAACGGCGTCACCAAAACGGGTCAAAACCCATCCAAAAATAGCAATAACATTGCCGAACGAAGGCGCTTTTGCGCTTGACATTCTTGGCATCCAAAACAGACATTGGGGTTACAAATTGTCACTATCTTACTCCCTAATAATGCTACCATAGCCGGACCACTCCACGAGAGGATGAATTTTTGTCAATTTTAGCTCCCAAATGCGTCACAAAAAGGGTTAACACCCACCAAAAATAGGTCAGAATGTTTGGAAACTGCTTTTGCATTCAATGGTAAACAACTGAAGGCACCCTTACCTAAGTCATCCTGGGTCAAGCGACTCGTCACTTTTCTCATGTCGTTCATTCCCTCATCGATTCATCGCTTGATGGGGTAGTCACACTTAGTCGCCAATCAACAATAATATACCCAATCATGGAAATGACACGCATTCAAAGGATCATTGACAAAGACAATCGCGCCCCTGCTTGAGAAGCAAACAAGCAATTATCACAAGCTGATCAAACACTTGGCATTCATGAATCATGAACTCAAGGTTCCCACAGACAAAAGGTTGCGCCCTTTGCCTATTCATGACTGATCAATGTCCAAGCTCAAGTAACACCTCACTGAACACGATTAACACTTGATTTAAGTTCCTCAGCTCGTCCGAAGCAAGGATTCAAGAATGCATGCCCTTTCCATACTTGGGGCATCAAGATTTGGTTAGGTAACTAAGAAACCCTAATCATTAGTGCTTTGGTTATCTATTTTTGCTCAACGCTGCACCTTGCATAGCGCTTCCCAAAAAGGGTCATTTGTAGACACCAAAATAGCACCAATCTGATTACGTGACAATAAGTGCTGATCGCATTGACATAAACAGCCCCAAGGGCAGCCCCCAGAGGTTAAACAGTGGTCCTAACCACTCCCAAAAGTAGTTTTAGAGGTCAAAGGTCAATTTGGCACCTTTTTAACACCTTGCTCTCTGCTCGTCCCATGCAGGGATGAATACAAACTGACATTCGTCCCACCTAGGGAAAAATAGTAGCATTCGCCCTAGGGTGAGGCGAATAGCAAGTTTGACTGGCAAAAATTCAAACCTCGGTAACTCCTCCAGTTAACTGAGGCTTCAAGCCATGCAAGTGCAAGTAATAAATTTTATTCAAGAAGAGAGACTTCAGTGATGAGTGTCTTTATTTTAGAAACCTCATGCAAGAAGCTTTTTAATCAGGGAGTTAGCTTTTCTCTGAAAATAGGATAGTTAACTCAAGTGGCGCCCTCGCATGTACAATTCAAACAAGGAGACCTTAAGGTCTATAAATTGAGGAGTTTTCCCACCCAAAATATATACAGAGAAGGATCATTTGAGCAACAAAGTGCTGCCAATTTACCTACCTAACAGCAATTTGTGCTTTTACATCATTAATCTCTTATTCGAAAGGGAGGTTATTGGGTGACTATTGGAGGCACAAATCCGTACCCAAAACCTGATTTTTGGCCACAACTATCCACAAAATTTGTCGACAACACCCCATAATAAATTTTGGACCCATCCCAAGTGGATTGGTGCCAAAACAGTGTCCCAAACAGTGGGCGTCCTGCCCCCGGGCGCTCCCAAATTGTCACAATTCTATTCACCCCACCCTGGGATGATTAGAAATTTGTGATATATTTCTCTGGTTTTTCTTTTGTATTTGATTCTAGATAGGTTAAATAGGTTACAGTTCAAATTTCATTTCATTTTGAGCAGTTTTGACCAAGTTATTGTTATTTCCTGCCTTCACTAACTTGCAAATGTCATATTCAAAATCTGGGTGCTAGAGGAAAAATTGGAGAAATCTGACCATCTGGGTCTTCCCAAAACACCCCCAATTAGCTAACCCCAACTTTTGAGGTCTTTTGGAGCTTCCTAAGTAGGACATTGAACAAGGTGTTTTCTAATAAATTATCATAGTCCTATTCGTCCCACCCTAGAATGAATACAGATATGTGAGGAATTTTTAGACTATTCTTTTTGTAGTGGTCTTCTGATAGTATTTTTATGTTTCTATTAAAATTTTAGGTCAATCAGAGGTTATTTGATAGTCATTTTATTATTTTCATGCATACATTGACAGTAGGCCTTGGGAAATACATGTTTCATTTTGTTTGTAGGTGCTACTAATATTTTATGTTTCTGTGAATGCAAGTTTTCGACAGTAAAGGAGCAAAAAAGAGCAAAGAATCACATACAACAGCGGCGGCGACGTTTCGGTCTACCCATCTTACATGTGGGCACGCAAAAGAAGGATTGTTGGCCATGGATTTTGTGACGAGAAACACATTTGACTCTCCTATCCCCTAAAAAGGAAGGAGACGTATTGTAACATAATTTATAAAGCGTATCAATAAAGAGATTACAATATTTTGTATTGCTTTTATCTTGTGTCAATTTGTATATGTTCTTTCTCATCCTTTCTTGTGGCATATTCTTTTTTTGTTTTCGTATCTTTGTGCTTTCAACGATTATCATCTCACCCTCTACGTTTGTCTTCAGATATAGGGTGTGCTCATATGGGCATTTAGTGAACCCGTTCTCCTAAAAGTAGCTATCAATCCAGCTGTACCATGCTCGGGGTGATTGCTTCAATCGATACAGGGCCTTCTTCAGCTTTAGAACCTTGCCTTCTTGCCCTTGTATTTCATATTTGGGTGGTTGGTCTATGTAGACCTCTTCTTCCAACACTCCGTTCAAGAAGGTAGACTTGACATCCATCTAATAAATGCTCCATCCCTTTTGAGCTGCTAGTGCCAGAATCATTCTGAATGTGTCAAGTTTAGGATACAGGTGCATACACCTCATGATAGTCAACTCTTGACTTTTGCTTGTAGCCTTTTGCCACTAATCTGGCCTTATTTTTTTCAACTTCTCCTTGGGCATTAAACTTTGTTTTATACACCCACTTGACCCTAATGGTCTTTTTTCCTGCTGGAAGATCATCCAGCTACCATGTCTCATTCTTTTCAATGGTTGCTATCTCCTCATCCATTGCATTTACCCATTTATGATTCTGACTTGCCTCTTCAAACTCCACTGGATCACACTCAGTAAAGAAGGCAAAATCAAAATATTCTTCATCTGTCTGATTACGGGTTACCTCATAAATGTCTTGCAAGCTCCGAGTCTTCATAGGTGTCCTCAAGTTTAGAATTTTTCTTGCAAGTGGAGGTGACCAGGATGAGGAGGCTTTGCTAGTGTTGGCACCACTACTGCTTGGAGGTACAGGTGGCTGCACACTATCTTCCTCCAAGTTTACAGGTTCAACAATTGTTGGTTCAGGCTGACCAGTCTTTGACTTCCAGTTCCAGGCTTCATCCTCCAAGAACTTCACATCACGGCTGATGACAAGTTTCTTTGTCATCGGATTGTACAGCCTGTATGCCTTTGCTTGTTCGTTGTACCCCGTGAAAATGTATTTTTCATCTTTGTCATCCAACTTCTGCATTTTCTCATCTGGAACATGTGCATATGCAATGCATCCAAAAACTTGCAAATGAGCCACACTTAGCTTCAAATTGCTCTAAGCTTCCTCTAGAATTTTATCCTTCACACTCTTGGTGGGACATCTGTTCAGCAGATAAACTGCACATGACACAACTTCTACCCAAAACTCATGTGGCAGACTTTTTACCTTCAACATACTACGTGCCATATCCATGATGGTCCTATTCTTCCTCTCAGCTACGCCATTTTGTTGCGGTGTGTATTTGGCAGTCAACTACTTTCGAATTCCATGTTGCTTGCAAAAGTTGTGGAATTCATTGAAGATGTATTCTCCTCCATCATCTGTCCTGAGAGTTTTCATGTAATACTCACTCTGTTTCTCAACCAGAGCCTTGAACTCCTTAAATTTTGTAAATGCTTTTGACTTCAGCTTGATGGGATAAATCCAAGTATTCAGACTGAAGTCATCAATGAAAGTCAAGAAGTATTTGTTGCCGGCATATAAGCTGGTCTGCATGGGACCGCAAATATCTGAGTGCACCAGCTCCAATGGCTGAGATGCTCTCCAAGACTATCCTATGGGGAATGTATCCCTGTGTTGCTTAACGACCATGCAACCTTCACAAACTTGGTTTGGTTGCTCAATAAGGGGTAAACCCTTCACCATTTGCTTCTTGTGTAGCAAATTCAGGCCACTGAAACTCAAGTGACCGAATCTGAGATGCCACAACCAAGTAGCATCCTTCACAACTGCACTTAGAGACATTAATGATTCATTCTAAATCTGCAGCGAAAACATTTTATTTTTCGTCATGCACACGGTTGTGATTTGGCAATGCACTTTGTATCTAATGGTACAGACACCATCTTTGAACTAAACAATGTGCCCTTTCTGCACAAGTTGTCCAACACTCGACAAGTTGTGTTTCAACCCAGGCACATAATAAACATCACAAATTTGTTTTCTTTCACCGTGTCGAGTGCGAATGAGGATTTTTCCTTTCCCCATCATAGGAACCTTGCTGTTGTTCCCCATCTTGACTTCAGACTAGACTGTTTCATCTAGTTATGAGAACATCTCTCTATTTCTAGTCATGTGGTTGCTTGCACCCACTATCAAGATACCAAATATTTTTTTTGCTCTCCTCCTCAATACTGCAAGTCAGCAACACATTTCCTCCTACCGCATTTTTGGCTTCATCCGTATAATGGGCTTGTTGTTGATTCTCGTTCGCCATCCTCTTTTTGCACTATGAGATGTAATGGCCAAACTTTTTACAATAATAGCATTGGACCTTAGATTTATCTTTCTTCTGATAAGATCCACTTTGCTAATTTTTGCCAGTGCCTCTTCCTCCTTGCTGATGAAAGTTGCAGCTGGTCTCACTATCATTAGGGTTTGATCTCCCTCCTTGCTTGTTACCTCTCCCACGCCTACCTTTGCCTCTTCCACCTTGAGAACTAGAGGCGCCATGGTGGGAGTCTTGTCTGTCGTTGTCTCGGAATGAGACTTGTGCTTTGAAAGCTTGCTCCAGAGAGGACTGAGTTGAGCATCTCAGCCTCTGCTCATGTGTCTGCAGAGAACCCATGAGCTCGTCCACCGAGAGGGTTTTCAAGTCCCTTGACTCCTATATTTCAATTACCATAGAATCAAATTTTTTTGACAGACTCCATAGAATTTTCTCGACAATCCTTTGATTCTGCATAATTTCACCATTCAACAACATTTGGTTGATGACATCTGTCGTTCGGGTGAAAAAAATACTCATCGACTCGAACTCACTCATCTGTAGGTTCTCGAACTCCCTCCTCAGCATCTACAGTTTCACCAACTTCACTTTATTGGTGCCCTGGTACGAGCTGACTAGAATCTCCCAGGCCTGCTTGGCCTTGGTGGCTGATGCAATCCATGGGAAGATGGTCTCCTCAACTGCTTGCATGATATAGAACAGGGTTTTTTTATCTTTATTTTGGTTCTCCTTCAGAAGGTCTTTGCTAGCTTGGGAGAGGACGACCAGTGCTGTTGCATCTGCCGATTTCGGGTACCCATTCTCCACCAAGTCCCACAACTCCTGAGACCCGAAAAGGATTTTCATTAGGATGCTCCAATAATCATAGTTCTTGCTATTAAATCGTGGGATCTGCAACTGCAGGGAATTGTTTCTGGAAGTCATGCTTCAATCTCCGTGTCACGACAACAATGACTCTGATACCAATTTGAAGGAAGTATAAAATCATGTTAATAAAAAACGCTTTGCAAGTTTGTTGAGCGAGGGAGGAGCTTCGCTGGGCTCGACAATGAAGCTTCAACAATAAAATTGAGCTTCGCAAATATTTAATAACTTCGGCAAAATGAGCAGCGAAGGAGGAGCTTCGCTATTTTACTGGCGAAGTGGCAAATTCGGGAGAGATAACTAATTTTACCCACTCGAGGATGCTTCGCGGCAAATACTCCCGAAGTAAAGACTTCGGAGAATAAAACGGCGAAGTAAAAATGCTTCGGGGATTTTTCAAGCGAAGCGGCTGCTTCGCAAAGGATATTTTTGAAGTAGAACTTCGGTTTAAAATTGGCAGCGTTGCGGCAAATATTGTTTCGGGAAAGTTGGGCACAAGACGACGACTTCTCTTCGGGCAGAAAAAGAAGACAAATTTGTACTTCGTTCAAGGAGAAATTTAAATAGAAAAATCATGCAATAAAGCAATGATTTACACGTCTTGCCAAAGTTCAGGTTTGGAAGAAATAAAACAATGAAATTAGATATAACAGAGAAAACAGTCGAGGGTTTACACAATAACAAAATATTTTATTTATCATATAAAACTGGATTACAGGGCTTCTTTTCTGAAGCAGTTACAAACATCTGCAACCAGGTTGCAGGATAAACAAGATGGATATTTCTTGGAGGCTGCTGCTCCCTTCTCCGGCTGTCTGCTGAAGTTGCTGCTGTTTTCCTCTCAACTGCTGCTCTGCGTTCATAATCTCTCTTCTTTCTCTAAATGACATATGGTCCGGTATTTATAGACGAAGAATGAAGACAAGAGGCGGGAATAATTCACCAACCGGCTGACAAAAATTAAATGCCGAAGAGGGTTTTCCACAAAACGCCGAACAACCCCACCTACTCACATGCGTGATGTCAGGCGCTCGTTTCCCGTGCCTGGACGCTGCTTCGCAAATCTGATGGGCGAACTGCCGGATTTATGTTGCTTCGCAGCGAATCACTTTCAGGTGCAAGTTATTTCTGCTTAGCAACGAAGCACCTTCAAGAGGCATATATTTACTGCTTCGCAGCGAAGCTTTTGCGGGAGGCGTGTAATGTGGTTTAATAATTCCAACAATCCTGCGGTCTTTTTAATAGAAAACCAAATGATTACGGTTAAGAATCATCGAGATTTAAGTCCAACGTATGCCGTTATCAAGAAAACATAAATTTAGAGCTGTGGAGTGATAAGATAAATTTAGAGCTGTGGGAGAATTTTAACACCAACTCATGATTCTGATATGTAATTGGATTTTTATCGGATTGTCTATATTTGAATTTTAAAAAGGAAACCTCTTGTTATTGTATCCGGAGCCTAGGACCCTGTTGTACCCGGAAACTGTGACCCAACTGTGTCACGGATGTACTTCGCATTCTAATTAAAAAGAAAAAAGTCATGAACAGCGCGAACAAAGACCGCACATGCAAGCATTATTAATTATTTTATCTATGACGTATAAAAAAAACCTCGTGAACAACTAAAACAGCGACCGCAAATGCGTGCATCATTAATTATTTTATCCATGGCCAATGGTGTCGCGGGCAGGTCCACAGGCTTTGGGGATTGGTAAAAAAAAATTATGAACAGCTGTAACAGCGACCGCACATGCATGCATTATCAATTATTTTATCCATGGCCAATGGTGCTGCCGGCACGTCTACGGGCTTTGAGAATTGGTAGATGATGTATGCTAAGTACGTTTAAACGTCTTTAATCCCAGAACGCAACTATAAATAGGACATATATCTAGTATGTCTTAGTAGTATCTCTTGGTGTGCTTTTGAAGCAAGACTTGTAGTTCTTGTAAGATTTCTTCAAAGAATTCTACGATTTCCTTTCATTACGTTGAAATGGCGATCCCGGTCATAGACATGGCAAACATCAACGGAGAAGAGAGAGCAGAAATCATGGCTCAGATAAAAATGGGCTGTGAGAGTCCCGGATTCTTCCAGGTAGCTCCATACTCTGTCTTACAGTGATTTTCTGGTTGTATGTTTATATAGGCTTAGACGCTCCATGATAAGTTTTATTTACGTCTGAGGGAGACCTTATATGATCTCTCGGACCAAAGAATTTTTTCTCGATATTTTCCGTAGCACGCGCGCCGAATAGGAGACTGCCTTATGAAGTGTACCTGTTATTTACTGCAATATCTCTTAGTACCATTTGCACACTTTTTTATATAGTGATTGTTTGATGTTCTGAATTTATGACTGATTGCTCTTGATTTTCACTTTCAGCTTCTGAACCATGGCATAGAGCACAGCCTCATGGACCGTGTGAAGAAGGTGTTCAATTAGCATTACGAGCTCAACAGGAAGGACAACTTCAACCTGTCTTTGCCCGTGAAGACGCTGAACACTACCGATCCTGAGAAAATAGGGGACATGGATTGGGAGGATATTTTCATTCTCGACGACGTGAAAAAGACAGATTCCTGGCCTGCAGAACCCAATCACTTCAAGTAAGTAGATCTTTTCCCCCATGTTTTTCCATTGCATATAGACCTGAAACTTGTTAACGAAATATTTTCTGTTGTGTCCAGGGAGATCTCGGAGGAATTCACGTGGGAGATATACAAACTGGCGGAGACATTGCTGGAGATAATAAGCGAGAATTTAGAGTTGGAGAAAGACTATCTGAAATGTGTGTTTGCGAGAGAGGAGAAAGACCCAAGAACAAGCCATTCTTTGGCACCAACATCAGTTATTATCCGCCTTGCTCGAGACCTGATTTGATGACCGGCCTGCGCGCGCACAATGACGAAGGCGGGCTTATTATTCTGTTTTAAGACGTCGGGGTGCCGGGGCTTCAGGTCCTCAGCAATGGCGAATGGATCGACAACTAGAATTATGTGGAATCTAGAATACGAGTGCTGTTCCCTATAACAACTTCGTCAGGTCCCCTTGACTTCGGGGGTCTCGACTTGAAAGGTTTGGTCTTGAAGGTTTTTATTTAACTAAAAAATTTAATTATTTCTAGAGTTTGTTTGAAGCTTAATTGTTGACTTTTATTTATTGAAAAACTTAGTTGTTTTCACGTTTTCCTAAATTACCAACTAACTCTCCAAGATAACCTATCAATTTTTTTTTTCTATGTTGTGAGTTTTATAATGATGATTATAAGATTAACAAAGAGAAAATGTTCTACGAATCTTTGCCTGAGATAAACAACGCCATTGTAGCCGAAGCCAATGGCAAGACACCTCGTCCTCGGAGATTTGAGAACAAGGATTGGGAAGATGTTTTGCAAGTACACGAAATACAACAACGCCATTGTAGCCGAAGCCAATGGCTAGACACCTCGTCCTCGGAGATTTGAGAACAAGGATTGGGAAGATGTTTTCCAAGTACACGAAATACAATGAGAAAGAAAGACGGGTCGAAGCTATAAGATCGTGAATGATCAGATCGCGAGCTAAGTACGAGAAGAGCTTGCTAGAATATACATCCTTCTTCTTCCTTGAAGGAAGACATATTTCTCTATGTAAGGCCTGTATGTATTTTTTGATGAACTTGTGTTATGATACCTAGAGCGAGCCGTGAATTTGTCTCATACATTTCTTGTACTTGGAAAACATCTTCCTAGTCGAGGTGCTCAACTTTGTAAACCTTAGCAGATTTATTTTCAGGTATAGGGTGTGCTCATATGGGCATTTGACAAACCCATTCTCTTGGAAGTAGCCGTCAATTCGGTTGTACCATGCCCGGGGCACCTGCTTCAACCCATACAGGGTCTTCTTCAGCTTGAGGACCTTGCCCTCATGTCCTTCAATCTCGTAACTTGGTGGCTGGTCTATGTAGACCTCCTCCTCCAAAACACCATTGAGGAAGGTTGACTTGACGTCCATTTGGTAAACACTCCAACCCTTCTGAGTTGCTAGTTCCAGGATCATCGTGACTGTGTCAAGTTGGGCTACAGGCGCATACACCTCATGACAGTCCATTCTTGAATTCTACTTGTAGCCCTTCACCACCAGTCTGGCCTTGTGCCTGTCCACTTCTCCTTGGGCATTAAATTTGGTTTTATAAACCCACTTGACCCCAATGGTCTTATTCCCTGCTGGAAGATCTACAAGTTGCCATGTATCATTTTTCTCAATGGTGTCTATCTCCTCATCCATCGTCTTCACCCACTTTTGATTATGACTTGCCTCTTCAAACTCAACTGGATCACACTCAGTAAATAACACAATGTCATAGTGTTCCTCATCTTCATGAGTTCGGGTTGTCTCGTGGATTTCTTGCAAACTCGTCTTCATGGGTGTCACTAAGTTTAGAATTTTGCTTGCAAGTGGAGGCGACCGAGATGGTGAGGCTGTGCTACTACTGGCATCGCTACTATTGTTTGAGGCTACAGGTGGTACTACACTACTCTCCTCCAAGTCAATAGACTTAATGACTGTTGGCTTGGGCTAGCCAGTCTTCGATTTCTAGTTCCAAGCTTGATCCTCCAATAACTTCACATCGCAACTGATAACAAGTTTCTTCATCATAGGATTGTAAAAACGGTATGCCTTCGCTTACTCATTGTATCCTATGAAAATACACTTCTTTGCCTTGTCATCCAGCTTCTGCCTCTTCTCTTTTGGAATTTATGCATATGCAAGGCACCCAAAAATATGCAAATGAGTCACACTTGGCTTTTGATTACTCCAGGCCTCCTGAGGGATCTTGTCCTTCATGCTTTTGGTGGGACATATATTTAGTAGGTAAACTGCATAGATTATAGCTTCTGCCCAAAACTCATGTGGCATTCCCTTCGCCTTCATCATACTATGTGCCATCTCCATGATGGTTTTGTTCTTCCTCTCACCTACACCGTTTTGTTGTGATGTGTATCTAGCTGTAAGCTACTTTCGAATGTCATTTGCCTTGTAGAAATTTTGAAATTCATTGGAGATGTATTCACCCTCGCCATCTATCCTAAGGGTTTTCACCTAGTAGCCACTCTATTTCTCCATCAAAGCCTTGAACTCCTTAAATTTGGCAAATGCTTCTGACTTTAGATTTATGGGATAAATCCATATCTTCCTGTTGAAGTCATTAATAAATGTCAAGAAGTATTTGTTACCAAAAAATGTGTTGGTCTGCATCAGACTATAAATGTCTGATTACTCCAGCTCCAATGGTTGTGATGCTCTCCAATACTATTTGGAAGGGAATGAATCCCTGTGTTGTTTTCTGACTAAAAAACCCTCACAAACTTGATTTGGATGCTCAATAAGGGGTAAACCCATCACCATTTTCTTCTTGTGCAACAAATTCATGCCACTTAAACTCAGGTGATCGAACCTGAGATGCCACAGCTAGGTGGCATCCTTCACAACTACACTTATAGACATCAAATATTCATTCTGAATCTGCAATGAAAACATCTTATTTTTCATCATGGACATAGTTGCAATCTGCCCATGCACTTTGTCTCTGATGGTGCATGTTTCATCTTGGAACTGGACAGTGTGCCCCTTATGCACCAGAGCTATCCAACACTAAGAAAGTTGTGCTTCAGACTAGGAACATAATATGGATGAGGATTTTTCTTTCTTTTATAGTGCCTAGTGCGGATGAGGATTTTGCATTTCCCCATCATGGGAACCTTGTTTTTGTTCCCCATATTCACCTTGAACTAGACTGTTTCATATATTTTTGAGAACATCTCTCTAATTCCCATCATGTGGTTACTGCACCCACTATCGAGATACTAGATGTTCTTCTGGATCTCCTCCTAAATATTGCAAGTTAGTAGACGTTATTTTGGCACCATTATTAGTTATTATCTACCTTGTCCAAGACCTGATTTCATGATCAGTTTGCGCATGCACAATGATGCGAGTAGACTTATTATTCCGTTTTAAGAGGACGGGGTGTCGGGGCTTCAGGTCCTCAAAAATGCTGAATGGATCGACAACTAGAATTATGTGGAATCTAGAATACGAGTGTTGTTCCCTATAACAACTTTGTCAAGTCCCCTTGACTTCGGGGTCTCGACTTGAAAGGGTTTGGTCTTCTCGATTTTATAGTATTGGTTTAAGGTTTTTTATTTAACTAAAAAAATTAATTATTTCTAGAGTTTACTTGAAGCTTAATTGTTGATTTTTATTTATTGAAAATTTTAGTTGTTTTCATGTTTTCCTAAAATTACCAAGTAACTCTCCAAGATAACCTATCAAATTTTTTTTTCTATGTTGTAAATTTTATAATGATGATATTAAGATTAAAAAAGAGAAAATATTCTATGAATCTTTATTTGAGCTAAAAAACGCCATTGTAGTTGAAGCCAATAGCAAGACACCTTGTCCTTGAAGATTTGAGAACATGGATTGGGAAGATGTTTTCCAAGTACACAAAATACAAAGAGAAAGAAAGAAAGTTCGAAGCTATGAGATCGTGAATGATCAGATCATGAGCTATGTACGAGAATATCTTTCTAGAATATACATCCTTCTTCTTCCTTGAAGGAAGACATATTTCTCTATGTAAGGCCTGCATGTGTTTTTTGATGAACCTGTGTTAGGTTGGCTAGAGCGAGCCATGAATTTGTCTCATACATTTCTTGTACTTGGAAAACATCTTCCTAGTCTAGGTTCTCAACTTTGTGAACCTTAGCATATTTTTTGTGGTTAGCTTCTACCACAAGGGCATTGCTCAACTACTTCATAGGTAAATACTGTTAGAACATATTTAGCCTCAGCAATGGATAATGCAATGATCGATTGCTTCTTGGATGACCATGAGACTACTCCCGATTTGAGATGGAATGCATACCTAGAAGTTCTCCTCCAATCATCAGTGCTACCATCCTAGTTGCTATCTGTGTAGCCCACTAGTTCCAGTTGGTCTCATCTGGCATAGAATATGCTATGGTTTTGCATCCTGTTGACATAGCGCAAGATCCACTTGCCTGCTTGGCAATGCATGTCCTTTGGAGTCTTCATAAATCTACCGATCAAGCTGACTTCGAACATCAAATCTAGCTGAGTTGCAGTTAGATACATCAAACTGCCAACTAGTCACTTGAACAGAGTTGGATCGACATTGCTACCAAAGTCCAACTTGCTTAGCTTCAAACTTATGGCAATAGGTGTGATGTCCTCTATCTTGAATCACTTCAGGATATCCTTCACATACTTTCCCTGAGAAATTAAGATGCCAGCTACTGATTGGTCAACTTTGATGTCGAGAAAATACTTCATCACCCTAAGTTAGTCATCTCGAACTCCTTCATGGTTGTTCTAAACTGGTCAAACATGGCATTGCTATTGCCAGTGTAAATCAGATCATTCACATACAGGTAGATGATTAAAAGCTCCCCTGCATTTGTTGTCTTCAGGTACAAGGTGTGCTCATATGGGCATTTGACAAACCCATTCTCCAGGAAGTAGCCGTCAATTCGACTATGCCATACCCAAAACACATACTTCAACCCATACATGGCCTTCTTCAGCTTGAGGACCTTGCCCTCATGTCCTTAAATCTTGTAACATCATGGTTGGTATATATAGACCTCCTCCTCCAAAACACTATTGAGGAATGCTGACTTGATGTCCATCTGGTAAACACTCCAACCCTTCTGAGCTACTAGTACCAGAATCATCATAACTGTGTCAAGTTGGGCTATAGGCGCATACACTTCATGATAGTCAATGCCTGAATTCTACTTGTAGCCCTTCACCACCAGTCTGGCCTTGTGCCTATCCACTTATCCTTGGGTATTAAACTTGGTTTAATAAACCCACTTGACCCCAATGGTCTTCTTCCTTGCTAGAAGATCTACAAGTTACCATGTATTATTTTTCTCAATGGTGTCTATCTCCTCATCCATCACCTTCACCCACTTTTGATTTTGACTTACCTCTTCAAACTCAACTGGATCACACTTAGTAAAGAATACAAAGTCATTGTGTTCCTCATCTTCATGAGTTTGGGTTTCCTCATAGATTTTCTACAAACTCCTCATATTCGTGGGTGTCACTTAGTTTGGAATTCTGTGTGCAAGTGGAGGCAATCGGGTTGGTGAGACTATGCTACTACTAGCACTGCTACTGTTGTTTGAGGCTACAGGTGGTAGTACACTACTCTCCTCCAAGTCAATAGACTCAATGACTGCTGGTTCAGGCTATCTAGTATTTGATTTCCAGTTCCAGGCTTGATCATCCAAGAACTTCACATCCTGACTAATGACAAGTTTCTTCATCACATGATTATACAAACGGTATGCCTTCGCCTGCTCACTGTATCCTGTGAAGATACACTTCTTTGCCTTGTCATCCAAATTATGCCTCTTCTCTTTTGGAATGTGTGCATATGCAATGCACCCAAAAATATGCAAATGAGCCACACATGGCTTCTAACCGCTCCAGGCCTCTTGAGGGATCTTATCCTTCATGCTTTTGGTGGGACATCTATTTAGCATGTAAACTATACAGGTTACAACTTCTGCCCAAAACTCCTATGGCAATCCCTTCACCTTCATCATACTACATGTCATCTCCATGATGGTTCTGTTATTTCTCTCAGTTACACTGTTCTACTACGGTCTGTATCTGGCCATAAGCTACTTTCAAATTCTATTTACCTTATAGAAATTTTGGAATTCATTGGAGATGTATTCACCTCCGCCATTTGTCCTAAGGGTTTTCACTTGGTAGCCACTCTATTTCTCCACCAGAGCCTTGAAATCCTTAAATCTGGAAAATGCTTCTGACTTTAGATTTATGGGATAAATCCATGTCTTTCGATTGAAGTCATCAATAAATGTCAAGAAGTATTTGTTATCGAAAAATATGTTGGTTTGCATCGGATCACAAATGTTTGAGTGCACCAACTCCAATGGATGTGATGCTCTCCAATATTTTTTGAAAGTGAATGAATCCCTATGTTGTTTGTCGACTAAGCAACCCTCACAAACTTGATTTGAATGCTCAATAAGGGGTAAACCCATCACCATCTTCTTCTTGTGCATCAAATTTAGGCTACGTAAACTCAGGTGACCAAACCTGATATGCCACAACATGGTGGTATCCTTCACAACTACACTTAGAGACATCAAAGATTCATTATGAATCTACAGTGAAACTGGATAGTGTGCCCCTTCTACACGAGATATCCAACACTCAACAAGTTGTGCTTCAGACCAAACACATAGTACGGATGAGAATTTTGTTTCCTTCATCATGCCTAGTGTGGATGAGGATTTTACCTTTTTCCATCATGGGAACCTTGTTTTTGTTCCTCATATTCACCTTGGACTGGACTGTTTCATACAGTTGTGAGAACATCTCTTTGTTCCCCATCATGTAGTTGCTGCACTCATTATCGAGATACCAGACGTTCTTCTGGATCTCCTCCTAAATATTCCAAGTCAGTAGTATGTTCCCACCAACATCTCTGCACCCTGTAGTTCTAGCATCATATATGTAATGGGCTTGTTTATAGCTCTCCTTTGCCATCATTTTTTTGCATTTAGAGATGTAATGACTAAATTTTTTACAATAGTAACATCGTACCTTGGTTTTGTCCTTTTTCTTGACCAGATCCACCTTGCTAGTTCTTCACATCGCCTCTTCCTCCTTGTTGATGGAAGTTGTACTTGGTCTCTCCCTCATTAGGGATTGACTGTCATCCTTGCTTATTTCCTTTCCCACACCTGCCTCTACCTCTTCCTCCTTGAGAACTAGAGGCACCATGGTGGGAATCTTATCTGCCATTGTCTCAAAATAAGAACTATTCCTTGAATGCCTTCTCTAGAGAGGACTAAGATGAGCGGATCAACCTCTACTCATGTGTCTACAAGGAACCCATGAGCTCATCTACTGAGAGGGTTGTTAGATCCCTTGATTCCTTAATTGCTATGACAATCGAGTCAAACTTAGCAGGTAAGCTTCTGCGAATCTTCTCCATGATTCTCTAGATCTGCATGATATCTTTATTCAACCTCATCTAGTTGATGATGTTTTTTGTCTGAGTGAAGAAATCATTCATGGATTTAGATTCGCTCATCTACAGGTTCTCGAACTCCCTCCTTAGCATTTGTAGTTTCACCAACTTCACCATTTTGGTGCCCTAATATGAACTGGCCAAGATCTCCCAGGCCTTCTTTACCTTGGTGGTTGCTACAATCCGTAGGAAGATTGTTTCTTTGACTACTTACATAATGTGAAATAGGGCCTTATGGTCCTTCTTCATATTCTCCTTCAACATATCCTTGTCTGCTTGGGAGAGGGCAGCTAGTGCTACTGCATATACCGGTTCTGGGTAGCCGTTCTCGACCAGGTCCCACAACTCTTGATATCTGAACAAGATATTTATCTGGATTCTCAAGTAGTCGTCGTTCTTGCCATTGAATTGCAGGATCTACAACTACAGAGAATGGTTGTTGCCAAAAGCCATACTTCAGTCTCTGCGTCAAGGCACTAATCAGCTCTAATACCAATTTGAAGAAATAAAATGCCCATCGCATCGCAGATCGCTATCACTAACGTGCGACAAGTAGCATCGCTCAATATTTGAGCGACCACGGGAGTGAAGATTACTCCAACGTGGATCGTTGTCGCTAGCGTACGACAACGAGCATTGCTCACTTCTTGAGAGACCGTGGGAGATAAAAGTTACTCCCACCGTGGGTCACTAAAAACAAAGAGTGGTTCGTATAATCTCTCACTAAAATGAGCGATAACAAGCAAAGGAAACACTTCACACGGTATGCAAAAAAAGAGAGAAGAATAGGACAAAAAAATAAGACAAGTTCAGATGCCTTAGATGATGAAGTGTAAGGTTTACGAAAATTGCTCAAATTTGGTGAGTGATAGTGAGAAATGCTACTCCGGCGAGCGACAAAAGTCAAAGCCTCTTAGACGGCAAACATTGAAGGACACAGCCCGAAATCACTCTTTAAGAGAACACGAGAGTAGGAGTAGTCTACGCAAGGGACGACATCGAGAGATAATGACAGTTAAAGGGGTTTTAGAATTTTCTAAGTGCACAAATTGCTCTGCTGCACTCTGATCCTCTTCCTTCTCGCTTCTCCCCTTTCTCAAAATGGCAGTCTGACTTGTTTAAATAGCAGGGCAACAAAGCCAATCAACAACTTTTGCATGAGGGAAATAACCAATCACCAACCCCGCATGTGTGAATTAACTGCAGATGTCATATCATTCCGGCCGAAGGAACTTCATCACACGCGGGAAATGACTCGGCGTCAAATCACCTCGGATGGCGGGAAAAATCTTTAAGTCGTGGTTTTAGTCGAGCGATTCCCGAAATTGATCCTTCCTCGAGCGATTCCCGAGATCGCCGTCGCAAGTAAGTTTTTTCCGTGTGTGATGCTTGTTTTGAGCGATAGCGAGATGGGTTCAGGTTTATTTTCAACAAGAATCCAGGACAATCACAAGCTTTTGCTATTTCAGCAATCATGCTCTCTCTATAGACCTCATCTATATTTTTCATGTCGATGAGTGGAACAGCCATTTTTCTTCGAAATTATAGCCAAAGCTACCACGGAAGTCGCTTATTGAGGAGGTCCTATGTATACAATGTAAGACAATCTTCTCTGCATTGCCATTGAGTTTTCTCAAACAACGAAAGTGGTAAAAGACTCTGTAATATAGATCCACGGCTGAGATTTAATCACATGTTCCTCATTTGCCTTCAAGCGCTGTACACCAATTCAAATGCACTTGTATCGCTGACTAGACATTAACATTAATGTTCGAAATTGAAACTTGGCCTTGGGATGGGACGTCGATCGTCAATTTTACCCAATACATTTACAAAGGATTATGGTAGACATAAAAGTTTTATCAGATCCATCCTTTGCGTACAAAATCCTTTCCGTATAAATTTAAAAGGTTTAAGGTTTTAAATCTTTACACCATATGCCAATTATTATTTTTTAAACATCCGCCTAAATTTAAGTTTACAGACGTCTAATTTTGAATTCACAGACAACATTATCCGTCAAGAATGATATTTTTAGATGAAACGTTGAAAAGCAAATATGAAGTAGTCGTTTCATTTTTGTTTATGTCATTTTATTGTTTGCATTTTGACTAGATAATAAGTCAATAGTATAGCTCATATAGTTGCAGTTTAGTGTCTCCTGAATGCTAAAACATGAAAGAAATTACTTGGATGATCAAGTGAAGATGTATGAGACATTCTTATAGTTGGCCCGGACATTAAGTACGTGAGTGTGACAAAGACCAAACTTATCAATCTCAAGACATCACATTCTATTTCAGACTTCGTAGGAATTTGTAGAGCCATAAGAAATTCGAGCTCCTTTTAAAAATATATATATTGCTCTTCGCATTAATAATGTTTTACTGGCTCCCAATTTCAGCATGGTTTATTTCGTATAAAACAAGTGATTTTTCGTCAGTGTTGTTTCTTAATTTACCTGTTTTACTGGATAGTTAACACCAGATTTCATCTTAACATTATCTTGTAATTTTCATATAATTATATATGAGGATTTTTTTTTTAAATGTGGGATCTTCTTATAATAATATTTCGTAATGGTGCATGGTAATTAAGGTATTTAGATAAGTGAGACTATTTCATGTAATCCTTATCATGTAATTGATGTTTGGTAGAAGATTTTAACACTTTGTATTTAAGTCAACTCTTGAAGTAGATCATGTGGGATCTTCTTATAATAATATTTTGTAATGGTGCATGATAATTAAGGTATTTAGATAAGTGGGACTATTTCATATAACTGTTATCATGTAATTGATGTTTGGTAGAAGATTTTAACACTTTGCATTTAAGTCAACTTTTGAAGTAGAGCATTAGGTTAGGGTTGCATGAAGTGTATCTTTAAAAGATAAGGGTCTATATATAAATATATTTTTTTGAATATTGAATGAAAATATTGAAGGAGGTTGCCTCCTCAAAGAGGCCCGCAATTCTATGTTGTGTTGTAAGACTATTAAATTTCTATATTTACATTCGTATTACAATATATTTTTTTATGAATTTTGCTTTTATTGCAATATCTATGTGAATGTGCTTATTTTAAATAGAAGGTTCCTAAAAAAGGGTATCAAAGTGCTTTCCAGGGTTGTGTTTCACTATGATTGTGACAATTCTTGCCCTACCATTTGGACTGCTAGGTATAATTTTTTATGTTTTCATTTTTTGCATGTTTCCTTACTAATATATATATATATATATATATATATATATATATATATATATATATATATTATATTTGCATTAATTTATTAGGTTATAAACCATATGCCTAAGGTTTTAAAATATCACGGAATTGTTGTTATTGGCTAAGCTAGATTGCCCATAAAGCATCTAGTGAAGCAAGAGGCAATCGTGCTCTAATAACGAAGCCTTAGATAACACCTATATATGGAATTAAGCTCCCACATATCTTTGGGTATATCGAGAGACCCCCTAGGATTATGATAAAAATTTAACCTTAGGAAGATTTTTGACCTTGTATTCTCCATAGTACATTGGACATAGCATCTACAAAGATTACCCTCTTATACTATTGGCCTAAAATATTGGTTGAAGCATTATCATTTGTCGATATGGTATAACAAAGGGCCTATGGGCAGTACATACACCCTCACTTAGAGTACCCTTTTTATCTTGAATGTTAAACCTATAACCAAAAATCCTACCACAAAAATTGAGCATACTAAGGAGACTTCACTATCCTCAAATTATTGCATGAAACAAATAAAATAATTTGGTGATGAACATAATAGTCAAGATAGGTTCTATCAAGAATAGTTAGTAGTAGTTGGTATGAATTTAGTCAAAACTAGTAATAGTAAAGATAAAGTCTACCAACATTAGTAACAGTTACCTATAACATAAAAAAAATCATCATAGATAGGGAGTTTATAAGTGACAGAGTCAACCTAGATAATCATCATAAATAATGAGCTATAGTATCAATGAAAAAATAGTGTCTAACAACATAGTGTAATCTTGTAAGGGGTTGTTTGACAAAAAAAAAGAATTTTTGAATGAACCAAGCCTCTAAGAGAAAAACCAACAAAAATCTACTAAAAAATGTTTGGGGTACCAAAAAATAATGTTCTGGTATATAACTCATTGTAATTGCCTTCATGAGTTGATCAATTTTATAGTCTCCATGCACATTTTTAGGGGAGCCAAAAAATGTTATTGTGGGACCTAGTCCATTATGATCATATTTTTGAGCTGATCATTGTGATATATAGAACCCATAGACCTTTCTTGGCTAATTTCTAAATATAGTAACTCCTGGAACACTATTTCTATTTTTAGTAAGTCAATAGGAGTAGTTCAAATTTTACCTCAATGGTTGGAGGGACTACAAGATACCAAAATGAGATACCACAAAGCACAAACACCCTTCTAAAGCATATACATGCCACAATTTCTAATCTTACCAATGACTTTAAATAGGTGAGGGATGAAGTATCACTTTTGAGAGGTGAACACATGATATCTAAAGATTCATTTGAAGAAAAATTCCTAAAGGTTGAGGATAAATTGAAAGATGGCCCAAATGTGTTTAAGCATTTTAATATTGACAAACCAAGTGGTAGTGTTTGCAATAAAGATAAAGGAATCCATACAAAGAAGGAAGGTTGTCATTCTCTATTTGATACAAACACTCTTTTTAGGATGCTAAAATTAGACTTTTCTAAGTTCAACAAAAAGAACATTGATGGGTGGTTATGTTGTGTAGATCAATTATTCAAACATCACAATATCCCTAAATATTTGTGGGTCACTATGACATATTTTAACTTTGAAATAGAACACTTACAATGATATCAATAGCTACAACACACAACTCAAAACCTTTGTATAAGCTAGGTGAAATAGGAATTATTTTTTTGCCTAAGCATTTAACAAAGGATAAAATAAATCAATTTAAAAACTATCATGTTGAGTGCTCTATTCTTGAAAATACTTAGTCATAAAATATCTTCATTTAACTTGATCCAAAAACCATTGTTGGCTTTGTATTTGTTGAAAATATTCCAATGGTTCCAATAATACCCCCATAAGTGAATCTTTATTAGTTCTAACATTATACTAATTTATGGGCTTGTTCCTACTATTTTGGTAGTCCTTGATGACTATTTGACCTAAGAGCCCTTGCTATGCCTAGACTATTTAGAATTTTTGAGGATATTTCTTGATATCTATAATTGCTCCAAATGTGATGATCATGGTTCCTATAGATTTTAGGGAAATAGAGAATGCCTAGGTATTGCATTACCATCTCTACCAACATGTTATTAGATCTAAAATATTTTTATGTTCAGATATGTTGTCTAATGAGTAGCTTAATGATTTAAGTTGCAAAGCAAGGTTTTCATATAGGTTTTAGTGAATTTTTATAACAAAATTGGACCATAAATTTGTAAACAAATATTTATATTTTTTAACGTTCAATTGTATGTTCACATCTTCTCTAGGCTTAGAGTGAATAATTCAAAATTTTGATAATGTTTTTTTTCTTCCTTCATTGCCTGATGATGAAGCTACCCTATAATTATTATATGCTAGAGAGGAAAGGATTCCACAAAAATGTTATAAGAGATGGTTCCTTCAAGAACCTAATAAAAAATGAGGAATTCATTAATGGTTTAACTATATTTTTGAAGTTGACATTAATTTTGAATTACTAAATATTCCTCCTACTCTAGACCATTTTGAAGAAGGTAGTGTCATGAATGCCAAACTTGCCATATATTTTAACATATGCACTCTTAATCAACCATAAATAGTTAAAATAATGGTAGGCCTATCTATCAAAGATCCAGCTACCATCATTGATTTGATTAAGAAGTATAAGGATGTATTTACTTGGGAATATTTTGACATACTTGGAATTGATGAGGATTCCATTGTCCATAACATTGTTACTTATGAGGATATTGCTCTTATCCCACAAAGTAAAGGATATTATCTTCCTATATTCAATACCTATGCAAAATTAATATTCAATACCTTATGGATTGAAAACTATTGGTGCTACTATCAATGAGCTATGACAATTGTGTTTCATTATTTAGTGGGAAAGATAGTAGAATCTTATGTGGATGATATTTGGTTAAGTATAAAATGTAGGTTGATCACCCAATTTACCTTTGTGTCTTTCTTGAATGCTTGTCATTTTAAGGTTAGACTTAATCTCAAGAAGTGTGTATTGAATAACACAAGCTTATACTGAGATGGGGGTGAACAATATAAGACCACTTTTTACTTTTATTTCCCAATCAATATTATGCAATATATAGATAGCAATATCAATAGTAGTAATCAAAACAATGCATAAATCACCACACACAATAGAGACACAAAAATTTACGTGGTTCACCCAATGTGGGCTACTCCACGAAGAAAATCTTTCAATAAAATTTTCTTAATCAATCTCTTGGGAATCCTTTCCCTATTACAATGTTTATGTATCTCTATCCAAATGATACACCAATACCCTAATAAAATTTTATGGATCTCTATCCATAAGAAACACTAATATTCTAGCTCTACTGTAGCTGGTGATCCTTTATAAGACCTCTGCCTCCAATACCCTTATAAAATGAAACTCTATCCATAGAAGACACCTATCTTAACTGCTCTAGCTAAATATCTATGTCCTTATCTCTGTCACCTCTAAATATCTCATCCTAAATTTGTACTAAATATAATCATTCGATCTAGCACAAATCTATCCTCAATATCTATCTATGTTCTGGCACAAACCTATCCTCAAATCTACACCAAAATCTATCCTCGAATCTATACTAAACATGGTCCTTTAGTCTAGCACAAATATATCCTCAATCTCTATTTTTAAGCCTTAATTCAAATATTGAATCAATCTCAAATCAAATCTGCTGGATCTTCCTCAAACCTTAACTCAAGGTTTTAACAAATTAATCAATCAACTCTTTTATCAAGTATTCTCAAATACTTATCTCAAATCTGCCCTGTAAGCTTCCCCAAAACCTCACACCATTTTTTCCTCATGTCCTCTCTAGAACTTGTCCAATATGCTCAATACGTTCTCACAAGAACTTATCCAAATCTTCTCTCAATCTATTTTGTAAGCTTCTAAAAATCTTACCCAAATCTATCCACAAGTCTTCTCAAAGACTTACCTCAAATATGCTCAACAAGTCTACACTAGAACTTTTTCAATATCTTAGAAACATAAAGAGAATTATTAGAGACTCAATATGCTCTATACTCATCACAATACTCAATTAATTTAAATCACTATTTTAGAAACATATAGAGAATTATTAGAGAATCAATATGCTTCACATTCACCTCAATGCTCAATACCTTTCAATATCTTTCAAAAACATACAAACAATTTTTAGAGACTCAATATACTTCACAATCACATCAATGCTCAATAACTTTCAATCACTCTTTCAAAAATATAAAGAGAATTGTTAGAGACTCAATATGCTTCACAATCACCTCAATGTTCAATCACTTCCTCAAATCAATTCATACTATAGAATAGTTTTTTTTATAGAACTTAAAAAATCACTTCAAACATCCACTTGACTAGGCTCAACCAACTCTACTCAACCAATCACTCAATAAAACAATATTTGCCTACAAACTCTAGTCCATGTGAAATAAAGCATATTAAATTAATTTGAAACCATTACAAAGCTTATATAGTTTGGAAAGCCCAAAAACCCGCTAACCAATAAGCTTACAATAGCCAACTTCTCTAACCAATCCTAAACAATAAATATGCCTAACAATAATAAGTTGAAACAATAATCCTAACAATAGAATTATAGCCAAACAATACCAAATAGGAATCTACGTAGAGGGGTTAATTCTAACATTCTCCCCCTTAAAGTTGAGAGAGCTGACAAGATAGTCTCTCAGCTTTATATATTGAGCTTTAGCAACCCCTTTGGTGAAGATATCCACCATGTTATCCAAAGTGTTGTAATATCGAAGCTCAACCACCTTTTTCTCCACCATGTCTCTGATGAAATGGTACTTCATGTCAAAGTGCTTGGACCTACTATGGTGGATAGGATTATGTGCCAATGGGATGGCACTCATATTGTCACAATACAATTTTTTAGGACAAATTTTTTGTTCTCAAATTTCTTCAAGGAATTTTCTCAACCATAAAGCTTGAGTACTAGCATTTGTGATTGCTATATACTCAGCATTAGTAGATGAAAATGCTACAATAGTCTACTTTTTGGAACTCCATGTAATTAGTCCTGAACCAAGACTAAAACAATTCCCTGAAGTAGATTTTCTATCATCTATATTGCTTCCCCAATAACTATCACTAAAGCCAACTAATTTTACAAAATTACATTTGTGGTAATGGATATCAAAATCCAATGTACCCTTTACATATCTCAAAATTCTTTTAGTTGCTTGTAAATGAAGTTCATATGGATTAGTCATATACCTTGAAACAAGAGAAACAACATATTAAATATCCATACTTGTGTTGGTGAGAAACATTAGACTCCCAACCATGCTCCTATAAGTGGTCATGTCAACTTTTGGTTCTCCATCATCTTTTCTTAGTTGGATCCCATGACCCATTGGAGTTGCAACAGACTTGCATTTCTCCATAGAAAATTTCTTTATCATATATTGAGCATATTTGCGTTGACATATGAATATCCATTTTTTTGTTTGATGTACTTCCATGCCTAGTAAATAATGCATCAAGCCTAGATCTTTCATTTCAAATTATTTTATCATGGATTTTTTGAACTCCTTATTCATCTTAGCACTACTACCCATGAATATTAGGATCATCCACATATAAACATACAAAGATAATGTATTTACCTTATTTAATGTAGTAGAGAGTAGGTTCACTTTTTCTCCTAGTGAATCCATACCTTTGAAAGTAGACATCAATGTGTGAGTACAATGCCCTTGGTGCTTGCTTGAGGCTATACAATGCTTTCTCCAGTTTTTATACAAGGTTATCGTTACCTTGTTATTCAAATGATTGTGGTTGTTACACAAAAACCTCTTCATTCAAGTACCCATTGAGAAAGGCACTTTTAACATCCATGTGTTGAATTTTCCATCCTTTATAGGCAACCAAAGAAAGTACTAGTCTGATGGTCTCCTATATAGCAATAGGAGAAAAGGACTCCTCATTGTCAATCCCATACTTCTAAGTGAAGCCTTTCGCTACTAGTCTTGCCTTGTGTCTTTCAATGCTCCCATAAACATTGAACTTGATCTTGTTTACATCCAACATATTTCTTGCCTTTAAGAAGCTTCACAAGCTCCCAAGTATCATTATTTTTTATAGAGGTCATTCCTCTTTCATGGCTTGTTGCCATACATCAAAATTACATATTTTTTCATAACTAGATGGCTCTAGCTCAACACTAGTCATTAAAGCATAATTTACAACATCACCCTTAGGTTCTTGAGAATCATCATCACCATACATATGTAGATTTTCAAGTCTTTTCAAAACTGCATTCATTTCACTAGCTTGACTTCTACTATATTTTTTTTGGAAATTCTTATCCAACATTTGAAAATATAGATGATGTTGAAGTGTTCTCTTACCTCTATGTGGAGAATAAATATCCATAGGTGAAAAACTTATGGATATTTGTGGAGAAGACTTGGAGTAGAATCCATTTTACTTGAAGTAGTACTCATACTTGGGCTTGGATGACTTCCTTTGCTATTTTTGGACTACACTTGCTACACTTACTACACTTGAGAGGAACTTGCACCATGAGATCCATCATCCAAAAAATGTTTTTTATGACCCAATTCTCCCCCTTCATCAAAAATTACATCCTTGGAGAGTACAATTTATGTGTTTTGGTATTATAGAGCCTATATGATTTGGAAGGCTCACAATATCCAACAAAAATATATGCTTGATGTTTTGGGTCAAGTTTATTTCTTTGCTCATCAGAAATGTGGGCATATACAAGACAAACAAAAACCTTAAAGTGTTTTACATTTGGATTTTTGCCATACCATCCTTCATAAGGAGTAATCCCATCTAAACTAGAAGTAGGACTCCTATTCAAAATGTAAACACTAATTCTAATAGCATAAACCCAATACATGTTACTTAGATGCTTAGTTTGCAGCATTGTTCTAGCCATTTTTACTATAGTGCGGTTCTTTCTTTTAGCCACACCATTTTGTTGTGGGGTATAGGTAGTTGTGAATTGCCTTTTTATTCCACAATATTTACAATTTTTTAGAAATGCATTTGAAGAATACTCTCCTCCTCTATCAGTCCTTAGACTTTTTACAACAAACTCACTTTGATGCTCTACAGTATTTTTGAAATCTATGAAACAATCAAAAGCTTCATATTTAGTTTTCAAAAACTAAATCCAACACATCCTAGAGAAATCATCAATGAAAGTGAGAAAGTAAGAGTTGTTACCAATGCTTTTGGTTTGCATTGGACCAAAAATGTCCGAATGCACCAATTGTAGTGGATGGCTTGCTCTCCATGCTTGTCCTTTTAGAAAATTTGATCTTGAGTTCTTTCCCAAAGCACATCCTTAACACACCTTCTTGCATTCTTCAACTTTTGGAAGTCCACTCACCATAGCTTGAGAAGTCAACAACTTCAAGCTTGCAAAATTAAGATGACCAAATATCAAGTACCAAATCACATTTGGATTAGCAATAGCTACACTAGCAAGTTGAGCACCTCCATATTCCCAAAAATTAAGAGGAAACAACCTATTTTTTGTCATAGGTACTTGTGTGAAAACTTTATTACAAATGTTTTTATCAAAAATTACACATTTTCCTTTAAAAAAAACAATCCTATAGTTCTTCTCCACCATTTTTCCAACACTAAGCAAATTATTTTGGAGTTTGGGGGTGTAATATATGTCATTTACCTTCTTAGTGTCTTCTTTTATTGAAACCTCCATGGCTCCAATTCCTTCAACTTGTCGTGCTTTGTCATCTCCCAACTTGATCTTTGATTTGTAGGTGGAATCCATAGTAGCAAAAATCTCTTCTTTGCCACTCATATGATTGGAACAACTAGTATCCAAAATCCAAGTCTCATTAATATTTTAATCTAATTTTCCATATGTTATAAATAAATTTGAAGAACCTTCTTCCTCTCCATAGTTTCCATATTGGCCTCTTCCTCCTTAAGAAGTCTTGGATAAACAATCCTTTTTAAAATGACCAAGCTTACCATAATTGTAACAAGCTTTCTTTGATTTGTCACCTCCTCTTCCTTGATTGCCACCTCTTGAGCTACTTCTTCCTTTGCCTCTCCTTTGTCCTCTTCCTTGGATTCTTCCTTGGCCTCTTCCTTGTCCTCTTCCTTCACCCTCCTTGGATGAGAAAGCTTTATCATCACCTCCATAGCTTGTTGAAGTAGAACCCTATAATATTTCTTCATGAGACATCAATGAACCAATTAGAGCATCAAAATATAAAGTAGACAAATATTTAGACTCTTCAATAATGATAGTTATATGGTTACATTTATGAAGAAGTGTTCCCAATAGTTTCTTCACCACAACTTCAGTTTTGATGTCTTCTCCAAGGGTTTGCATTTTGTTGACAATTGCCTTCACTCTCACACAATAGTCACCTATAGTTTCATTCTCTTGCATTTTGAGATTTTCAAAATCTCTCTTCAAGGTTTGAAGCCTCACTTGCTTCACTTGATCATTACCTTGATAACTATCCTTAAAGGCTTTCCATGCTTATTGGGTTGATAAACAAGAAGCAATCCTTGGAAAGATGCTTTTCTCAAAATATACTTGGAGATGGTAGAGTGCAGAAGATTTGCTTTTTTTGGTATTTTTCTTGTTATTTTTATCTGATGCACTCAATGTGGTCCAATATGAAGGTTATGCATAACCTTATTCGACTATATCCCATAGCCCTTTGCTAATGAGTAAGGTCATCATCTTGATGGACCAATACTCGTAATATAGCCTGTTAAACTCATGTATGGGAAAATTATTATTGGTTGCCATTACCTAATCTATAATATTACTACAAAATAAAATTAAAACACTTGCCTCTATTGTATTGACACTTTACACCAGAAGATTTACTCTATTGTACTAGCAACAAAATTTAGATAGTGTAGAGCTGATGAAGTCTAGCAATGCTCACCAAAATAAACTATCTTTCAAGATATCAACAATAAGCTTAAGCAACATTACTTTAGCAAAACAAAACATTAGTAAACAATAGTAAATAATAGTAAACAACAATGACTCACAATAAGATCCTCAACTACTATGTCTTACTTGTAGAAAATAACAGTGGCTCCTTGTTTGTTTTACTGACAACAATCAAATATTTCAACTAGAATTTAAAACAATGTTTCCATTAATGCTTGCTTACAACCTTTTCTAACTCCCGCTTTAACACATGTTGTAGCCTAATTTGGTAACATTATGCTCTCAATAGCAAATTTAATTTAGTCTTCACAACCTTCTATTACTTTTTTATCATTTATTTACACGATGCCTACTCAATGTCTCCATCAAACACGTAAATAAAAAACACCTGCAGTCTGGGATGGTCACCTCCAGGCCAATGAATCATTGGGATTCGATTCATAAACTACACAAAAATAATATATCACTCACTTTTCACTAACTTTTGATAGCACTTCAAAGATATTTGAGCTTGTGACCTCACAGGCAATAGCGCTTCGACTGAGAATAGCCTACTGTTCCAGCTGGTGCGCTCTTTGTAGTTTTTGACACTTTTGACAAGACACAAGATGGCGTTTGAAATATTCATCGTACACCTCACTATGTAATCTATGTAGTAACAAGTGAGTCCATCACCAATATTTCTCCATGATCTGACGTCCTTCTTCGGAGTCTCCACAAGCAAAGTGAATGTCTAGAAAGTACAAAAACCACTCCTCATAGGACAACAACCACTCCTCAACAATTTCCTTTTGATTTATATCAAAATTGTTCTGTAACACTTATGTCTCACAATATTACTCTAGAATCAGTGGTCTATGAATTAAAATCTCTGGTCTGGAGGTAGATCTAAGAAACTCATTTCCAAGCAATGCTTTTGCCATTTAGGCCTTGCATTACGTACTTTGCAAATGGTCCACAATCCTTTCACATCATACAATTTTCAACACGACTACTAGATCTTTCATAGAACAAAACACTCCAGATGCTCATGAAATCTGTCACAAATGCTCATTGATTTACTTTCACCAAGACTTTATTCAAATGGCATTCGAATATTTTTCCTTCTTTTGTGTGTCAACAACATGACAACACAATGTAACCAAGAACAAGACGATCCAAAAATTGTGTTGATGCAATTTTGACAATGCTAGCATTATCTATTGCAAGCTCTATTATAGCTCTATGGTGGGCTTCATCACAGCTCACGAAGCTTCATCATGGCTCATGGAGCTTCATCGTGGGTTTTTTTTTAACTTCTACAAATTAGTCCCACATGGGACATACAAAATACAATATAATATTTAAAATGAAATATGCTTGATTAATAAAATGTCTACATGTGGTAGACTATACACCGTAAAACTATTACGTAAATCGTCCTCAAATTACCACATGTTGCTAGGAATTTTTTTTGACTCTCTCTCCTTCATGTGCCTCATGAGCGATGTCACATTTATTGTATCTCTATCCCTATTGCACCCAGTGTAAAACCTCCACGTTTGCATCAACAGGTCTGCATCAGGTATTACCACGAAGCTGCCCATAAAGTGTTCCACATATGGTATTAGCCTCATATTGTCCTTTAGGTCTTAGGTACCTTACATATATGAATTCATGCCACATTAAAGTCTTAGTTAGACCTATATATTAGCATCGGCCTTCGATCCATTGAATCAAGTTGGATAGTTAGTCATTCGAGCAAGTGCCTTCAATCCTTGGCCTCATCTATCCTCTAGGACCACGTGTATAGTCACACATTATTGTGCCAGATCGTGTGAGTTCAAAACATTCAACTAGTGGTCAGTTTGAGGGTCCAATAAACCTTAGGACTAATTTCACCAAGCTATCACCAACCAGCATTCGCCACTCGTAATCTAGCTCTGATACCACAATGTGAAATAAAGTACATTAAATTGATTTGAAACCAAAATTTACAAAGCTTATATAGTTTGAAAAGCCCAAAAACATGCTAACCAATAAGCTTACAATAGCCAACTTCTCTAACCAATCTTGAACAATAAATATGCCTAACAATAATAAGTTGAAACAATAATCCTAACAATAGAATTATAGCCAAACAATACCAAATAGGAATCTACATAGAGGGATTAATTCTAAAATTCCAAGAATATGAACCTTCACTCAAAATATTTCCAACAATGCTTACAAACCAATCTCACATAACAATGATACTCATGTTCTTTTCAAAACCTAGTTCAATTTCTTCACACAACCAATGGCTTCAACAATAATGCTTATAAAATAAGGTTTTAAAAACAACTCTTTATTCCAGTTTACCTTGAAGCATTAACTCAACACATTCAATAAGGAGACCTACTTAAGTCCCTTTCACTTCAAACTTGTTTTTCCATAAAACCAACCAATCAACTCAACTATGGAAGAATATGCCCATACCTTTTTCTTGATGATGAAGGAACATCAAAAATCTACCACAACCATAAACACTTCTTTGCTAAGCTCAAAGAAGTTAGAAGGTGATAAAATCTCTCAAAGATACAATGTAAATATCAAAACTTACATACACCTTATTACTCCGTCTTAAAGAAATCATCCATCAACAATAATTGACCAAACACACCTTACTCTTCTCAATATTGCAACAATTGATTAAGTTACTTTACAAAATATATGCAATAAATCAATTTTTAATTCCCTAAGGTAAAAGCAATATTACCCTAGTAAATTTCCATTTACCACTTAGGTAAATATCATAACCAATTTACCCCTTATCTCTCCCTAGCCTTAGAAAAGCAAAGAATAATTTTTATTTCTATTAACAACCTTTATCTCTCCACAACCTTGCAACTTAATCAAAAATAAAAAAAATCTTTTTATATCTCTTGCTCCGCATTTTGCGGAATTCGATCTTGCACTCTCTCCTTTGCTAGTGCCTTGGCCGCGACTTGATAGCCATGTGAGCTAAGCGCTCACGTGCCCATTAAAAGCGTAGAAGGCACTTTGATATTTCACCAAATTATTTTGAGCCCTTGAATACCTTATCCTCTTGCCACGTAGTGTGTTTGATGCACTCCCTTCTTACTAAATGCATGAACATTTTTATTCACTTCTCCTTGGAACTTTCTCCACGAATCTTAGCATGATTTTTGATGCAAAAATAATCGAAGGAAATTCAAATACTTGGTTTTTAACTTAGGCAAAGGTTTAAATACCTTTTGCCTTCCAAATATTGCATATCGATGGTGTATTAAAATTGGATGTCGATGCCTTTATAATATACATAATTAATTTATAAATCATTTAAATTCTATTTAGAATTTAAATTTTATAAATTAAATTTGTAACCTTTGGCTTTATAAAAATTAAAACATCCTTGGGGGTTAAATAAAAACTTTTTGTTGCTCATAATGATTTAATAATAAATCATTTTGCCACCATGGTTTTAATAAAAACCCTTTATCTTTCCACTATGGTTTTAACAAAAACCCTTTATTTTTGCCTCACATAATATAAAAATAATATTTTGACATCTTTTCACTCAACCCCTCACATTATTCCTTTTGTTCTTTTGACATCAACTATAACTTTATTTCTTGACATCAATGACAACTTTGACTCAAAATGTCCAACAATCTCCTCCTTTGGCATTGATGGAAACCCAAATTATTTTTACCAAAAACTTAAAATTTTCTTTGTTCTTCTCCCCCTAGGACATTGCTCCCCCTGGCTCAATGATATCTTCAAATCACTCCTCTTTACTCAAATACCAAATATCTCCCCATACTCAAATATCTCCCCCTTTGACATCAATGGCAAAGGGTCACATTTGGGACTCAGGGCTAAGAATGAGCCTCTTAGCTTAACCCCTCTCCCACATCCTCTTTAGGTGGTTAATTATGGGATTGGAGTATTTCTACTCCCAAAAAGCACTAGTATTTACCTTTATCCTCTTTTCTTCTTATCTGATCCTTCTTATTCCTATGACTATTCCTTTCCATGTCCATTTTCTTGTTCATGTCCATTTTCTTGTTCCTGTTCCTAGTATTGTTCATTTTCATGTCCTTGTTCCTATTCCTATTCTTGTTCATATCCATATCCCTTTTCCTATTCTTATTCCTATTCCTATTCATACTTGATTGTAGAATGTCTTCTATACATCACTTTGGTGTGTGTCCATCATTGTTGTACTTATAACACTTAATGTTATTATTCCTTGGAGGTGTAAATGTCTTAGGATTTCTCCTAGTGAGGCCATATCCTTTTCTTTCATGAACCCTGCAATTAATTACCTTGTGACCAAACTTATTACATGAGTAGCAATACCCATGGAAAAGTTATATGTTCCCATATTCATGTCTTTCATGTGTCCTGCACTATGAAGCCATGTGCCCAAACTTGTGACATGAAAAACATCTTCCATTGAAGTTTCCTTGTCTTGACCTCATTGGTCTCTTAGTATCTCTTGACCTATTCTAATTGATGTTCCATCTATTTCTCCTTTGTGCATTGTTCCCATTCTTTTTTAACTTTCTATTTTCCAACTCATACTCATATGTCTCACTTTCTCTTACACTGTCTTCTTCTGAAGTTTCTTCTCCTTTAGATCTTGAAGTTGACTTCTCTTCCCATTTCTTTTTTTCCTATTCAAATCTAAGATCTATCTTGCTTGATGTAGGCTTTTGTATCTTGATAAAATTATCTAATTTATTTGAGCTATTTTTGAACCCTTGTAGCTTGACTTTAGAGTTTTTGACTTCCACATTTAATGAAGCTACCTCTTGTTCTAGCCTTTCACATTATAAGACCTTTGCTTTTAATTTATCCTTGAACTTCTTTGTCTTAACCTTTGATTTGTCTAGATCTTCTATAAGCATTTTTATCTCTTCATAACATTGTTGAAATTAAAACTCAAGTTTCAAGTTTTTATTTCTTACCTTCTTTACTATGTCAAGAGCATAAATAAGTTCTCCCTTGATATCATATCCTTATTTATATGATTATTCCTCTATTTGTTTTCCTTTGTCCACATATTCATTTTCTTTTTACTTTTCTTCTATAGGATCACTTTCTTCTTTCTCTATATCCATTAGAATATTCTCTTCTGGTCCTTCAAGTGTATCTTCATATTCATCATCACTAAAATTGAAACCATTTCTTGTACAACTATCTTCAAGATGTCCAAAGTTACCACATATAAAACACTTGAGAATTATTGGTGACCTTTTCTTGACTTCTTTTTCTTCAATCATAAATAGGACTTCATCATTATAATTATCTTAAAAATTGTTATCACTATCACTTGAGTACTTACTTTCTTTTTTTGCATAGTAGCTCCTCTTTTGCATTTGGAAGAACTTCTTTCCTTGTTTGATTTGTCCATCCTTGCTTTTATTTTGATGCCTATATCTTTTTGATTCCCTATTTTTGTGATACTTTCTTATCTATAGGTGGATCAACTGAGGGTTCGTATCCATTTTCAATTGCTTCCCAAATCTCATTGACAAGTGCCATCAGGTAAATATTCATTCTCATACTCCAATATATGTAGTCACTTCCATAAAATATTGGTGATGAATTATATGATGATCCATTCTTAGAATCCAATGTGTTCTTCATAGCTTTTCATTCAAACTATTAAAGTCTTCTGAAGGAACCTGCTCTGATACCAATTGAAGAATACAAGATTATACTGATAGGGGTGTGAATAGTATACGACCACTTTTTACTTTTCTTTCCCAATCAATATTATGCAATGTATAGATATCAATATCAATAGTAGTAATCAAAGCAATGCACAAATCACCACACATAATAGAGACACCAAAAATTACATGGTTCACCCAATGTGGGCTACTCCATGAAGAAAATATTTCACTAAAATTTTCTCAATCAATCTCTTTGTAATAATTTCCCTATTACAATATTTATATATCTCTATCCAAATAAGACACCAATCCCCTAATAAATTTTTTTTGGATCTCTATCCATAATAGACACTAATCTCCTAAAATTGCTCTAGTTGATGATCCTTTAGAAGACCTCTGCCTTAACTACCCTTAGAAAATATAACTCTATCCACAGAAGACACCTATCTTACCTGCTCTTGCTGAATATCTATGTTCTTAACTTTTTTACTTCCAAAGATCTGTATCAAATCTGTACTAAACACAATCCTTCAATCTAGCACAAATATATCCTCAATATCTATCTCTGTTTTGGCATAAACATGTCCTAAAATTTAAACCAAACTCTATCCTTGAATATATAATAAACACAGTCCTTCGGTCTAGCACAAATCTATCCTCGATTTCTATATTCAAGCATTAACTCAAAGCTTGACTCAATCTCAAATCAAATTTGTTGGATCTGCCCCAAACCTTAACTTAAGGTTTGAACAAATTAATCAATCAACTCTCCTCTCAAGTCTTATCAAAGACTTGTCTCAAATCTGCCTTGTAATCTTTCATAAAATCTCACACCAATATGTCCTCAAGTTCTCTTTAGATATTGTCCAGTTCACTCAATAAGTTATCACAAGAACTTATCCAAATATGCTCTCAATATGTATTGTAAGATTTCACAAAAGCTTACCCAAATCTGTCCATAAGTCTTTGTTGAGCAAGGTGCAGCAATAGTATTGTCATTGTTTTCAATACAGTCAGATAGATCTATTGATGTAGTGGATAGGAAGTTTAAAAGCTATTCAGATGCAGAAGACAGGAGTTCAAAGGTTATTCAGAGTATGTACAGTGATTTTCCAAGAAGACCAAAGTGGCCCATATGCAAAATATCAATGAAAAAAGACAAGTAAGAAAAGTGTCATGATATCACGACATATACAGCAGACAAAAAAAAATGTCACGATTTCGCAACGTGTTGGAAGAGAGAGAAAAAGCAGGAAAAATTGTCGCAATTTCGTGACATGTTGGAAGAGAGAGAAAAAGTAGAAAATACTGTCGTGATTTTGTGACATGTTGGAAGAGAAAAATGCAAGTGGAAAAATTTTCGTGATTTCGTGACATGTTGGAAGAGAAAGAGAAAGCAGAAAAAAGTGTCGTGATTTCGTGACAAGTTCAAAGAAAGAGAACAAGTAAGAAAAGTGTCATGATTTTGTGACATGTCGCATTTTCGTGACTAAAATAGGAGAGAGAAAGTAAGTTTGAAAAGTGTCACGATATCGTGACATGTCACATTTTCATGACAAAAGAAAGAGAGGAAGCGTACGAAAGCAGAACTATCGTGATTTCATGACAAAAGAAGAAAGCAATACTTTGAAAGCAGAAGTGTCATGATTTCATGACAAAAAAAAAGAAGTAAAGTATGAAAGTAGAAGTGTCACGATTTTGCAACAAAAGGAGATAAGAAGACTTTGAAGGCAGAAGTGTCATGATTTCATGAAAAAAGCAAAAAAGTAAAGTACAAAAGCAGAAGTGTCACGACTTCGCAACAAAAGCAGAGAAGAAGAATTCTAAGGCAGAAGTGTTGCGATTTCGTGACAAAAGCAAAGAAGCTAAGTATTGAAGCAGAAGTGTTGCGATTTCGTGACAAAAACTAAGTTGAAGACTACAGAGGCAGAAGTATCACGATATCACGACAAAAGCAAAGATGAAGTATATGGAGCAAAAATGTCTTGATATCATGACTAAAGAAAAGATGAAGTCTGCATAGGTAGAAATGTCACGAGTTTGTGACAGGTCATAAATGTGCAAGTCAAGAAGGAGAACCCGACTAAAATGAGAAGTATGACAGTAGACCAACATCACTATGGCATTTACAGGGGAAGTTCTAGAGTTATTTCATACTGCTAAAATATGAAGAGTGTTCAAAAGTCAGTATGGCAATTACAGGGTCTGTCTAGAATGAAATCATCAAGCGATGGATAAACCAAACATCTTATTGAGTTGAATCCGAGGACGACCGATGACAACCGACTAAAATTAGGGTTTATAGTTGTTATGAAAGCCGACTAATATTAGGATTTACAACAGACTAATATTAGGGTTTTCATCATAAAAAATATTGTTATAAAAGGAGGGTTGTTTGGAGAATTAAAAAGATGGTGGAATGTGTGTGAAATACGATCATTGTGCACAGAGAGCAAGTCGTGTCGAATCGTGCTAAGTGCAAAATTCACAAAGAGAGTAGAGTGTGCAAAATGGAGAAGATGATCATGAAGTTCGACTATAATGAAGTAGAGTGTGCAAAGTTATTACACAGAGAGAGCAAAGTGCATAGAGAATGCAAAGTTGAAGAAGACCAGTCAGGGTCTTGCAAAAGTAAAGGTATCTTACTGTCAAACTTATAGATTCAAATTGAAGTCTAGGTTGCAACTTGGCATCAGGGGTTGGTGCTCCTTTCTATTGGTGTAGATAAATAAGGGGTTGGTGCTCCTTTCTATTGGTGTAGATAAATAAGGGGTTGGTGCTCCTTTCTGTTGGTGCAAATAAATAAGGGGTTGGTGCTCCTTACAATGGGTGTTGGTAAATTGATTGTAAAGTTGGTGTTTTGTAAAGGCTAGATTTGGATGGTAGTTTAAGCAATCAATTTTTGAGGAGTAGCCACATTGGTGAACCTCGTTAAATCTTGTGTTGTGTGATGCTCATTTGTTATACTTTTTGTATCTAGTAATAAGTTTTAATTGTTACAGTATTAAGAGCTATAAATTAAAGTTTATAGAGCTACACTGATTCATCCCCCCTCTCAGTGTCATTGTAAGACTAACAATTGGTATCAGAGCTAAGTTCCTATACAAGCTTAACCGGCTAGGGTGATCTTGGAAGTAACACAATGGCAGGTGGTGAAGGCTTCTCATAAAACAAAGAACCATTGTTTGACGGATCTAATTACACGTTCTAGAGAATCAGGATGAAGATATATCTTTGTGCTTTGGGATACGACATCTAGGATTTAGTAGTTAGTGGATACACAATACCCATCACTCCTCCAAAAGAGGTTGACAAAAATAAATTGTTTGAAAATAACTCAAAAGCAAAGAATGCTATCATGTGCGGATTAGCAGACAGTGAACTAGTAAATATCATGAGCTGTAAAATGACAAAATAAATATGGGACAAACTAAGGAGTATTCATGAAGGACACGATAAGATCAAGGAGGCCAAGTTACAGACACATCAAGCTCAGTTCGAATCATTAAATATGAATGACGATGAAAACATTAGGCATATATGCTGAGAGTTAATGGAATCATTAATGCAATCAGAGGACTCGACAAAGATATCAAAGACTCTATCGTCATAAAAAAGGTATTAAGATCTCTTCCTCAAAGGTTTGATTCTAAAGTCTCAATGATAGAAGAAGATAAAAATCTAAATTATTTTAGTATAGATGAGATGTATGGTTCTTTGATTGCATATGAGATGAGGATAGGAAGATTTAAAACCACAGATAGAGAAGCGGCTTTTAAAGCCCTTAAAAATAAAAATGCAAAACAAGAGTCTGAGGAATAAGAGACATCAGATGAAATGGAAGCAAAGTTTGTTAGAAAACTAAAAAGGGAAAAATAAAAATACAGAGGAAAGCTACCGTTTAAATGTTTCAACTGTGGAAACGTTGGGCATTTTGTGACTAAATGTCCACTTAATGAGAAGAACAAAAATGATGAAGGATCACACCAAGAAAGAAGTGATCGAAAGAAGAAAACAATTTTTAGAAAAGTCAACTTCAAGAAGAAAAGTTTCATCTTGAGGAATGCCAGTTCAACAGAAGACAACTTCGGTGAGGATTCTGAAGAGGAAACAGGTGAAGCTCTTTTCATGGCATTTGAAGAAGTAAAATCAAAAAAGGAAGGAGTGAACTCTAAAGTATGTGGTGAAAACCTTGAGGCTAAAGTAGATCTAGAAGGTGAGTTGATCTCTGCACTTGAAGAGTGGAAAATACAGAGAAAAAATAATAAGAAAATTTCAAAAAAGCTTGAGGATGCAAACAAAATCATAACTACTCTAAAAGTATAGACAAAAGAATACAAGAAAATATGTGAAGATCTCAAAGTACAAATTACCATGAAAATAGATTATTGCTGCAAACTAGAAGAAGAGAATGTTGGTTTACGAATGCAGATAGAAGATATGAATCACAAAATTAGTTGCTATCACAAATGTGAAGAAAGTTCTATGAAGCTAGATAAGATTATAAATGACCAAAGGCCTGTAGGCATCAAATTTGGTTTGGGTTTCATCGAAGGAGAATCATCAAATGGATCAAAGGCCATAAATGTAAAATCCATAAAGAATGAAGATAAGAAACAGGTTGATCAAGGAAAAATGTCTCATGCAAAAGAAAGCAATAATGCCAGGCACGAAAGGACAATTGACAATGGTGGATTCACCAATGTCACACATCAAATAAGAAGAAGACCTATGGCTCCTACGACAACATGGCAAAGACCATCACCCAGGTTCAATTATCCCTTTTCTGGTTTCTGTTTTAAATGCAATGGCTATGGACATAAAATCTCGGACTGCAAATATAATGTAAGACCAAGGAATTTCACTAGTAGAAATGCTTTTTCTTCTTTGATGAATTATACAGTAAAATGTTATAACTATCATAATTTTGGGCACATTGCAAAAAACTGTAGAAGTACATTTGCATCAAATAAGTTTCAGGGAAGAAAATTTCAACCAAATAGGATGAGACAAAATAGAAAACTTCTCAAAAAACATGCACAAGCTATTGATAAGGGTAAGGCAAAACAAGAGCCGAAAACTACTATCAAAATAGAGTGGAAAGAAAAAGAGTGACTTAAGGAAGAAAATGAATCCTTAATTGTACAAACAACATTTAAAGAATAGAATAAATATGTACAATGGATACTTGATAGTGGATGCTCCAGTCATATGACAGGTGATAAACAAAAATTTGAGAAGTTACAGAAACATGAAGGTGGTTCAGTAAAGTTTGAAAATAATGATGGAGCTAAGATAGTTGGCAAAGGTTCAGTTAAAATTAGTGACAGAAAAATTTAGTCAGAAGAAGTCTTGTTTGTGGATGGTTTGAAACATAACTTGTTGAGCGTAAGTCAGATTTGTGATAAAGGTCATGAAGTAGTTTTTAAGAAGTAGGGTTGTGAAGTTAGAAAAACAAATAGTGGAAAATTGATAGCAACTAGATCAAGGACATCTGGAAACCTATACACACTCTTAGAGACTTCAGAAGGAGCTTGTTTTATTGGATAGGAAGAATAAAATTGGTTGTGGCACAAGAGACTCGATCATATCAGTTTTGATAATCTAGTAAAAATCAACTCAAAAATAGCAGTGAGAGATATTCCCACCATCAAAAAACCTACAAACAACATTTGTGCTTCATGCCAAAAGGGGAAGCAAACTAGAATCACATTCAAAATAAAAGAGTACTACACAAACAAACCTTTGGAACTAATACACACTGATTTATGTGGACCAATGAGAACACAAAGCATAAATGATGACAAATATTTTATGTTGTGCATTGATGACTATTCTAGAATGACATGGATATTTTTCTTGAAGCATAAATCAGAAGCTTTTGAAATGTTCAAGACTTTCAAAAACCAAGTTGAAAATGAAATAGAAAAGAGGATCAAATGTTTAAGATCAGATAGAGGAGAAGAATTCATTTCAGAGGATTTTACAAAGTACTGTGAAAAATACGGTATTAGGAGACAATTTTTAGCAGCCAGGACACCTCAGCAGAATGAAGTGGTAGAAATAAAGAACAGGACAGTGCAGAAAATGGCATGGACTATGTTGGCTGAAAGCAGAGCAGTAGATAGATTTTGGAAGGAAGCAGTCCATACCACGGTGTATATCCAAAATAGGTACATGCTGAGAACACATGAAAGCAAAAGTCCTTATGAGTTGTTGTTCGGTAAAAGGGCAATAGCAAAATACCTCAAAGTTTTTGGCAACAAGTGCTACATCAAAAGAACTGAAGATAATCTTGGTAAGTTTGAAGATAAAGCGGATGAAGGTATTTTTGTTGGTTATTCGTCAAAAAACAAAGCTTACAAATGCTACAACAAGAGGCTAAAGAAAATTGTGGATAGTTTCGATGTTAAATTTGATGAAGGTAGATAACGAGTAATTAGCTATGAAAAGAACTACCCAATCTATGAAGAGGTTATTGAAGGAGATGAGGAAAACAAAATGAAAAAGATACAAAAAATTGACTCAGATGATTTAATTTGTGATTCAAAAGTGGAAGAAAATAAGAAATTCAAAACAGGCAGCTGGAAAAAAAATCATCCTAGAGAGCAAATAATTGGAGACCCCAAAGTTGGTGTTTAGAAAAGAAGAAGAGTAGTAAGTAACAACTCTCTATTATCTAGCATTGAGCCCAAAAATGTTGTTGACGCAAGCAAATATGAAAGTTGGATGAAGTCAATAAATGAAGAATTAGATCAGATCGAGAAAAATGAAACTTGGGAGTTAGTACCTAGACCTGCAAATAAAAATATAATCGAGACTAAATGGATTTTTTGAAACAAATTGAATGAATACGGATAGGTAGTCAGAAATAAAGCAATATTGGTATGTAAGGGTTATGCACAAGTTGAAGGCATTGACTTTGAGGAAACTTTTGCACCAGTAGCTAGACTAGAGGCAATTAGAATGTTTTTGGCTTTAGCAGTCTACAAGAATTTCAAAGTTTATCAAATGGATGTGAAATCAACATTTTTGAATGGAAAACTTGAAGAAGAGGTTTATATTGAGCAACCAAATGGTTTCGAACTTGGTGATGATCCCAACTTGGTTTGTAAGTTGAAGAAAGCATTATATGGCTTAAAACAGGCACCCCGAGCATGGTATGCAAGGCTAGACAACTATCTCACTCAACAAGGGTTTAAGAAAGGTATGGTGGATAGTAATTTGTATGTCAAAACAAAAAATGGGCATCTTATTGTTCTTTTTGTATACGTAGATGATATCATATTTGGCAACAAAAAAGATGAGTCGTGTAAAGATTTAGCAAATAAGATGTAGAAAGAATTTGAAATGTCAATGATTTGTGAACTTTCATGTTTCCTCGAGTTGCAAGTTAATCAAAATAAGAAGGAAATATTTATTTCTCAAGTTAAATATGTGAAAGAGATGTTAAAAAAGTTCACAATGGAGGATTGTAAGCTAGTTAGCACTCCCATGACGATAGGTTGTAATTTGAGCAAGGATGAAAAATCTCCACCTGTTGATCAAACCATGTACAGATCTATGATTGGAAGATTTTTGTACCTGACAGCTACCAGACCGGATATTTTGCAGGTAGTATGCATGGTAGCATGATTTCAGGCTAATCCCAAGGAGACTCATGTGACAGTAGTGAAGAGGATTCTTCGGTACCTCAAGGGTACTATGGAGTATGGGTTATGGTATCTAAAAGGTAAAGACTTCACCCTTATTTTGTATTCAAATGCAGATTGGGCAGGAGGTGTCGATGATAGAAAGAGTACTAGTGGAGGTGCATTCTATCTTGGAGACAGATTGGTCATGTGGCACAATAAGAAATAAGATTCAGTTTCTTTATCGAAAGTAGAGGCAGAATATATTGCAGCGACAACATGTTGTATGTAGGTATTATGGATGAAATAAACCATGAAAGATCTTGGTATTAGCTTTAGTGAGCCAATATCAGTTAAGTGTGATAACACCAGTGCCATTAACATCTCCAAGAATCCGGTTATGCATTCACGCACAAAACATATTGCTATCTGGTATCACTTTTTGAAGGAGAAAGTTGCGAAAGGTGAGGTTAAGTTGGATTTTGTTCCAACTACAGAGCAAGTAGCGGATATCTTCACAAAACCATTGCCCAAGGAAGTTTTTGAGTACCTTTGCAATAAATTGGGAGTGGTCACACTTCCCAAGAATTGACTAGCTACAGGGATCACATTCTCAGGGGGAGCATTTAAGTATATGATTATCTTTTTGCTCATGTTCATGATTTTTGCTAAGTGTAATAATTTTTTCTTGAGAATGTTGTGCATAGACTCAGGGGGAGTCTGCAGTAGCCCTTTGGTATTATTGTCAAAGGGGAGAAGAGTTATAGGAAATTGCACATGTGTTGCCAAAAATTTCAAAGGGGGAGATTGTTGAGCAAGGTGCAACAATAATATTGTCATTGTTGTCAACACAATCAGATAGATCTGTTGATGCAGTGGACAGGAAGTTCAAAAGCTATTCAGATGCAGAATACAGGAGTTCAAAGGTTATTCAGAGTATGTACAATGATTTTCCAAGAAGACCAAAGTGGCCCATATGCAAAAGATCAAAGAAAAAAGACAAGTAATAAAAGTGTCACGATATCGCGACATATACAGTAGGCAAAAAAAAATGTCATGATTTCGTGACATGTTGGAAGAGAGAGAAAAAGTAGGAAAAAATATCACAATTTCGTGACATGTTGGAAGAGAGAAAAAGTAGGAAAAACTATCGTGATTTCGTGACATGTTGGAAGAGAGAAAAAGCAAGAAAAACTGTCACGATTTCGTGACATGTTGGAAGAGAAAAAGGCAAGTGGAAAAACTGTCGTGATTTCATGACATGTTGGAAGAGAAAGAGAAAGTAGGAAAAAGTGTCACGATTTCATGACAAGTTTGAAGAAAGAGAACAAGTAAGAAAAGTGTCACGATTTCATGACATGTCGCATTTTTGAGACTAAAATAGGAGAGAGAAAGTAAGTTTGAAAAGTGTCGCGATATCACGACATGTCACATTTTCGTAACAAAAGAAAGAGAGGAAGCATATGGAAGGCAGAAGTGTCGTGATATTGTGACAAAAGCAAAGAAGTAAAGTATGAAAGAAAAAGTGTCACAATTTCGTGACAAAAGTAGAGAAGAAGACTTCGAAGGCAGAAGTGTCACAATTTTGTGACAAAAGCAAAGAAGCTAAGTACGAAAGAATAAGTGTCGCGATTTCACGACAAAAGCTAAGTTGAAGAATATAGAGGCAGAAGTGTCGTGATATTGTGACAAAAGCAAATACGAAGTATACGAAGGTAGAAATGTCATGATATCATGACAAAATAAAAGACGAAGTCTATGGAGGCAGAAATGTCATGATTTCATGACAGGTTGTAAATGCACAAGTCAAGAAGGAGAACCCAACTAAAATTAGAAGTACAATAGTGGACCGACATCACTATGACATTTACAAGGGCAGTTACAAAGTGATTTCATACCACTAAAATACGAAGAGTGATCAAAATTCAGTATGGCAGTTATAGGGTCTATCCAGAATGAAATCATCAAGTGATGGATAAACCAAACATCTTCTTGAATTGAAGCCGACGAAGACCAATGACAGTCGACTAAAATTAGGGTTTACAGTTGTTATGAAAGTCGACTAAGATTAGGGTTTTCATCATAAAAAATATTGTTATAAAAGGAGGGTTGTTTGGAGAATAAAAAGATGGTGGAATGTGTGTGAAATACGGTCGTTGTGCACAAAGAGCAAGTCATGTTGAATCGTGCTAAGTAAAAAATTCACAAAGAGAGTAGAGTATGTAAAAGGGATAATACAATCATGAAGTTCTACTATAATGAAGCAGAGTGTGTGAAGTGATTGTGCAGAGAGAGTAGAGTGCACAGAGAATGCAAAGGTGAAGAAGACCAGTCAGGTTCTTGCAAAAGCAAAGGTATCTTATTGTCAAACTTATAGATTCAAATTGAATTCTAGGTTGCATCTTGGCATCAGGGGTTGGTGCTCCTTTCTGTTGGTGCAGATAAATAAGGGGTTGATGCTCTTTTATGTTGGTGTAGATAAATAAGGGGTTGGTTCTCCTTACAGTGGGTGCTGGTAAATTGATTGTAAAGTTGGTGCTTTACAAAGGCTATATTTGGATGGTATTCCAAGCAGTCAATTTTTGAGGAGCAGCCACATTGGTGAACCTCATTAAATCTTGTGTTGTGTGATGCTCGTTTGTTATACTTGCTATATCTAGTAATAAGTTTTAATTGTTGTGATATTAAGAGCTATAAATTTAAGTTTATAGAGTTACACTGATTCACATCCCCCCCATCTCAGTTTCATTGTAAGACTAACAGTATTATCAAAGACTTACTTCAAATATGCTCAACAAGTCCACACTAGAACTTGTCCAATCTCATAGAAACATAAATATAATTATTAGAGACTCAATATGCTCTATACTCATCACAATACTCAATTAATTTCAATCACTATTTTAGAAACATATAGAGAATTGTTAGACTCGATATACTTCACATTCACCTCAATGCTCAATCACTTTCAATCACTCTTTCAGAAGCATACAGAGAATTTTTAGACTCAATATGCTTCACAATAACCTCAATGCTCAATAAATTTCAATCACTCTTTCAAAAACGTACAAATAATTATTAGAGACTCAACATGCTTCACAATCACCTCAATGTTCAATCACTTCCTCAAATCAATTTAGAATATAGAATAGTTTATTTCATAGAAATTGAACAATCACTTTACACACCCACTTGAATAGGCTCAACCAAATCTTCTCAACCAATCACTAAATGAAACAGTCCTTGCTTACAAACCCTAGTCTAAGCATATAAACATTCACTCAAAATATTTTCAACAATGCTTATCAACTAATCTCACATAACAATGATACTTATGTTCTTTTCAAACCCTAGTTCAAGTTCTTCACACAATCAATGGCTTAAACAACAATGCTTATAAAACATGGTTTTAACAACAACTCTTTATTCCAAAAAACCTTGAAGCATTAACTCAACACACTCAATAAGGAGACCTACTTAAGTCCTTTTCACTCCAAACTGGTTTTTGTAGAAAACCAACCAATCAACTCAACTATGGAAGAATGTACCCATACCTTTTTCTTGATGATGAAGGAACCTCAAAAATTTACCATAACCAAAAACACTTCTTTGCCAAGCTCAAAGAAGTTATAACATGATAAACTCTCTCAAAGATACAATGTAAATATCAAAAATTACATACACCTTATTACTCCATATTAAAGAAATCATCCATCAACAATAATTGACCAAACACACCTTACTCTTCTCAATATTGCAATAATTGATTAAATCACTTTCCCAAATATATGCAATAAATTAATTTTTAATTCCCTAACATAAAAGCAATATTACCCTAGTAAATTTCCATTTACCACTTAGGTAAATATCATAACCAATTTACCCTTTATCTCTCCCTACCCTTAGAAAAGCAAAGAATAATTTTTATTTCTATTAACAACCCTTATCTCTCCACAACCTTGTAACTTAATCAAAAATTAAATATAAAATAAAAAAACCTTTTTATATCTCCCACTCCATATCTTTTGGGATTCGATCTTGCACTCTCTCCCTTGCTAGTGCCTTGGTCATGGTTTGCTAGCCATGTGAGCCAAGCACTCACGTTCCCACTAAAAGCAAAAGGTGCTTTAATATTTTACCGAATCCTTTAGATCCCTTTGCTCCCTTCTCCTCTTGCCACATAGCGTGTTCAATGTGCTCTCATCTTACTGAATGCACGAACCCTTTTTTTTACTGCTCCTTGGCACTTTCTCCATGAATATTAGCACGATTTTTGACATGGAAATAATCAGAGGAAATTTGAATACTTGGTTTTGAACTTAGGCAAAGGTTTAAATACCTTTTGACTTCCAAATTTTGCTCGTCGATGGTGTATTAAACTTGGATGTCGATGCATTTATAATATGCATAGTTAAATTATATATCATTTAAATTCTATTTAGAATTTAAATTTTATAAATTAACTTTGTAACCTTTGGCTTTATAAAAATTTAAGCCTCCTTGGGGGTTAAATAAAAACTTTTTGTTGCTCATAGTGATTTAATAAAAAATCATTTTGCCACCATGGTTTTAATAAAAACCCTTTATCCTGCCACCATAGTTAAAACAAAAACCCTTTATTTTTGCCTCACATAATATAAAAATAATTTTATGACATTTTTTCAATCAACCTCTCTCATTATTCATTTTGACCTTTTGACATTAACTGTAGCTTTATTCCTTGACATCAATGACAACTTTAAATCAAAATTTCTAACATGTATTTGATGTTACTTGTGCCAAGCTACTAGGATTTATGGTGTCCTATAGGGTTATATATGTCAATTGAGCCAAGAATAAATCCATTGACACTATGCCTCCCATACAACCATTCAAGATATCAAATTGCTTTTGGGAAAACTTGGAGCTATTAGGTGTTTCATTTTTTAATTAAATTCTCATGCTTATCTATTGTAACACTTTCTTAAGAAAAATGTTAATTTCAAGTGGGATAAAATCTGAAACAAGGCCTTTCTATAATTCTTAAAATTTCTTTTGCTACCCCAACCATTTGCCCACTCAAGTTGGACAAGTCATTCAAATTGTATACCTTAGCTACTTAGGTTTCATTGGGAGTTGTCCTTACCGAATAAGATGATAATAGTAAGGAGTATGGTGTGTACTATATTAGTCAAACTATGTTGCCAATAGAAATGTAGTACACTCCCATGAAAAAATACTACCTAGCTATAAGTTTTACATGTGAAAATTTAAGCCATTACATGTTATATAAAACACCTTATGTGATCATTAAAACTGATCCTTTGAGACATCTAGTACAAAATATTTACATTCCTATTATCATCTTATATAAAAAGTAGATAAATACACAAAATATTGTTAAAAATCAAGTGATTACTGATCAATTGGTAACAACTCTTGACCCCATGCAAAAACCCTTAAAGGAGATGTTACTTGATGAGGACATAATGGTAATCTCTTATGCTCCTCATAACTTTTCATATTTTCTTCATATTTCCACTAGTCTTATTTAAGAGTTCCACTAGTCTTATTTAAGAGTTTACTCCCAATGAACTCACTATGCAAGAATAGGCCCTCTTGGAATATTGTGAGACAATTGAGAGACAATTGTTATTAAATCATCACTTACCTCATAGAATGACACAATATTTCAAGATAAAATATTAACACAATTAAATATATTCAATGAATGATAATAACAATGAATAATAACTCACTAAACATTTATTGAGAAATGTATTTATTTAAGCAATTAAAATACAATGTATTATGAATCTTATTTGATTGACCCATTACAATTTTTTATCTCCATTATATACATCTTGAACATGAGACCCTTCACATTCACAAAATTCTTGATATTTCTACATTCACTAACTTTCCATCTTCCCAAACTAATCAGAGATATAATTATTCATATTTCTCATAAGAGATATATTTAATTGACTTCTAATAATGATAATCCTATAATGATTACTAAATCATATAACTCCAAACATTAAATATTTACATGACACCTAATATTTACAAGACTTTAGACTCAAATATTTACATGACTCTAGACTAAAATATTTACTTAGTACTTGCAATATTCTTATAAGGTACCAAATAATGTAATACTTCCAACACCCTCCCCCTACCCCCATATTACATTATTTAGTAAGAAGGTACTTTGTCTATATTTGCTTTCAGCATTTCATATTGGTCTTGGTCTCTTTTGTTTTACTCTAATAGTGACTTTGGTTTTTGTTTTCGTTTAGGTTTGGGCACTAAAACTTGTCTTCTAATTTTGACTTGTATTTTATTCCTGCATATGTATTTTCCTCGATATAATTTAAGTATGAATCTATGCTTCTCAAGCTTATTTTATTTTTGTAGAAGCACTTTATCATTTCCATAATTTTATTCCATTATGCTATATTTATCCATCCATAGTGTACTTCATTTTTATATTTTCCTTGGTAAGGCTTTTAAGATTGAATATTATTTTAACAAATTTTACAACTCCGAAGCATCCAATGTGTTCTAATTATATCCATGTATATTATAATTATTATTGTCTCCTTTTTTCTAACTTTTATCTTGTTGTCAATACTACCTATGCCACTAATAATCCCTATTACAAACTTGGTATCATTGTTTTATATCATAAAATATTTTTGATTAGCTTGTCCAACTTCTATGATGTGTTATTTAAGATCATATCTTTAATACAATAAGTCATGGTTATAATTACTAAATTTGTGATACTATTTTTTAATATAGTTCATGCATTCATATCTTGAACTTGCATTATCACATATGAATAGATCTATAGTTACTTTTTCCATGAGATTTATGTGAGTTGTTTCATATTCTTCATCATCATTGTTCTTTATTTATTATACTTCTTGGACCATATTTTCTCTTTGATTTTCCCATATTGGATGTTGTTGTTGTATTGTGTATATTGTTGATTAGATCAACATTATCTTTGTTGATATATCTGAAAAGATTTGTGTACTTGATTCCATTAATTTAGAGAATTGTATCTATAATATCTAGTAATGTCATAATCCAAGTTTTCCTATCCTATTCTATATTTTTTCTTTAGAAAATCAACATTAACCCCTTTATAAAAATTATCTTTCTTCCATTAATGCTCCTTCTAAACTCACGTGAACAACTATGGTAGCCCCTATTACTACTACATACATAATTTCTTTTATGTAAGTGTATTAGGTTATACTCAACTTAAGCTATCACTTCCTTTATTTAAAGGGTTAAATTTTACTTTCATTCTATTGAAAGGCACTTACTAGTCTACATTCCCATCTCATTCCATTGAGAAAGTTTACTTGTCAGTATTTCTATTCTTTCTCCCACATAAGTCTATCTATGTGGTTGTGTCTAGCACTCTGACTATATTTCTCATATCTAAATGAGCTAGGTGACTATGTTCATGAATTTTTTGCACACTCAACCCTTACAAAAGTAAATCCAAAGAAGGAATATAGCACTTCCTTGAAAACAACTAAGATTCCAAAAGGTGTTATGAAAATATTGAATCCAATAATATTGTAATGAGTGGCCAAGAAAAGAAGGAGATATAACAAAGAGACATCACTTTTTTTCTTCACTACTGAAGTGCCCTAAAATTACTCCCCTAAATGAGCATCTAACTTACTCTATTCCACATAAAATCAAATAGCATATTCACAGCTAAAACAACCACTTCCTAGATTACTAAATTGAACAAAAATGCAAAATCGTAATCGAGTGAAACCCAGAGAGATTACAATTATTAAACCAATATAAGATTCATTACATACAAAAACTTACATCAAACATAAAGATCATTTTAGAGAGTAAGATTAACATAAGAACAAATGAAAATTATTTTCCTTCTTTTTAAATTTATTTCAAAGTTCACTATAGATCAACATAAGCTTAAATAAATCGATAACTGCCTTGTACTAATTACTAAAAGAGAACTATTCCATTAATAATTCACGTTGTAGTTTCCAACAAATAAAATATTCAAAATCCAATAGTATTTTATATTAGTAAGCTTCAACTCAGATTTACAAGAGATAACACATAATTCCTTAGATCATTTATCTAACCCAAGCACCATTATCAAGCTCCTACAACTAAATTTTCTTTTTCAAGTTCCTCTCTTGAAAATATTGTATACACAGTCCTACTATCTAATAATTAAAATAATCATCTTGATTTATTTTAAAATCGCTTGAAGATAATATTGCAATGGAGTATTTTTGTCATTGCTCTATTGTCTACCTGGTTATGTTCAATGTTCTCCATTCCAAAACCATCTTAAGAATCATCAAGATGGATTGTCTTTAATCATAGATCATCGAGGGCTTCCAATTTTATATAATGTAATACTTTTATACACAATATCATATTGATGATGCTTTTCAATTTGCATGCAATAACATTTCTATGATGCATTTCAATTTGCATGCAATATCATTTCTATAAAGCATTTCAATTTGAACATAATAACATTTTAGAAAACTAGAGTCTATCCCATTTTTATCCATATATCAATTATTTCAAAGACATGCAATAATCTAAATAGTCTAAAAAAATTCTAAGAAACTCAACCATCATCAATAATATTGATCATCTTTCTATTTCAATATTTGAGTTCTCATTAAGCATTGCTAATTATTCCATAAGCATCTAATGAACTCTCTCCTTGCCAACATAGTGCTATATATAGATTAGCAAGGAGTAATAGAAAGAATACATCATTCTAATATGAAATCAATCTACCATAACCACCTATCAACTTTAAGAAAACCCAAACATCATTATTTCTAAAAGTTATGGTTCCAACTTGCTCAAAGTCAAATGATAGCACACAATTTCTAAGCAATAAGTAATCATTTTTATTCTTCCATATTATAAACTATATCATTGGTTTGATAGCCACTAGGAAAAATGTGCATTTTACTAATATATATAACCATAATTTGAACTTATAAATTTACTACGTACTCTCCATAGTAGCAACAAAGAACATTTTTCCCTGTCACACCCTACCTGTTTTATACAATATTACCAGCAAGAAAAAATTAAATAAATATCTTTGTAAATATTTTGAGTATTTTTAAATTTTCTTATGACCTAATCCTTCAACGTGAAGGTTGTAGAGCATAATTTTAACAATCCAATAGATTGAAAACTCATATGATATCATAACCATGGATATGTAATGTAGGAGCATACAGTGGTGTAAGGGTAATATTGCATCATCAAAAATTTACATTTTCTCTTTCGGTTATAGGTTTCTTTAGTTGTTTTGGAGTCCATAATGATACTTGAGAGGAGTAAGTCCGTCAAAAGTCTAAAAAGATGAAAAATGATAACCTTCTATTTTTAGTAAGTCAGCCTAAATGGATACGTATGGACTTGAAAATTTACCCCAATGAGCAAAATTGAAAAATGTATTTAGTGGCAAAAGAAGCATCCCAATATCCTAAATGGTTTGAGAGATATTAAAGTTTTCATCTCAAGAAATCTTGGTAAAAAATATTAAAAGTAAAATTTGAAGACCTTAGAGGCTCTAAAAAAGGATGAAAATTTGACAAAATGACCTTTAGACATTTTTCTATTGTGGATTTCTTTGCAAGATTTCCAATGATATATTTTAATGGCCAATCAAACAACCGAGTCAAAATATATGACCCCGGGAAGTTGTGCCACCAAAAATAAAATTTCAAACGAATATCTTTGTGGGTGGGAAAATGAAAATTTAAATTTTAATTGAATATCTTCCTAGGCTGGAAAAAAGAAAATTCAAATTTTAAATGAATATCTTTCTAGGAAGGAAAATGAACCACGAAAAAAGGAGAGTTACATTTTAAAGAATTTTATATAGAAGTTATTAAAGGGGAAAAATATATTTACTAGAGGTAGTCTTGTATTACAGATTGTGCTTCCAACTTGTAAATTTCTAGTAGATTTTCTAAGTAATAAAAGTGGCCTTGTGGTCATAACATTGTACTTGCCACCCAATTTGTCAAAAATTCATGATATGTTCCATGTGTCCCTTCTCAAGAAATATGTTCTTGACCCTTCACATGTTTGGAATGTTGATCAATTACAGATGGAAAATCCCATACATATTGAAGTGCAACCAGTCAGAATCCTTGGATATCATACAAAATAGTTACAAAAAAGGAATATTGAGCAATGCAAGGTTCAATGGGACTAGTTCTCATAAAATAGTGCCACATGGGAAGATGTGGCCATCATGAAAAGACAATTTCCATTTTTATTTGAATAGTATTTGAACATTATTATCATCCTGATATAGTTCTATTTTGATTGAACAGTAACAGTATCATATCTTGGTTTGAGAAGTATGATACCCGTACTTGATATTTGTGCATATTTCATGTTATAGTTTTATGTTGAGCATTATCATATCTTGGTTGATGAAGAATGATACATGTATTTAATATTTATGCATGTTTTGGATGATGAAAGAGAATTAAAAGAATGTTAAAATGTTGATGTGATGATATGAATTTCTATTTTTTGCTTAAAATATTGAATGTAAACATACGAACTATGTTTAATCTTAGGGGGGAAGTATGTAATAACCCTCCAAAACTCTATTTCATTATAAACCTAATTTTTTTGAAAGAATGAGGTACTACTAATGTAATTGTGGGTGCAGGAGATAGGTAAATGTTATTGGCAGGATGTTGTAAAGGAAAGAGGTATCCTCAACAAGTGAAAAAAATTATTTCGATGTAAGGTAAGTCAAGGGAGATGATGAGCGGTGGTGTATTTGTCAGTTAATAGGGACAAATAACCCTATAGGCAATGCATTCACCAATGGTCCATGTAGAATGTATTTCATGTAGCAACATTTGTAGGGGTGTTTAATGTTTGGTAAATTACGATTTGAATTGTTTGTATGGCAATGAAAGTGCTTAATGCATGGGAGCCATGGTCTAAATTATTGATGGATAATAAAATGGCTTAATGCATAGGAATTATGGTTTAAAATTATATATATATATAGTGGCTTGCAGAGTTTAAAAAAGAAAATATTATGTGTGTGTTTTGCTTTGGAAATTGACTTATTTAAAAATTAATTTATATATATAAACCAAAATGAATAGATACTATATTAATTGCTTAGATATTGATATATATATATATATATATATATATATATATATATATATATATATATATATATATATATATATATATATAATTATAAAAACAAATAATACTTTAGAAGCAAGGCAATTAATGAAAAGCAAGTAAGAGTCATATTGAAAGTTACACAACAAATATTTCATAGATCATGGAGGTGTAGGTGTTTATAAGGTAATCATTGAAGATGACAATGAGAGGGTTGTCAAAAATTTTGTTATAGAGTTTGTTGAAGTGGAGAAGTGGATACCACTTGGCGCTTGGAAATGACGAACAAATTGTAAAAACTGACACTGGATGTATGTGCATGAGTAGTGGGGAAAAACCATCTCTTGATGGTGGAATTATGGAAAGAAAAGTGAGGACTGTATGGTGTCTTTGGGGGGAAGCAACAATTAAGAAAAGAGGATTGGAGGTGATAGAAACATAGGAGGTATAACTAGATGATAGTGGAAAAAATAGAGCAAAGCACTGAGGAAGAGTAGGAGTTGGTTGCATGTATAAATTAGTAATTCATTTTGTTTTTTAATATCTATGTAAAATACCATTGGTTATGGTAGAAATGTTTGTGTGTTTTAAAAAAATAATAATATGAGGATGCTCTGTGAATAACTCCAGAACAACAAATGAATTATAGAAAATGATTAAAAAATATACCCTGTGTGATTTGGTTTTGTCTTTAATTTTATATACTCGTGGAAGTGTTGTCTGGAATGAATTGGGTATACTATATCATATGCATTTATGAAGTAATACATTGGGGAAATTGGAAACATTCCTTTTGCATACGTTCTTTAAGTTTGTGTGTTGTGTAAATTGAACATGCATATATTGTAAGCTTTGCTAAATTTTTACGTGAATGGTTGGGTATGAACCTAGTTGCTTTCTCGCATTGATTACTATTGCATTATATGATAATATTAAACACCAATTGGAGTCTGGATGGATGTGAACCAAGACTGGGTTTGGTGTGGTTTGCTGTGACAAAATGTGCTTGATTCTATTTTGGTATTAGAAAATGTTTGGAGCTCTGCATTTTGTTATATTTGAGGGAATGATGTATGCATTCTAGGGATTAGCTGCATATCATCGTAGATGACTGCTCTGAATCTTGAAATACATCGATTAATATGGTTATTGGAAAGAACTTCTACTGAGCACAACATGATGCCATGCATGCTGGTTTTAAAGTAATTATGACAGTGTTCGAGATCTAAATTATACATGTAAAAGGAAAAAGAGATGTGTATTATTTTTAGTATCTCTCTCAGGAGTAATAATCCCTGAGCCATAGGAGAAATGATAGAGCCAAACTATTTCATTATGTGGTAAAGGAATAAATAAATCCTTTTTTAATCACAAAGAAAAAATATAAACCTGTCATTGATTATTGAAACATAGTGTATCGCTCCAAATTTTTTGCACCCTTACCTTCAGGCTATAGGATCCGTGCCCGAAAGGGGGATGTGAAAAGGATGGGACAATACCTCGGACTGAGAGGCCTTTTGAAGGTCCCGCCTCTCGGGGGAGGTGTATAAGGGTGAATTTTCGATGGATGGTGGGTTCACCAGGAAACTTTTGAATGGCAGTTTCCATGCCTAGGTTGATAGTGTGTTTGATGTGTTCATTTTTATGCTTGATCATTCAACTCCTAGGTTTGGCCGATATGAATCTAAACTATTCTATATGCCAATGCTGATTTAAATGAATACAAAAAATAGAAATGGATGCAAATAATAGAGAATATGCTAACTAGAAGATGTCATACCTGATTCCGGATGTCTGATGGAGATTCTGAGTCTTGTAGCAATTCAGATCATCTCAATTTGTACGTAATCATCTGATATTTCTTGGGATCATCCCAAATCATAGAAGGTCATCTGAAATCAGACAGAATCGTCTGAAATCGATGAATTCATCAGACGAATTCTTCAAAAACCTGCAATCACAAAAATAGACACAAAATACCAAATATGCAAATGCGAAGCAAGGGATAATGGTAGAAATAACAACAAACATGCCTAAATAATAGATTATAATAACAGATAAGGAAATGCAATAAATTTAATGATTGATTTTAACTTTATCATGCAATTATGCTAAATGAGGTGAACTCCAAGATGCATAAAACATAATAACTTAAAACAGTGCAGAGATATGATATGAAAAATGCAGAAACAGCTAAGAAAATGCAAACTCTAAACTCGGACTGCCCTCAATCTGGACTACAGTCAGGATCGCCTCCAATCGTACGAGATCATCCGCAATCGTCCGAGATCATCCGCGATGATCCAAGCTAGCTTCGACTAAAAAATAGTAGAGTTCCTGCAATAAAAATACAAAAATACCGAATGCAAGCAAAATAGTGCGAGGGAATAAGGAGCTAACTCTGCAATGAAATCCATCAACTAAGGGGTTGGGGGTTCAAGGAGAATCAGCCAACCAGCCAGGGGGAATCAGGAGGATAAACTAGAAAAATCCTAGTTTATATAGGATTAGGAAGAGGTTTGGGAGGTTGGGGATCATCCCAATCTGGGAGATCTCCAATTGCGTAGACACGCTTCTGCCCGAGTTGGAGAGGTCGTTGAAACAGAAGCTAATTATGAAAATTTGGTTTTGGGACGAAATCGTCTGGACGTTCTGTTCCAGACGAATTCGTCAGATCGGGGATGATTTCATCTAATCTGAGACGATATCGTCCAACGGTCAAAACAAATCCTAAATATGGCACGAAAAATGGGGGAAGCGGGTAAAAGGCGGTTTAACGGGCGATTTGGGGTTGAAATTCAAATTTTAATATTTTATCTGTTTACTAAGGTTTTAACCATGCCAATTTTAGGGTGCTACATTTTGCCCCCTCTTTAGCGAATTTTTCGAAGAAAATGCGTTAAAGACGAGTTTTTCCCGTTTTACGAGAAAGCAAAAATATACTCAATTTTTTAGACGACGATTCTTGGTCGAATCGTACGAATGCTGACTATGGTGCCCCCTCCGTGTTTTTACCCAAATCGAACGTTTGAGGTAAAAACGCGAAAAAGCAAAAATTTAAAATGCTGATTTTTAAATAAATTAAAGAAAATAGGGAAAACCCTAATTCATTTGTACTATTCACTTTTACTGTTCCAGAGCTCTGTAGAGAAGAAACATGGTGGAGACAACGCACAGAGCGATAGAGGTCCGACGCGGGCTACGGGTAAGGATCTAATCCTAGTAGATTAGGTTTAATTTAACTTTGTGCAATTCTTTTGATTTAAATTTTGATTGTTTGGGGCATCACGGCCGTTTTTAGGCCGTCGACGTCGTCGGGACAAAATCATCCCGATTTCGTCGAAATCGTCCCTAGATCGTCGATTTCGTCTAACGGCGAAATCGACGAATTAGGGGCGATTTCGTCCAACAAGGGGCGATTCCCAAGTTGCAAAATCGGAGATGATTTCATCCTCACAAAGGATGATTTTGCCCAATTGGGGACGATATCATCCAATGGTGGACGATATCATTTTAAATTTGATTTTAAGTTGTTTAATTTGAATGATTGAGTTATTAATGATTTTGTTGTTTTATTATTTGTTTTGCAGAAGGGGTTACTAAAGAGCCGAGAATGGAAATACGATGGGCTAAGAGATGACATAGCCATGCTTGACCAAGCAGAGCATGACCGACTTGGACAGGTCGGTCTATAGCATGTGGCAGAGATGCCACAAGTACCGACTGACATGGGGCTACTGACAGCCCTAGCAGAGAGGTGGTATCCGGGGTCATCCTGCTTTTGGTTATCGATAGGGGAGATGGCTCCCACTCTAGAGGACGTATGGAGGATCATGAGGATCCCCATACAAGGATGGTTGATGACGCCTATGGCCAATCAAGGCCAAGCGATGATGAGGCTCACGGGAGACCCGAGCTTCACCCTGGAGAAGGGCGGAGTGAACATCGAGTCACTACGGCAGATGCCTGGGGCATCTAGGCTGACATGAGTTTTGGTAGGAGTTGTCGCTAGACATAGTCTGTGACATGAGAGACCATGGGTACAGATTTGCATGGGGCGAGCTTTGTTCTTTGCCGCTTGTATAGGATCCTGTATGGGGTCGTATACAAGGGAGGTCGATGTCTGGTTTTGACATCGTTGCTACAGGTTTGGTGTTGGGAGCACATTGCGGTGCGGAGGCCGGTAGGGCTCCCATTGATAGGGGTTGACCAGGAGAGGCCCCGGGTTTTCTATTGGTGGCTACAACGGGGGTCACAGCGATGGATAGATCTGTCGATGTCACGGAGGTTGCTAGATGACCTCATCCTAGACCAGATCACCTGGAGGCCATGGTGAGAGCACCCCGGGTGGGCAGAGGATGGGCAGGAGCTGGCTCGCATCAGAGTGAGTCTACGGCTGAGGATGGAGCGAGGAGAGGTAGAGCTCCACCGCTATGACCGAGTACTATGATAGTTCGGTCTACAGTAGGGGATCCCTTCTCTCAGGGATTACGAGTACTCCTAGACTATTTGGGATAGTACTACATTGAGCGGGGCTCCAGATATGCAATGATTCTAGAGTCAGGATGCGGACGATGCCCCCATCCAGCCAGTGGATGGTGATGACGTCGGGGTTGTGGATGGCTACGATGCCTGGTACGTAGGCATCCACCCTCCTCGGATGATGAGGGTGCAGGGTCCAGTGCATGCTATGGTGCGCCAGATGGGGAGGCGATGGTAGGCTGCTATTGAGGCAGCGTGAGGTCATGGGGGAGAGAGCAATGGGGATCCCATAGGAGAGATGCCAGAGGATGGCACGGGCTCCATAGAGGCCATGGGAGATAGGGTGGAGGGAGGAGGGACTCCCTTCATAGTAGGGGGAGAGACCACCATCGCCTGATAAGGGCAAGGGTGTTGACATAGGGGAGAGCAACGAGACGGCGGCTCTCTGGGCTGAGGTTGCCCGCCTCTGGACTCAGGTGCAGACATTGCAGGATGAGGCTACATGGCTCAGAGCTCGGGGTGGAGGAGCGAGCAGGGATGATCTAGTGCGGTCCATGATGCAGACTACATTTTACCAGGGTGTATACTTTCAGCTGGTTCCAGAGGGCCAGAGGGTACAACTACCAGCCAACATTGCAGAACCAGTCAGGCTGGGATCGACGAGGACATCCTCCCGATCGACGACGAGGACCCGAGATACATCTCGGACCTCTATGGGACCACCTCCTCCACGTCAGGGTGGGGGAGGAGATGAGGCTGAGAGCTCGAGGGCTTCTCGAGGCTAGGTGTCTATGGACTATAGATTTTGAGAGATTTTTGAGAGGATTGAGTATGCCAGGGTATAGATTGTGGCATACCAATCCAGTTTTGATATGATGTATATAATTTTTTGATGTATATATATGATCTTGTTTCTGATGATATGACTTGTTCATATGTTTTTATGATGCTTTAATGGTTGAATTGTTTGCTTATTGGATTGATGATTCATGTAATTATGTCGTGTTGAAATAGTATAATTTGATGTCATGCTGTAAGATTTTAAATGAAATAATCTGATGTAAACAATTGGTTGTGGTGGTGTGATTTGATAAAAAATAAAAGAGAGACTTCTAACAATAATTTCAAAGGACATTGTCATTATTATAGACCATTTCATGGAGTCACCGCTCACTCGGTCGTCAAGCTAATCCCAGTATAGAAATATTGTTAAAAGTAAAAGAGTGCTTAAGAGACTGTCTTAAGACTTTGTGTTGTAATGATGGAGATAATGATGGTTTGATGATTTGTTTTCAGATTTTCATAAAAATAGTATGCATGAGATATGAAAAGAAATATGATTTTGCTAGGCATAAATTCCTAAGTGTGATAAAATTTTGAACAATTCTTTAGAATTTATACCATGGTTGCAAAATTGAATTTGAACATAATGACATGAAATAGAATAAGTGTTCGTTTGTTTGTAAAGCATAATTGTGTAACATAATGATGCAAGTCATATGTTTTGATGAATTTGTTTTAAAATAAATGGAAAATAAAATTAGAACAATGGTTTGCGCTAGGCATAGAATTATAGGTATAGACTTATACCATCATCGCGAAATCCAAAGAAGAAAATAGATTGTTGGTTTTATTGCAAGATGAATTTTTGACTTTTGATAAATAGAAAAATAATAATATGAAAATTTTGTTTGAAATTATTTTTAAGATTTTGTGAGAAGATGTATGTAATTGCTTTTATACAAACAACAAATTCTGAAATAAAAGGATAAAATTATTCCGAAAAGAATTACAGAAATATTTTAAATTATCTCAAAGAGAAATATAGATTTATAAGGAATCCTCATGTGCAAATGTGAGTTCATTACCGATCTTGATTTATCATAATGATACAAAATCTCTCAAATACAAATGTGTGTGCGATTGTATTGTTCATTCACCAATTTTGAGCAAGATAATTTGATACAAGTAATTTGCCTTGACCAAATGAATGTTCATTGACCATGATTTATATGCATGTAACCGTACCAGACTACTATGTAAGTTAGGTTATCAAGAGCTAGCTAATCCATAAGTTGACAGAGGTCTGTACAAAAGAAGGTCGCTAATGTGACAGACATATCGCCACGCTAGGGATTACCCAAGGCCAAGCGGGTTGGGCACAAACCACCTGTTATGGGGCTTACCTCACAGTTTTTGAATAATTGAGAATTCCAAGGATTCAAGCTCATTCACCCTTCTTTTCTTTTCAAGGGGTAGGGAAAGGATTTTATTGCATTTTGCTTTTGCGTTTCTCTTTTGCTTCTTTTTTCTTTTCTCTCTTTTTTTTTTGTACTTTTGTATTTTTGCTTGATATTTGAGAAAATACTGAAATATTGTTGTGATGATACAAAATAACCTTTTCTTTTTTTCTCTTTTTCTTGAACTTTTCTTTTTCTTCCTATGCTAGGGATACTTGCTCGGATTAGCTGTAGAGCAAGGGATTTTTATTCTGGGTAGGGGTGAGCTTGTCCTTTTGTCAATTCTCAAAGATTCTAGACCATGTGCATGATAGGATAGCAGGGGAAACTTTTTGCTCAGGAAACCATTTCTACTATGTAGCATCATATCGAATTTGCAATGAAATCATTTTAATGTGAAAAGATATACTTAGTTCAAGTAAATAACAAGATCAGTTCTCTATGCTCAAAACTTTATTTAATTCAACTGTGGACTTTGATATAAGAGAGATGAATAATCATACCAAATAAAATCAAGATATTTATTCATGTGAATGTGAAAGTGCGGGATTCCAAATAAATGCTAATTTATCCAAAATAATTAAAAATATAACTGCAATACTTCACAATTTGACAGGTACAAAATAAAAGATGTTTTTGAAGATTTTGATGATTTGGATGTTTTTAATTTTAAGTTATGAATTGAAAGAAATACAAGATAATTGTTTTTTTTTTAAATGTTTTAAATAAGTGACTAAAAAGGAAATAATATGCAAAACAAATATATACAATGATGAACTGACCAATTTTATGCATAGTAACGTTTAAGATGCATAATGTTCATAGGTTCTTTAAGCTCTTTACCATCCAAGGTAGATAATTTGTATGCTCCCGATCCAAATTTAGCAGTGATGACATATGGTCCAAGCCAGTTGGGCTCAAATTTACCTTTAAGGTTTTTAGTTGCATTAGTATTTTTTTGATTTTCTTTTAAGACAAGGTCACCGATCTCAAAGGATCGAGGATGAACTTTCTTAAGATATGCTCGCTTAAGCTTATTTTGGTAGGCACGAAGATGCTCCAAAGCATTGATGCACTTTTCATCGAGAAGTTCTAGCTGACTAAATCTGCCAGCACGATATTCATCCCCTACTTCGAGTATCTTGAAGTAGTAGAGCTAAAGAAGGAACTTCTAATTCAAAGGGAAAAATGGCTTCAGCACCATAAACCAAGACAAAAGGTGAAGTTCCAGTGGGGGTTCGAACACTAGTTCGATAGGCCCACAAAGCAAGATATAACTGAATGTGCCAATCTCGACCGGATTTATTAACCAATTTTTTGAGAATTTTGATTAAGGTTTTATTAGATGCTTCCGCTTGACCATTACCCTGAGGATAATAGGGAGTGGACCAACGATGTTGAATTTTATATTTTTGACATAATTTCTTGACATCTTTATTTTTGAAACAAGTTCCATTATCGGAAATGAGATTGGCAGGAATTCCAAACCTACAAATAATTTGATTAAAAATAAACTTGGAAACTTGTGTTCCAGTGCAAGAAGCTAATGGCATAGCTTCAACCCACTTCGTGAAATACTCAATGGCGGTTATGATGAATTTGTGTCCATCGGATGACACAGGGTTGATTTTTCCAATAATGTCTAGGCCCCATTTTGAAAAGGGCCAAGGAGATGAAATAGCCTGCAGTTCTTGTGCAGGTGCATGGACAAGGTCAGCGTGTTTCTGGCACTTGTCGCAATGTCGCACATAAGTATGTGCATCATTTTCCATGGTAGGCCAAAAATATCCTATCCGGAGGAGTTTCTTAGCAATGGCGCTACCACTAAAATGTCCCCCACAAGATCCATTGTGGGCTTCATTCAAAGCTGATCTAGATTCTTCTAGATTCAAACATCTCAGTAAGATGCCTTCAAAAGATCTTCTGTACAAGGTATTACCAATAATCACAAAGCGACTTGCTTGTCTACGTAATAACCTACGTTGGTTGCTAGTACAACCATCAGGGAAGGTTCCTCTCAGTAAAAAATTAAATATATCAATATACCATGGTTCAGGAGTTGTTTCGTTGATGAGAAACACATCCAAAGGTTCTAAGCATGATTTGCTTGAAGCGGGTTCTTGGAGTCGATGAATAATGATGGTAGCATATTCATCGTCTAACTCCAAGGGTAAAAGAGATGCAGTTGCAGCCATAGCGTCAGCCGCACGATTGCTAGTTCGAGGAATAGCTTCCAAAGTAACTTGATCAAACAAGGATAATAACTGCAAAACATATGCTTTATATGGGCGTAATTTATCATCTCTGGTCTGATAAACATCATTGATTTGATTTATGACAAGTTGGGAGTCACCGAAAACCAATAAACTTTTAATTTTCAATGCCAAGGCAGCTCGTAATCCAAGGATAAGAGCTTCATATTCAATAGTGTTATTGGTGCAAGCAAATGTTAATTTGAAGGACAGAGGTATAAGATGTTTTTGTGGAGATATTAAAATAATACCCGCACTAGCCCCACTCATGCATCGGGCTCCGTCAAAGTATAGGGACCATTGCTCTGAATGGTCTGCCTCTAGTTTAAGGCATTCATCAGGAAACTCAATGATGAGGGGATGAGTAGATTCTAAGGGTGCAGCAGCTAATTGATCTGCTATGATTTGACCTTTAACAGACTTTTGTCCTATGAACGTGAGTTCAAACTCGCTTAGCGCAAGAACCCACTTGGTTGTGCGACCAGATAAATACGGTCGACTCATGAGATATCGCAAAGGGTCGAATTTGGCAATAACATACGTTTTTTGATTGAGCATATAATGTCATAGTTTCTGTGTAGAAAATATGACTGCTAGACATAATTTCTCTAATATGGTATATCGAGTTTCATAATTGATTAAGGTTCTACTGATGTAATAATTAGCACGTTCTTTCTTCTCATCGTCAAGCTGAGCTAACATAGCTCCTAAGGCAGAATCAAAAGCAAAAATGTACAAGATAAAAGGACGATCAGATCTAGGTGGGGAAAGCACTGGTGGTTTGAGGAGATATTGCTTAAGGAGTTCAAATGCTTCTTGGCATTCTTCATCCCAATGAAAAGAGACATCTTTCTTAAGAAGCTTAAGAAAGGGTCCAATTTTGTCTGCCAACTTGTCGATAAAGCGGTGAATAGCTTGAAGCTTACCTTGTAAACTTCGTAATTCTGATATATTGGTGGGTGCGGGCATATCTGTGATAGCCATGATCTTGAGAGGGTCAATTTCAATGCCACGTAAAGAAACTATAACCCCTAATAATTTATCGGACTTAACTCCGAATATGCATTTAGTTGGATTTAGTCGGATAAGATATTCCCTTAACCGATCAAATACTTTCCTTAAGTCATTTAAATGATCATCTTCTTTGATGGAATGAGCTATGATATCATCTACATAATCATGTAGGATATCATGCATCATATCGTGAAAAATATAAGTCATAGCTCGTTGATAGGTTGCACCTGCATTCTTTAAGCCAAATGGCATCACTTTCCAACAAAAGGTTCCCCAAGGGGTAATAAAGGTTGTTTTGGCCTGATCTTCAGGAGCTATCCTGATCTGATTATAACCAGAAAATCCATCCATTAAGGATATCATTCCACTTCCAGCAGTAAATTCAATGATCTGATCCATGTTGGGAAGAGGAAAATCGTCTTTAGGGCATGCAACATTAATGTCTCTAAAATCGGTGCAAACCCTAACTTTAGTGGCTTCTTTCTTAGTTATTGGAACTACATTAGAGATCCATTCGGCATAATCAATGGCTTGTATAAAAATGACTTTCAACAGTTTTTCTAGTTCTCCTTTGACTAGTAAGGCCACTTTAGGATGCATTTTTTGAAGTTTCTGTTTAACAGGTTTAGCATCTGGATGGACTACTAGATGATGCATAACTACGGAAGGGTCCAAACCTGGCATGTCTTCATATGTCCAAGCAAAGACATCTTCATAGTCTTTAAGAAATGAAATGTATTTATCTTGTTTTTCTTGACTCAATTCTGATCCAATATTGATTATGTGAGGGTTATGTTCGGTTCCAATGTTAATTTTTATAACGTTTTCAACTTCCATATGTAAATCTCTCTCAAAATTAGGTGGGGCGGATGAAACACCTAATTCTTGTAATTCTTCCAAGGTTAACTTGGATAATTCATCTTGAGGAGTCGAGGCCTCAAGCTGGGCTATACTAGGTATAGAGCCATCAAAATAAAATTCATTATATAACAATTCCTCAATGGAAACATTATGAAAGATATCTCCCTCCAACTCATCATCGGATTCGGCAATCATTTCAGGGTAGGCTATGGATAGCATATTGTAGGTAAAGGAATTATTCTTTAGACACAAAGAATCTTGTTTATCTAGATAATCTTGATAACATACGAGATGGTCATCATCCTCAAATGGAAAGGGCTGACCTTTACTAGAAAATAGGCCCACACCACAGTGGGCAAGGCCACGGTTCTACCTCAAAAGGTTCTTTCATACCATTTTGGAAAGGTCCCAAACCTTTCCCTTTATATCCCAATTTAAGCATTATGGGCTTAGCTTTAAGATAATCATTAGCAAAATAGCATCTAGCATATCCATCACAATGTGTCTTAATGTTTCTGGGTATTCTTCCCCAATCATATCCTTTATAAATAAAAGCACAACTCCCGACTTGGTAGATACTTCCCATAGGTTGTGGGAGGCCCAAGGTACGAGGAGAGGGTGGAAGTTTATTTAAAAGGAGGGAAGTCTGCATGGGAGTGTTGGCTTCCTCAGATATAAGAATTGTAGATAAATCGGGTAAGAGCTCATCAAGTAAGAGCATAAGAGGTAGAAGGAACATTTCCTACATCGTCGGGTGTAGAAAGGATGCCTGTAGTGGATGTAGATGTCATAGGGATATTGATGGGTGAGTCTATAGGTATGGAAGATATAGGAGTAAAACAGGAAGCATTGGTTGTAGGTTTAGGATCTTTTCGAGGTCCTAATGTGGTTTGTTCAGAAGATGGTTGAGCTATATGTATAGGTGTAGTTGAAAGAGTAGATGATGTTATGGGTGTGTGTTTTACACGTTTGGACAGATGATAAGAATTAGGATGTGTGGATGATAGGGCAGGGCAAAATTGCACTCCAACAGGTTCTGCCAAAGCGCACATATCAAAGGGTCTAGGATCACCATGAATGGTAACCAACTGGTTTTTAAATTTGAATTTAACACACTGATGTAAAGTGGAGGGAACCGCTCGCATCGCATTGATCCAAGGGTGACCCAAAAGTATATTGTACGATGCAGGGCAATGTACAATAAACACGGTCGTATCTAGGGTTCTAGGACCAACTTGCAAGGGTATAGTAATGACTCCACATGTTTCTTGTGTCTCGTCATTGAAGGCTTTTATAATCATATCAGTTCTTTTCATTTCATCACTTCTAAACCCAAATCGTTGGTAGAAGTCAAAAGTGCAGATGTTTAAAGATGAACCATTATCAATCAAGACTCGTTTAATGGCTACATCTCCAATTAAGGTAGTAATATATAAGGGGTTATCCTTATGTAAACTATGTTGCGGGATATCTTTATCTCGAAAGTCAATACAATCGACTTCTCGAGTGATGATAGTATTGGACATGGCTTCAGGTTGAATGTTTTGTGGTACCATCATTTGGCTTAATGTGAGCATTAATTCATCCCTATGGGTAGGAGAAGATCTTAACAGGTCCAAAAGGGAAATTCTGGCTGTAGTATTGGATAATTGTTCATTAATATTGTAAGGAGGTTTAGGTTGAACATTAGACGCATAATTCCCTTTATTGGGATTTTTCAAAACAAATGGGGCTGATCCATCGTTCTGAGTTTGATCCTGTTGAGAGGTTTGAGCCTGTTGTCTGGTAACGGCTCCGATGGTTCCTACAATGTTATTTTGCAAGTGATGAATAGGTCTTGGTCTAGCATTTATGGCTTGTTCATTAGAAACTATTTGGTGAGAAGATGGTCTAGTAGTGACTCTTCGAGGAAATGGTTCTTCTGGAACCATAGAACTGGTGATAGGTTGAATAGGATCTGATTCATCTTCAGAACTATTCGATTGATTTGAGGTGATTTCCATGTCACTTTCAGTCTCATATTCGGTGTCACTAAGATCAAGTATCCGAATATTATGTAGAGGTTTGGTCGTAACTATGGATAAAGTTGTGTCAAATATTTGAGGATCATGAATAGGTAATTGTCCGCTAATAGTCCCTACATATCGGGTAGGAGGAGGAACATTGTGATGCTCAATTTGATTGGCCACCTCTTTACCATGTTTTGGTAAAGGATGCTGAAATATGTCCAATGATTGATTGGCATTCTGATTCTGATTTTGGGGAATGCTCTTTTGAGCGTTATTAGAAGGATTTTGTTTAGGTTGGAAGGCTTGCACCTCCATCTCATTATTATCAATCAAATCTTGTATTTTATGTTTTAATATTTTACAAGAGTTGGTAGCGTGTCCAGGTCCTCTATGAAAATCACAATATAAATCAGCTCTGTATCCGGGTATAGTTGGATCAGGTTCCTGGATAGCTGGTAATTGGATCAAGCCTCGTGCTAGTAATTGCGGGAGAATGGTTGATAAAGGTTGATTTAACCTAGTAAATTCTCGGGGTGGTTTATCAGGAGGTTTCAATATAAACTTCTCTGTTGTTTTCGTAGTATTAACATTAGCAATGTTTCTGCTATCAGTGACTCCGTCACCCACAACTTGTTTATTTTTATATTGATTTCTGGATGTTTTCTCATCATCTTTCTTTTTGAGCTGACCTCTTCTAATGAGAGCATCTTCCACCCTTCGAGCTAAGTCTATAGCTTGATCGAAGGTGGTCAAGGTAGCAGTTGATAATTCATAGGATAGTTGTTCTTGTAAATTATTGATAAAAATATCCAACATCTCCCGATAAGGTAACACAAAGTGTAATTTTCCTATCAACTGTCTCCATCGAGCTAAGAAGTCAACAAAACACTCATCTTTGTCTTGTTTTAGGTTGTACAAATCTTTAATGGTTACATGCCTTTCGATATAGGCACTAAATTGATGCACAAAAGACTCAGCAGTCTCTTCAAAATTTCTCAAAGAATGAGTAGGTAGTTGATAATACCATTCCAATGCCATCCCCCCTAAGCTTTTCGGGAACATTTTTAGTAATAGCAAATCATCATGTGATATGTCATGACATGCTATCCTAAACATACGAAGATGCTCTATGGGATCTTCAGTTCCTTTATATATAGGTAGGACAGGCATAGGAAAGTGTTTGGGATATGGTTGTGCTACAACTATAGGATCTAGAGGTTGACTACACATCTCTCGATAATTGTACGAGGGACTGTAGGGATCTATCCGGTCCATGCGAGAGACTAACTGTTTCACCATGGCTTCCAAATTACCAGTTTGTCCACCATATTGGTTTGGTGGTACATGAGTATGGGATTTGTGACCGTAGGAAGGCGGGACATAAGGATTGGATGCTATATTGTTGTTATGCAAATGGTTGGTAGGAAGAGTATTATGAAGAAGATTTGTTGTAGCATTATGTTGTATCCCAGATTGTTGGAAATTGGTATTTGGTTTTGTTTTAGGCTTTTGTTGATTTGAGGTATATTGATCAATAGCTTGGCGAAATAAAGTAGTGAATGAAGGTTTCTTTTGTGTGGGGATAACCCTTGGCTTGGTAATGAGCACTCTAGGTGGTTGGGTAGCCTGTTGTTGTTGCATGTTTTGGATTATAGCAGCCATGTCCAAATTGGACGGTCCAGCTTGATCACTCTCTTGATCAACAAAGGACAAAGGATTAGTGCGTGTGTGATATATGTCTTCTAGGGTTGCTTGAGTATCACTAATTTGATCTTTATCCATATGAACTGCTCTATTAAGGGTGCCAATATTATTATTGAGAAATTTCCAAAAATGGTCCATGTTCTCAAAAGTAACAGCTCCGTCTGGAGTTATTTTAGGAGATGAGGATCCTTCCTCTCTATCATTTTCTTTTTGTTCATTTGCGCCCACAAATTCTTCTTCTTGTTGGTTTAAGGTTACTTCTTCCTGAATTGGGTCTTCAAGAAGGGCATCTGGTTTATTTGTGGTTTTTCCTAACCAATCTTCTTCTACTTCAATTTGTTTTCCATTCCCGAGTCTAGTCATTGTGTCTAAATTTAGGTTTTAGCAAATATATATTAATATATTTGCAACGAGATCTTGGGAGGTATATATTTTAATTATATACCTACTATAATACTTAAAAGAAAATGTTTTGATTTTTTTTTTTGTTATGATTTTATTTTGTTTTTGTTTTTGTTTTTGTTTTTATGCTTATAAAGACAATAAACAACACACTAAATACAAGAAATAACAATAATAAAATAATAACTTAGTTTTCTATAAATAGTTTATAGATGTCATTGATAGGATCAAGTTCATCAAGAGTCATAAAGTGCTCCTCTTCAAATTGGAAATTGTTTTTCAAGAAGTCAACAAAGTGTGCTATGGTGATATTATCTGTTTTAGATTCTGTTTTGTAAAAATAAATCTCATGGCAATATTCTCGATATAACACAGCTCTGGGAACTCTATTCCATATTTTTCTATCTGTAAGAACGACCTCTTGGTCCTCTATACGAGACAAAAATTTATGTACTACAACTGCATTCTCAAGGTATTCCTCAAAGGTATACAACTCAGAAGACACAAGGGCTCTTTTATCTGCTAACCACCTATGGCAAGCTCTCTGAAGTTCATGATACAAAATCACTTGATCGGGATCCAGGATTCTATCTAGGACAAACCTCTTGATTTGCCTAAGTTCGGTTGCTCTAGATGAAATGAGATCCAATCTCCTATCAAGTTCGTCCCACAAAGGTTGAACCCTATTTGTTTGAGGTACTCTAAGCACAAAAGTAATCTCTATAGCTGCTAGTTGATTTTCAACATTAATGGTGACAACTCGTCTTTTATTATAGTCTACCATCTAAATATGACATGCAAATTTTCTTAAGTCTAAATGCATTTATGTTTTGGTTTTTATTATTTTTATTTTTAAAAAGGTTTTTGTTTTCAAAAGGTTTTTGTTTCACGTCGGGTTCACCAAAATGTATCGCTCCAAATTTTTTGCACCCTTACCTTCAGGCTATAGGATCCGCGCCCGAAAGGGGGATGTGAAAAGGATGGGACAATACCTCGGACTGAGAGGCCTTTTGAAGGTCCCGCCTCTCGGGGGAGGTGTATAAGGGTGAATTTTTGATGGATGGTGGGTTCACCAGGAAACTTTTGAATGGCAGTTTCCACGCCTAGGTTGATAGTGTGTTTGATGTGTTCATTTTTATGCTTGATCATTCAACTCCTAGGTTTGGCCGATATGAATCTAAACTATTCTATATGCCAATGCTGATTTAAATGAATACAAAAAATAGAAATGGATGCAAATAACAGAGAATATGCTAACTAGAAGATGTCATACCTGATTTCGGATGTCTGATGGAGATTCTGAGTCTTGTAGCAGTTCAGATCATCTCAATTTGTACGTAATCATCTGATATTTCTTGGGATCATCCCAAATCATAGAAGGTCATCTGAAATCAGACAGAATCATCTGAAATCTGACGAATTCGTCAGACGAATTCGTCAAAAACCTGCAATCACAAAAATAGACACAAAATACCAAATATGCAAATGCAAAAGCAAGGGATAATGGTAGAAATAACAACAAACATGCCTAAATAATAGATTATAATAACAGATAAGGAAATGCAGTAAATTTAATGATTGATTTTAACTTTATCATGCAATTATGCTAAATGAGGTGAACTCCAAGATGCATAAAACATAATAACTTAAAACAGTGCAGAGATATGATATGAAAAATGCATAAATAGCTAAGAAAATGCAAACTCTAAACTCGGACTGCCCTCAATCTGGACTACAGTCAGGATCGCCTCCAATCGTACGAGATCGTCCGCAATCGTCCGAGATCATCCGCGACGATCCAAGCTAGCTTCGACTAAAAAATAGTAGAGTTCCTGCAATAAAAATACAAAAATACCGAATGCAAGCAAAATAGTGCGAGGGAATAAGGAGCTAACTCTGCAATGAAATCCATCAACTAAGGGGTTGGGGGTTCAGGGAGAATCAGCCAGCCAGCCAGGGGGAATCAGGGGGATAAACTAGAAAAATCCTAGTTTATATAGGATTAGGAAGAGGTTTGGGAGGTTGGGGATCATCCCAATCTGGGAGATCTCCAACAGGGAAATCTCCAACTGCAGACACGCTTCTGCCCGAGTTGGAGAGGTTGTTGAAACAGAAGCTAATTATGAAAATTTGGTTTTGGGACGAAATCGTCTGGACGTTCTGTTCCAGACGAATTCGTCAGATCGGGGACGATTTCGTCTAATCTGAGACGATATCGTCCAACGGTCAAAACAAATCCTAAATATGGCACAAAAAATGGGGGAAGCGGGTAAAAGGTGGTTTAACGGGCAGTTTGGGGTTGAAATTCAAATTTTAATATTTTATCTATTTACTAAGGTTTTAACCGTGCCAATTTTAAGGTGCTACACATAGCTATGAGAAGTATGAACTAGCCAAAGATTGAATGATAGGATCTTGTGTTGTATAATGTAAATATTAATGAGATATATTATTCTTTTATTTAGAAAGCAATAATGAAATAGATTACCTTTTAAGTCCTAATTTTTGTATAAGAGCTATTACTTGATTAATCTTAGACATATTGAATGTGCATTTAAGTTTTATTAAAACAATTGGGACTGTGTAAGTTATTGTCGAGCATAGTTATTACTAATTTTAAAATTTAAATAAGTGTAATGCATACACTAGATTGCATAAGACTTGAAACGTAGATGTGAATATCCTTTCTATGAAATAGTAAATTCAAGGAAAGCTTACACTTGTTTACAACAGATGTAATCTTAAATGTTGTTTTCTTTTTATTCATTTTTATTTGAATTTGAGATAGAACAATTGATTGAAGGTGCAGTTCAAACATAATGATAAGCTTAACACTTTGTTTAGTTTTAGAATGCATATATATAGTTGTGAATAAGGTAAAGATTTTATTATATATTTTGCATGCCTTTTAATTAATTTAGATAAACAAAGTGAAGCATAGAAGTGAATTACAAAACAATAGTGACTTAGATAATAGGCCAAGCCTTGTCGTTTTTAATATTAGAAAAAAACAATTATTTTAAGCCAATAGAGATGCTTGGGAAAAACATAGTTTTAAATGCTGTTAAATAATCCAGATGAGATTATGGTCTACTGTATTTATATAAAAATTTGAGATATCTTTATTTAGAGAAGTTGTTGATCAATATATATATATATATATATATATATATATATATATATATATATATATATATATATATATATATATATATATATCATAAAATGGATGGTAATTGTCTTTTTTATCCAATATTCATTCTAATTAAAGTAGACTATTTAGTTTTATATTTAAGTAGATTAATATTAGAGGAGCCTTTAATTAGTAGAAAATGCTTATCTTTCATTTAACAAGGAGATAGTTTCTATTTGTTTTAAAAACATACATAATGTTTACATCATATGATAAATGTAGTGATCCTTTCAAGTGATTTCAATGGTTCCATGTTTAGTGACTTTTAAATAGTCTAAGTGGAAAACTTATAGTACCAAGAAGGAGAAACTTGATGTTTTGAGCTACTTTTCTAAACCTTGAAAACATTTGGAACGGTACTTGATTAACCATAGATTGGTCAAAACAGCTATAAAATTTTCAACCATAGTTAAATTTTAAAAGAAATAATTATCATTACTAAGATTGTGGGATTAGACAATCTTAGAAACACAACCTAAGGTTGTGGGCAGGACAACCTTGATTGAAAATCAGAATTATGGGTAGACAATCTGATGGAACAAACAATTTTAATGATGTTTCGGGAAGGCAAACATCGTGGAATAGGGCTCTAACTGTATTTTTGATGGGAAAAGGGTCAAAACAGGAGAGGTAACGAAGAGTTGTATGGGCATCTCTTCTAGGTTATCCTTGCTAGTGATGAGTGATGACTTGTGTTAGACTGGGGAAACTGATAGCATGATGGTATGGGACATCATGTTGGTTAATATGCATAGGTCATCGGGTGGTTACTAGGGTATTGGTAAGACCCTAGTCGATGCTCCATAAAGAATGGATGATTGACTAGCTCGAGCATGTACGTGCTATGTCTTACATGAATTTAGCATAAGATGAGAATTAATGCATTCATGTAAAGACACAAGAAAGTTATGCATCACACTTCTAGGTGTTATGTACCCTAGAGGAAAAGAAATGCAATGCAACTCGTTCAAATCTCTATTGGGGGTTTAATACACTTCAATTAAAGCAAGTACAAATAAAACAACTTTTTCCAAAAAAAAACTCAAAAATTAATTTAAATAACTGACAATTGAAAATGTGTCTAAGGATAAAACTTAGTGTAACAAAGACAACTAATTATAATGTATAAACAACCTAAGATTTAGATCACTATTAAAATTTTAAAAATATACCCAATAAACATCTAAAAATACAATTTTATATTTACTTAATATACAATTACTATTGAAAAAATAAATAAATAAAAACATCTGGCGCATCTGTGTACTGCCCCACATGTGATTCAATCGAGATAAAGGTATGCCGTTATGTGAATGACGGCTTAGCTGTGATAGATTACGTTGGATCGAACTCCGAATAGTCTAAACCTGCGGTCTTTTTAATACAAAACCTAATGATTACTGTCAAGAATGATCGAGATTTAAGTCCAATGTATGCCGTTATCAAGAAAACATAAATTAAGAGCAGTGGAGAATTTTAAAACCGACTCATGATCCTGATATGTAGCTGGAATTTTATCGGATTGTGTAAGTTTGAATTATAAAAAGGAAACCTCTTGTTATTATATGCTAAGACTAGGACCCTATTGTGCCGGGAAACTGGGACCCAACTGTGTCACGGATGTACTTCTCATTCTAATTAAGAAAAAAGAGTCGTGAACAGCTCGAACAGTGACCGCAATGCATGCATTATTAATTATTTTATCTATGGCCAATGGTGCCGCTGGTTGGTAAAAAAAAAAAAAATCATGAACACCTCCAACAGCGACCGCACATGCATGCATCACTTAATTATTTTATCCATGGCCAATGGTGTCGCGGGCAGGTCCACTGGCTTTGGGGATGGGTAACAGCGACCGCACATGCTTGCATTATCAATTATTTTATCCATGGCCAATGGTGCTGCCGGCACGTCCAAGGGCTTTGAGTATTGTTAAATTATGTAAGTTAAGTACGTTTAGAAATTTACTCACAGAACGCAACTATAAATAAGACATATATCTAGTATCTCTTGGTGTCTTATGAAGCAATATTTGTAGTTCTTGTAAAATTTCTTCAAAGAATTCTACGATTTCCTTTTATAAAGTTGAATGGCGATCCCGGTCATAGACGTGGCAAACATCGACGGAGAAAGGAGAGCAGATGTCATGGCTCAGATAAAAATGGGCCGTGCGAGTCCCGGATTCTTCCAGGTAACTCCATACTCTGTCTAACCATGATATTCTGGTTGTATGTTTATATAGGCGTAGACGCTTAATGATTAGCTTTATTTACGTCTGAGGGAGACCTTATATGATCTCTCGGACCAAAGAATTTTTTCTCGAGATTTTCCGTAGCATGCGCGCCGAATAAGAGACTGCCTTATGAAGTCTACCTGTTATTTAATGGAATATCTTTTAGTACCATTTATACTCTTTTTTATATAGTAATTGTTTGTTGTCCTGAATTTATGACTGATTGCTCTTGATTTTCATTTTCCGCTTCTTAACCATGGCATGGATCACAACCTCATGGACCGTGTGAAGAAGGTGTTCAATTAGCATTTCGAGCTCAACAGGAAGGACAACTTCAACCTGGCGTTGCCCGTAAAGACGCTGAACACTACCGACCCTGAGCAGATCGGGGACATGGACTGGGAGGATATTTTCATCCTCAACGACATGCAAAAGACAGATTCCTGGCCTGCAGAACCCAATCACTTCAAGTAAGTAGATCTTTTCCCCCATGTTTTTCTATTGTATATAGACCTGAAACTTAACGAAATATTTTCTGTTGTGTCCAGGGCGATCTCATAGGAATTCACGTGGGAGATATACAAACTGACGGAGACATTGCTGGAGATAATAAGCGAGAATTTAGGGGAAAAGACCCGAGAACAAGCCATTTATTGGCACCAAGATCAGTTATTATCCGCCTTGTCCGAGACCCGATCTCATCACCGGCCTGCGCGCGCACACTGACGCAGGCGGACTTATTCTTCTGTTTCAAGACGACGAGGTGCCGGGGCTTCAGGTCCTGTCAATGGCGAATGGATCGACGTGCAACCGCTGCGGCATTCCATTGTCATAGACGCCGGAGATCAGTTCGAAGTGATACGTTTTGGAAAATACAAGATGGTTTTCTGCCGAGCAAGGATGGAAACCGCTTAACGACGGCGTCGTACGACAATCCTTCCTTGAATACAATGGTGTACCCTGCTCCTCAGCTCGCCGCATTGAAGGCGGAAAGTGAGGAGAAGAGGTATTGTCGGCTTATCCAAAGTTCATATTTGGGGATTACATGACTGTTTATGGTCAGCAGAAGTATGACGCTAAAGAGCCTCGATTTGAGGCCATGAAAGAACTTGGTCAACACGCCTGTTGAGGGTCGTTATAGGGAACAGCACTAGATTCCACATAATTATAAGGTATAATTATGTGGAATACCTTATAATTATGTGGAATCTACAATACGAGTGCTGTTCCCCATAACAACTTCGTCACGGTCCCCTTGGCTTCGGGGTCTCGACTTGAAAGGGTTTATTTTTTTATTTAATTTTTAAAGTTTATTTGAATTTTTTTATGTTTTTTTTGTGGATTCGAACTTCGTTTTTTATTGTTATTATAATAGTAATTTTTTACATGGGTTCGAATTGTATTTTTCGTCGTTACTATAACCTTCAATTGCATCAGTTAAATCACATGTAGAATTGGAACCCACCTATTGTTGCTTATTTATTGAAAATTTTAGTTTTTTTTCATGTTCAAAGGAACTCTCAAAGATAAGCTACCAATTTTATTTTTTTCTAAGTTGTAAGTTTTATGAAGATGATTATAAGATTAACAGAGAGAAAATGTTCTTACGAATGTTTGCCTGAGCTAAACAACGCCATTGTAGCCGAAGCCAATGGCAAGACACCTCGTCCTCGGAGATTTGAGAACATGGATTGGGAAGATATTTTCCAAGTACACGAAATACAAAGAGAAAGAAAGGCGGTTCGAAGCTATGAGATCGTGAATGATCAAATCGCGAGCTAAGTACGAGAAGAGCTTGCTAGAATATACATCCTTCTTCTTCCTTGAAGGAAGACAAATTTCTCTACGTAAGGTCTGAATATATTTTTTGATGAACCTGTGTTGGGATACCTAGAGCGTGCCATGAATTTGTCTCATACATTTCTTGTCCTTGGAAAACATCTTGCCAGTCGAGGTGCTCAATTTCCTGAACCTTAGCAGGTTTGTTGTGGTTAGCTTCTGCCACAAGGGCGTTGCTCAGCTCCTTCACAGGCAAAGACTGTTAGAACCTTTTCTCTCTGTCGATGAGAGAATCAGCCATTTTTCTTCGAAATTATAACCAAAGCTACCTGGGAAGTCGCTTATTGAGGAGGTCCTATGCATACAATTTAAGACATTCTTCTCTCCATTGACATTGAGTTTTCTCAAACAACAAAAGTGGTAAAAGACTCTGTAATATAGATCCACATCTGAGATTTATGAAGGAATTTTATTCCTTTTTCTTCACGCCGCCGAAGTCGGACGTCGCAGCTCAGACAGCGCAAGTCGTAAGCGACGACGGACTTCGCCCAAAACTGGGGTGAAGTGCGAACGTCGGGGCGCCGACGGACTTCGCCCGAAACTGGGCGAAGTTCGAACTTCGCACGCGCCGACGGACTTTGCCCGAAACTGGGCGAAGTTCGTACTTCGCGGGGGCAAACAGACTTCGCCCGAAACTGGGCGAAGTTCGTACTTCGCGGGCGCCAACGGACTTCGCCCGAAACTGGGCGAAGTTTGCACTTCGGCAGCGAAGTTGGAAAGGCTTCGCTGAGACTTGCCCAACTTCGGCCTTGGAGTCTTTTCTTGACTTCTTCGTCTTGCGCGGCGCCGCTGGGTTTGCCTGGCTTGGCAACACCCGTATGAGAGGAGAGAATCACCGGAACAGAGAACAACAAACTGCAAACCCTAAAGATGCCTAAAACAAACAACAAACTTTATTCATATGAAAAACTAGGGTTACAAAAATTCCTCAATCGAGGAAATAACATCTGTAGGCTACGCTACAGGATAAACTAAACAGGGAGAAATGTCGAGTCTGCTGCTCGGACATTAATCAGCTGAGCCACACTGCTCACTGAATCGCTCTACTTTCTTTCTCTGCTCTATTCTCCGCTTCTTCTTTCATGAACTTCTCTCACACCCGCTCTGCTTCTCATACCGTCTGAAGACCCAAACTGCCCTTTTATAGCCGCGGAGAGAGGAGGATAAGGTTTATCCTCTGACAGCTTCGGATAAGGGTTATCCTCTGACCGACCCTCATCTAGGGTTTCTGACAAACGTCGACTTGGCATTAACTCCTGCGGAGATCGAATCTGTCAAGTGTCAAATCTGTTAGAAGGTAGGTGTGACGTCATGTCACACTTTTGCCTGGATCCCGGGCTGTGGCAGTGCAGTCCGACTTTGCCCATGTCTGGAGCGCAATCCGGTTTCGCCTAAGGTTCGGAGCGCAGTTGGGCACATGCATGAAATCAGGGTTAATTTTTCTAACACCCTTCTTTAAACTTGATTTCATGATCGCTTTGACTCCAAGCTGCTCTTGCAATCTGCTGAAGTCTTCCTCCTTCAAAGGCTTCATGAAAATATCTCGCTAGTTGCTCCTTGGATCTGCAAAATTGCAGATGAATTTCTTCGGACTTCACCAACTCTCTGATGAAGTGATAACGAATATTAATGTGCTTCGTTCGGCCATGGAACACGAGATCCTTTGACAGTGCAATGGTTGAATTGTTATCACAAAAAAATGTTGTCGTGCCTTCTAGAGGATTATGTAGTTCACTCAGAACTCTTCGCAGCCATGTTGCCTGGCATACGGCTGTCGTGGCGACGACATATTTTGCTTCGGCTATGGACAACGCAACAATGGGTTGCTTCTTGGACGCCCATGAGACTGCCCCTAATCCGAGATGGAAAGCATACCCTAAGATGCTCTTTCGATCATCAGTATTGCCAGCCCAGTCATTGTCTGTGAAGCCCACTAGCTCCAACTGGTCTTGTCTGGCATAAAATAAGCCATGGTTTCACATCCCGCTGACATAGCGCAAGATCCTCTTGCCTGCTTGCAAGATCCTCCGAACATCAGATCTAGTCGAGTTGTATTCAAATACATCAGACTACCAACTAGCCTCTTGAACAAGGTTGGATCTACATTCCTCCCTGTATCCAACTTGCTCAGCTTCAAACCTGTGGCTACAGGTGTGATGGCAGGTTTGTTGTCCTCCATCTTGAAGCGCTTCAAGACATCCTTTGCATACTTGCCCTGAGAAATGAAGATGCCATCTGCTGATTGGTCAACTTCAATGTCGAGAAAATATTTCATCAGCCCCATGTCAGTCATTTCAAACTCAGACTTCATGGCTATTCTAAACTACGCAAATAAGCTGCTGCTATTGCCAATAAATATCAGATCATCTACGTACAGGCAGACGATGATGATCTCACCTGCTGCATTTGTCTTCATGTACAGGGAGTGCTCATATGGGCATTTTTGAAACCCATTCTCCTAAAAATAGTCGTCAATACGACTGTACCATGCCCTGGGTGCTTGCTTCAACCCATACAGGGCCTTCTTTAGTTTCAGGACTTTGCCTTCTTGCCCTTGTATTTCATAATCGAGCGGCTGGTCTATGTAGACCTCTTCTTCCAACACTCCGTTGAGGAAGGCAGACTTGACATCCATCTGGTACACGCTCCATCCTTTCTGAGCTGCGAGTGCCAAAATCATTCTAACTGTGTCAAGTCGGGCTACAGGTGCATACACCTCATGATAGTCAACACCTAACTTCTGCTTGTAGCCTTTCGCCACTAATATGGCCTTATGCCTGTCAACTTCTCCTTGGGCATTAAATTTTGTTTTATATACCCACTTGACCCCAATGGTCTTCTTTCTTGCTGGAAGATCTGTTAGCTGCCATGTCTCATTTTTCTCAATGGCTGCTATCTCCTCATCCATCGCATTCACCCATTTGTGATTCTGACTTGCCTCTTCAAACTCCACTGGATCACATTCAATAAAGAGAGCAAAATCAGAATAATCTTCATCTAACTGATTACGGGTTACCTTATAAATGTCTTGCAGGATCCGAGTCTTCGTAGGAGTCCTTAGATTTTGAATTCTACTTGCAAGTGGAGGTGACCGTGATGATGAGGGTGTGCTACTGTTGGCACCACTGTTGCTGCTTGAAGGCACAGGTGGTTGGACACTATCTTCCTCCAAGTCTACAGATTCAACAGTTGCTTTGGTTCAGACTGACCAGTCTTTGAATTCCAGTTCTAGGCTGCATCCTCCAGGAACTTCACATCTTGGCTGATGACAAGTTTTTTTATCACAGGATTATATAGCCTGTATGCCTTTGCTGGTTCGTTGTATCCTATGAAGATGCACTTTTTAGCTTTGTCATCCAGCTTTTGCCTTTTCTCATTTGGAACATGTGCATATCCTATGCACTCAAAAACTCACAAATGAGCCACACTTGGCTTCAACTTACTCCAAGCTTCCTCTAGAATTTTGTCCCTCACACTCTCGGTGGGACATCGATTCAGTAGATAAACTGCACAACTTACAGCTTCTGCCTAGAACTCATGTGGCAAACTTTTTGCCTTCAGTATGCTCCGTGCCATCTCTATGATTGTTCTGTTCTTCCTCTCAGCTACGTCATTCTACTGCAGCATGTATCTGGCAGTGAACTGCCTTCGAATTCCATTTTTTTTGTAAAAGTTGTGGAATTCGTTGGAGATGTATTCTCCACGTCCATAAGTTATGAGAGTCTTCAAATAATGATTTCTCTATTTCTCAACTAGAGCCTTGAACTCCTTAAACCTTGCAAACACCTCTAACTTCAACTTGATTGGATAAATCCAAGTCTTTTGGCTGAAGTCATCAATGAAGGTCAGGAAATACTTATTGTTGGCATATGAGGTGGTCTGCATGGGACCACAGATGTCTGAGTGCACCAGCTCCAAAGGCCATGATGCTATCCAAGACTATGCTATAGGGAATGCATCCCTGTGCTGCTTGTCGACCAGGCAACCTTCACAAACTTGATTTGGTTGCTCTATAAGGGGTAAACCCTTCACCATCTGCTTCTTGTGCAGCAAATTTAGGCCACTGAAACTCAAGTGACCGAATCTAAGATGCCATAGCCAGGTAGCATCCTTCTCAACTACACTTAGAGACATCAAAGATTCATTCTGAATCTGCAGCGAAAACATTTTTTTTTGTCATGGACATAGTTGCGATTTGTCCATGGACTTTGTCTCTGATGGAACAGACACCATCTTTGAACAGTACAATGTGCCCCTTCTGCACAAGTTGTCCAACACTTAGCAAATTGTGCTTCAACCCAGGCACATAAAAAACATGTTGAATTGTTTTTCTATCATCGTGCCTGGTGCGGATGAGGATCTTTTATTTCCCCATCATAGGAACTTTGATGTTGTTCCCCATCTTGACTTTGAACTGGACTGTTTCATCCAGTTGTGAGAACATCTCCCTGTTCCCAGTCATATGGTTGCTGCAACCACTGTCAAGATACCAGATGTTTTTCTTGCTCTCCTCTTCAATACTACAAGTCAGTAGCACATTTCCTCCTATCATATTTTTGGGTTCCTCCGAATAATGGGCTTGCTGCTAATTCTCATTTGCCATATTTTTGCATTGTGTGGCATAATGGCCAAATTTGCTGTAGTAGTAGCATTAGAACTTTGACATGTCCTTCTTCTGCTGAGAGCCACCTTGCTAATTTTTGCCAGTGCCTCTTCCTCCTTATTGATGAAAGTTACAACTTGGCTCAGCATCCTGAGGGTTTGATCTCCCTCCTTGCTTGTTCCTTCTCCCACGTCTGCTTCTGCCTCTTCCTCCTTGAGAACTAGAAGCGTCATTGTGGGAGTCTTGTCTGTCGTTGTCTTGGACTGAGACTTGCGCTTTGAAGGCTTGCTCCAAAGAAGACTGAGTTGAGCGACTCAGCCTCTGTTCATGGGTCTACAGGGAACCCATGAGTTCGTCTATCGAGAGGGTTGTCAAATCCCTCGACTCTTCTATTACTATCACAACCGAGTCGAACTTGGTAGGCAGACTTCTGAGAATCTTCTCCATGATTCTTTGGCTCTACACGATTTCACCATTCAACCACATTTGGTTGATGATATCTGTTGTCCAAGTGAAGAAGTCACTCATTGACTCAAACTCGCTCATCTGTAGATTTTTAAACTCTCTCCTGAGCATCTGCAGTTTCACCAACTTCACTTTGTCGGTGCCCTGATATGAACTTGCCAGGGTTTCCCAGGCCTACTTGGCCTTGGTGGCTGATGCAATTTGTGAGAAGATGGTCTCCTCAACTGCTTGCATGATGTAGAAGAGGGCCTTCTGGTCCTTCTTCTTGTGCTCTTTCAATAGATCCTTGTCTGCTTGAGAGAGGGTGACCAGTGCTGCTGCATCTGTCGGTTCTGGGTAGCCATTCTCGACTAACTCCCATAGCTCCTGAGATCTGAATAGGATCTTCATATAGATGCTCTAGTAATCATAGTTCTTGCCATTAAATCATAGGATCTACAACTATAGCAAGTTTCTCTCGGAAGCCATGCTTCTATCTTCGTGTCACGGCACTATCAGCTCTGATACCAATTTGAAGGAATTTTATTTCTTTTTCTTCACGTCGTCGAAGTTGGACGTCGCAACTCAGACAACGCGATGCGCAAGTCGTAAGCGACGACGGACTTTGCCCAAAACTGGGGCGAAGTGCGAATGTTGGGGTGCCGACAGACTTCGCCCAAAACTGGGCGAAGTTCAAACTTTGCACGCACTGACGGACTTCACCCAAAACTGGGCAAATTTCGTACTTCACGGGGGCAAACAGACTTCACCCAAAATTGGGCAAAGTTCGTACTTTGTGGGCGCCAATGGACTTCACCCGAAACTGGGCAAAGTTTGCACTTCGAGCCTGTTGACGGACTTCGCCCGAAACTGGGTGAAGTTTGCACTTCGATAGCAAAGTTGGAAAAGCTTCGCTGAGACTTTCCCAACTTCTACCTTGGAGTCTTTTATTGACTTCTTTGTCTTGTGCGACGCCATTGGGTTTGCCTGGCTTGGCAACACCCGTATGAGAGGAGAGAATCACCGAAACAGAGAACAACAAACTGCAAACCCTAAAGATGCCTAAAACAAACAACAAACTTTATTCATATGAAAAACTAGGGTTACAAAAATTCCTCAATCGAGGAAATAACAACATCTGCAGGCTACGCTGCAGGATAAACTAAACAGGGAGAAATGTCGAGTCTGCTGCTCGGACATTAATCAGCTGAGCCACACTGCTCACTGAATCGCTCTACTTTCTTTCTCTACTCTATTCCTTCTGAATACCCGAACTGCCCTTTTATAGCCGTGGGGAGAGGAGGATAAGGTTTATCCTCTGACAGCTTCGAATAAGGGTTATCCTCTGATTGGCCCTCATCTAGGGTTTCTGACAAACGTCGACTTGGCATTAACTCCTGCGGAGATCGGATCTGTCAGGTGTCAAATCTATCAGAAGGTAGGTGTGACATCATGTCACACTTTTATCGGGATCCCGGACTGCGGCAGCGTAGTCCGACTTCGCCCATGTCTGGAGCATAATCCGATTTCGCCCAAGGTTCGAAGCGTAGTTGGACACAGGCATGAAATTTGGGTTAATTTTCTAACAATTTAATCACATGTTGCTTGTTTGCTTTCACAATGCTGTCCACCGATTCAAATGCACTTGTATTGTTTACCAGACATTAACGTGTGACGATGGGGCTGAAAGATTTGACATCGATATTCAAAGTAATTTGAAAATGGTCGAAATTGAAACTTGGTCATGGGATGTGACGTAGATCGTCAATTTTACCCAGTACATTTACGAAGGATTATGGTAGACATAAAAGTTTTATAACAGCCATGCTTTGTGTACAAATTTAGAAGGTTTAATGTTCTAAATCTTTACACCATATTCATGAATTTTTTTTTTTTTTTAAACATCCATCTAAGTTCACAAGCTTCTAATTTTGAATTCACAGATAGCATTATCCTTCAAGACCGATATTTGTGGACGTCACGCTGATACACAAATATGATGTACTCTCTTCAGTAGTGTTTTTGTCATTGTATTGTTTGCATTTTGACTAGATAATAAGTCAATAGTATAACTCATATAGTTGTAGTTTAGTGTCTCTTGAATGCTGAAACTGTTAGAAAAATAAAACTGATTTAACAGGTCGCTTCGAAGACAAGCGATTCTAGGAATCGCTCGGTTGGTGCAGCGATCCTAGGAATCGCTCAAGAAAGGAGCGATTCCAGGAATCACACAATTAGGACAGCGATAAGAGTTTTTCCTACCAAGTGAACCTGATTAGACGTTGCAGTTATTTTCTACATGCGGGTAGTTGTGTTGTTTCCCGCCTTTGCCCTCTGCTTCCAGCTATAAATATAGATGTATTTTGCCATTTTGCATAGAGGAGAAGCAACAGCATTAGATTTGAACAGTAGAGTGTAGTAGTAAAAGGAGCGCAGAAGAGCAGCAGAACAAGACTGCAGAACCGAACAACAGATTCGAGGGCTCTTTATTTTGTGTTTATCTTGTATTTTATGCAGATGATTATTATTCCTTAGTGGAGGATAGATTGTAATTTTGGTTGCTATTATTAAAATATAAATATGCATGCTTTTGGTGTTAAATCTCAAGTTTGAGCACTTAGAAATTTAATAGCCTTTAAACTGCCTCAAATTTCTCTACTTCGTGTAATCTCCTTGTCGTTCAAAGTGACTTCATGAATTGCCCCAAACACCGAGCAACTACGGTTGTCACTCAGCCAGTGACTTCGAGAGTCGCTTAGCTAGTGAGCAACTTCAAGAGTCGCTCTTCCCACCCAACGAGCAACCCTGGAGTATCGCTCTCGCCAACCACCGACTCCTATTCTTTGGTGATTTGATTAAACTCCTTTGTACATCCTTGCTCATATTAGCGTGCAATTCCCCACATCGCATCACCCTCGAGCGAACTCCGTCTTCGACATCGTTGCTTCTCATGGTGTTTAGTGTGCGAAGCCCAAACTTGATCGATAGTTGAGCGATTCCCAGACTCTCTCAACCATGCGAGATATTCCCATACTTACTGCTATGAGTGAGTGAGTCGTGGGTATCTGTAGATTTCAAGACATTTAAATTCTTCAAATTGGTGTCAGAGCCTCTATGCCTTCCCCTGGAGACTGAAGCATGGATTCGAGAAACCACTCCATACAGTTGCAGATCTTGTAGTTCAACGACAAGAATTGCGACTACTAGAGCATCCAAATGAATATATTTTTTGGGTCTCAAGAGTTATGGGACTTGGTCAAGAATGGTTACCTAGATCCGGTAGATGCATCAGCACTGGTCGCTCTCTCCCAAGTTGATAAGGATCTGTTAAAGGAAAATACAAAGAAGGACTAGAAGGCCTTGTTCTACATAATGCAGGTGATCGAGAAGATAATTTTCTCATGGATTATGGCCACAACCAAGGCAAAGCAAGATTGTAAAATCCTAGCCAGTTCGTATCAGGTCACTAACAAGGTGAAATTGATGAAGCTATAGATTCTACGGAGAGATTTTGAGAACCTGCAAATGAACGAGTCAGAGTCCATGAGCGACTTCTTCACATAAACAACAGACGTCATCAACCAAATGTGATTGAATGAAGAGATTGTCTAGAACCAGAGAATCATGAAGAATATTATGAGAAGACTACCATCAAAATTTGACTCAGTAATGATAGTGATTGAAGAGTCAAGAGATATGACAACCCTCTCTATGGACGAGCTCATGGGTTCCCTAAAAACTCATGAGCAAAGGCTTAGTCATTCATCTTAGTCCTCTCTAGAGCAAGCGTTTAAGGCACATGTCTCATTTTGAGAAAGTAGTAGAGGATAATCCCACCATAGCACCTCTAGTTCTCAAGGAGGAAGAGGCAGATGCAGGCATGGGAAAGGCAACAAGCAAGAAGAAAGTTCAACCCCTAATGACAGAGAGATCAACTGCAACTTCCATCAACAAGGAGGAAGAGGCAGTGTGAAAAATTAGCAAGTTGGATCTAGTTAGAAGAAGGACAAATCGAAGGTCCAATGTTACTACTATAAAAATTTTGGTCATTACATGTTTGAGTGAAGAAAAAGGATGGCCAAGGGCAACCAACAACAAGCAAACTATAGAAATGAAGCTAGAAGTGCGGGGTGTAGATATACATGTGGGAACATGCTGTTGACGTGCAGTATTGAGGAGGAGATCCAGAAGAATATCTAGTATCTTGATAGTGGGTGCAACAACCACATGACTGGGAACAAGGAGATGTTCTCACAACTGGATGAAATAGTCCAATCTAAAGTGAATATGGGGAACAACAACAAGGTTCCTATTAAGGGCAAAGGAATCAGATCTATGATGTGTACTATGTGTCTAGTTTAAAACACAACCTATTGAGCATTGGACATCTTGTGCAGAAGGGGCACTATATTAAATTCAAATATGGAGTTTGCACCATCAGAGACAAATAGCATGGGCAGATTGCAACTATGTCCATGACAAAAAATAATATGTTTCTATTGTATATTCATAATGATTATAGATATCTCTTATTGTAGTTGTGAAGGATGCTACCTGGTTGTGGCATCTCAGATTTGGTAACCTAAGTTTTGGTGGCCTAAACTTGGTGCACAAAAAGTAGATAGTGAAGGTTTTACCCCTTATTGAGCAACTTAATCAAGTCTATGAGGGTTTCTTAGTCAGCAAATAGCAGAAGGATTCATTCCCTTCAGGGCAGTCTTGGAGGGCTTCACAACCATTGGAGCTGGTGCACTCACACATTTTTGATCCGATGCAAAACAACACATTTATTGGAAACAAATACTTCTTGACCTTTATTGATGGCTTCAACTGGAAGACATGAGTTTATCGCATCAAGCAGAAGTTAGAAGCATTTTCTAGATTCAAGGAGTTCAAAGCTCTGGTTGAGAAACATAGTGGCTACCAGGTGAAAACCCTTAGGATAGATGGTGGAGGTGAATACATCTCCAATGAATTCCAAAATTTATGCAAGCAACATGGAATTCAGAAGCATCTTACTACTAGATACACACTGCAATAGAACGGTGTAGCTAAGAGAAAGAAAAAACCATCATGGAAATGGCATGGAGTATGTTGAAGGCGAAGGGTTTGCCACATGAGTTCTAGCCTGAAGCTATAGCCTGTGTAGTTTATCTGCTAAACATATGTCCCACCAAGAGCATGAAGGATAAGATTTCTCAGGAGGCCTGAAACAACAAGAAGCTGAGTTTGGATCATTTGCAAGTTTTTGGGTGCATATCATATGCACATGTTCCAGAAGAAAAGTGTCAAATGTTGGATGACAAGGTGGTGAAGTGGATCTTCACAAGATACAGTGAGCAAGTGAAGGCATATTGGTTGTATAATCCTATGACGAAGGAGCTCATCATCAGTCGAGATATGAAGTTCCTCTAGGATGAAGCCTGGAACTAGAAATTGAAGACTGGCTAGCTTGAGCCAGCAGTTATTGAGTCTATGGACTTGGAGGAGAACACTGTGCAACCACCTGTAGCATCAAGTAGTAGTGGTGGTGCCAGTAACAACACAACCTCACCATCTCAGTCGCCTCCACTTGCAAGCAGGATTCCCAACTTGAGGACACCCATGAAGACAAGGAGCTTGCAAGACATCTATGAGGTAACCCAAAATCATGAAGATGAGGAACACTCTAACTTTACGTTATTTATTGAGTGTGATCTAGTTTCATTTGAAGAGGCAAGTTAGAATGAGAAGTGGGTGAAGGCGATGGATGAGGAGATAGAAGCCATTGAGAAGAACGAGACATGGCAATCGGTGGATCTCCCAACATGGAAGAAGACCATTAGGGTCAAATGGATATACAAAACGAAGTTCAATGCCCAAGTTGAAGTTGATCAACATAAGGTCAGATTGGTGGTGAAAGGCTACAAGCAAAAGTTAGGGATTGACTACCATGAAGTGTATGCACCTGTAGCCCGACTTGACATAGTTAGGATGATCCTGGAACTAGTAGCTCAAAAGGTCTGGAGTGTTTACCAGATGGACATTAAGTCAACCTTCCTCAATGGTGTGTTGGAATAGGAGGTCTACATAGACTAGCCACCAAGTTATGAACTGTAAGGATAAGAGGGCAAGGTTATGAAGTCGAAGAAGGCCCTGTATGGATTAAAGCAAGCACCTCATGCATGGTATAGCTAGATTGATGGCTACTTTCAGGAGAATGGGTTTTTTAAATGCCCATATGAGCACACTATGTATTTGAAGACAAATGAGGTAGGGGAAATGATAATCATTTGCCTGCATGTGGAAAATCTAATTTACACTGGCAATAGTGATGTCTTGTTTGACCAGTTCCGAATAGCCATGAATAAGGAGTTCGAGATGATGGACTTAAGGCTGATGAAGTACTTTCTCGACATCGAAGTTGACCAATCATCAGATGGCATTTTTATTTTTGAGGGTAAGTATGCGAAGGATGTCGTGAAGCGATTTAAGATGGAGGATAGTAAAACTGCCATTACACTTGTTGCCATAGGTTTGAATCTGAGCAAGTTGGATTACAGTAGGAATGTTGATCAAACTTTGTTTAAAAAACTAGTTGGCAGTCTCATGTATCTGACTACAACTCGTCTAGATCTAATGTTTGGAGTCATTTTGATTAGTCAAATTATGGAGACTCTAAAGGACATGCACTGGCAAGCAGGCAAACGAATTTTATGCTATGTCAAAAGGAAGAGGAAACATGGAATATTCTATGCTAGAAAATACCATTTAGAACTGGTGGGCTACACAGATAGCAAATGAGCTAGCAGCACTGATGATCAAAATAGCACTTTTTAGTATGCTTTCCATATTGGATCGGGAGCAGTATCATGGTCATCCAAGAAGCAAATGATTATTGTTTTGTCCACTACTGAGGCTGAGTATATTACCACCACGTCAGTCGCATGCCAGGCAGTTTGGCTGCATCAAATCTTGGGTGAACTGAATCATCCATCGAAAGGGGTGATAACCATATTTTGTGACAATAATTCTACCATATCACTATCGAAGGATCCAATGTTTTATTGTCTGATGAAGCACATTGATATCAAGTATCACTTTATCATAGATCTGGTGAAGTTGGGTGAAATTCATCTATTATTTTGCAGGTCCAAGGAGCAGGTAGCTGACATATTCACAAAACCTTTGAAGGAGTACTTAAGCAGACTGTGTGAAAAATTAGACATCATAGTTTTTGTGAAATCATGTTTTAAGGAGGGTTTTAGAAAAATAAAATCGATTTCACCATCTGTCGAAGGTCGCTTCGGATATGAGCGATTCTAGGAATTTCTAGGTTGGTGCAGCGATCCTGGGAGTTGCTCAGGAATGGAGCAATTCTAGGAATCACACGACTAGGGCAGCGATAAGATTTTCTCCTGCCAAATGAACCTGATTAGACATCGCAATTATTTCTCGCATGTGGGTAGTTGTGTTGTTTCCTACCTTTGCCCTCTATTATTAGCTATAAATATAGATGTATTTTGCCATTTTGCATAGAGGAGAAGCAACAATATTAGATTTGAACAGTAGATTGTAGTAGCAGAAGGAGCGCAGAAGAGCGGCAGAACAAGACTATAGAACCAAAAAATAGATTCGAAGGCTCTTTATTTTGTGTTTATCCTGCATTTTATGTAGATGATTAGTATTCCTTAGTGGAGGATATATTGTAATTTTGGTTGTCGTTATTAAAATATAAACGAGCATGCTTTTGGTGTTAAATCTCAAGTTTGAGCACTTAGAAAGTTAATATCCTTTAACTACTTCAAATTTATCTACTTCACGCAATATCCTTGTTGATCAAAGTGACTTCGTGAATCGCCCTAGATAGAGAGTGACTACGGGCATCGCTCAACCAGTGAGTGACTTCGAGAGTCACTCTTGCTAATGAGCGACTCTGAGCGTTGCTCACCCAACGAGCGACCCAGAGTATCGCTCTGACCAACCACCAATTCCTATTCTCTGATGATTTTATTAAATTTCTCTACTCATCCTCGCTCAGATTCGCGTGCGATTCCCCGCATCGTATCACCCTCGAGCGAACTCCATCTTCGACGTCGCTGCTTCTCATGGTGTTTAGTGTGAAGCCCAGAATCGCTCAGTAGTTGAGCGATTCCTAGACTCGCTCAACCACACAAGCGATTCCTAAAATCGCTCATGGTGTGAGCGAATCCCGGGCTCACTGTTGTGAGCGAGCGACTCACGGGTATCTTGAGATTTAAAGGCATTTAAATTCCCCAGAAACATGGATGAGATTACTTGGATGATCAAGTGAAGATGTACGAGATATTCTTATAGTTGACCCGGACATTACTGTGTACTTTCAGTGTGACAAAGTTGAAACTTTTTAATTTCAAGATATCAATCACCTTCTATTCCAGACTTTGTAGGAATCTATAGAGTCATAATAAATTTGATCTCCTTTAAAAAAAATAATAATAATTGCTCTTTGCATTGCTAATGTTTTAAAGAATAATAATCAACATGATATATTTCATATAAAACAAGTGATTCTTCGTGAGTGTCTTTTCTTAGTTTAGTTTGATTGTTTTACTGGGTAGTTAACATCGACATTGAGACTTTTTAGTTTTAGTTTAGACAATGTGGTAGTCAATGAATATTTTTGGTCACCGCATAGAGAGATATTGTAGCTGTGAATATCTTGAGTCACCACATTTAGCAGAAATTTCATGTTTTAGATTTGAAATCTTATTTTAGAAGCATCTTGGTATAATTTACATATCATATTTTGTGTTTGGGTAGTTTTAGAAGTTTGAGTTGTATTATGAAAGAATGTTTTGAATGAAATCTCTTTTTTAAAGATCTATGCAAAAGTGAAAACTTGAGATATAACTTATAGAGATGATCCACACAACATGATATGCAAATATTTTAATTTATTGAAAAAAAAAAAAAAAAACTTAATAATAGTCAGAATATTTTAGGGGATTCAAAGAACAACTCTTCTATTAGAAGAAATTCCTTGTCTATTTCAGCATTTGATCCAAACGAGTTGACCAATGTTAATTGGTATGATTTTTCTAGCTAGTATGTTGGAGTGATATTTTCTTTCCCTACATTGAGAGTTATACCTTGTCCTATTGGTTATGTGCCCTGATACACATCCTTCCAAAGGGACATGGATAATCAATGTCTGAAGGGTGTATCATGTTAATGTCTAGCTTAGGCACATTAGTGGGTTTTATGTGTAATAGCATTACCTCCTCCAATGCCTCGTCCATCATAAGCAAGGGAGTCTACCATTAGAGTCCATCCCTGCCACCTTTCCAAGTATTAATCTTATCAATACAAATACTGATAATTTAGTAATTTTAGTAGATTGTGGTAAGTCAAGTAGTATTCAAGATTCAATTTAGGTAGGCTATGTATATGCTTTTCTTATTTTTGTCACTTCTCAATCCGTTTTTCCTTTATTTCAACTTGGAATTCTTAATAGCCATCCTGGTCTTTTTTCCTATACAAGGAAATACTATCCATTGTATTCCACAAGTATTTCTAGTTTTTTGTAGTTTCATCTAGTTGGGATATATTCATGATTTCATTTAATCTAACCCCCTATTTCAAACAAATTATGTATTGTTACTTCAATGTCTATGCAAGTTCATTTAGGTATTTCTAGTATATTCTCTTACTCTTCTCCGTGAGACTACCTATCATTAAGTGTACATACATAAATTTTCATCCACTTATCACTTGTCTACTCCTTTAGTCCACATTAAAATCACCTTATATTGTAGAACCCTATGACAATTAGCCCTTATGATATCCTTAATGTCTAATGGCCACCTGAAAATTTTATCTTTGTGATAACATGAGCTTAGACAAATAAAGGTATATGTACCAGTAAAAATAAAGAGTTGAACATGTGTTATAGCCTGGGAAATACAATGACAATGTCAAAATGATGGGTCTTTAGCTCTAAATTAAGTATTTATGGAGGATTTCTAGAGGAATGTCATACCCAACAAGAGGAATTATATGCTAACAAGAAAATTGGATGAATTGGATTGTGATATAAGGTCCAAGGGATGTCCCTCCATGGAATCTATGTTTTTATCCCTTTAAAACCAACTACAATCTCAAAATTTCCCTTGTACAACAAAGTGTGCTATAAAAATTTGGAAATGTTCAAGAAAATCTATCATTTTTTTATTCTTATAGGTTTACCTATAGAGAATGAATTTTATAAGTAGGCTAAAATTAATTGGCAAATAAGGGGTTAGGTCATAGAGTAAATTAGGATGTTCTTTCTTTACACTAGGTTTTAGGTGTTCTTTTCTCGTTTGATGATATCATTTTGTTAGGATCCCATCCTAACACTTGATGTTATGATCGGAACCACTCATAAAAACCTGTGTAAACTTTAAAAAATAATGTGGAATTAGGTTAGATTTGTAAAATTTAAAAAATCAAGTGGTATTAGGTAAGATTCCTCAAACTTTTAAGGAGGATACTAGGTTCAAATCTTGTCAAATGGTACATGGATAATCTATTGTGTCCTTTTCATCCATAATTTCTCCTTAGTGAGAGAGGTTATCGAGTGGCAAAATAAGGTGCAATTTGAATCCAAACCCAAATTGATTTTTCAAATACCTCATATAATTTTCCTAAAATACTTTTCGCCTAGTTTTGCATCAACCCAAATTGGATTGGCATAGAAATTTGGGAGAGTATGGCAGGCGTCCTGCCCCCAAGTGCCCCCCAATTTGTGACAGTTGAATTCATCCCACCCCTATATGAATATAAATCTATGCATAATTTTAAGATTTTTTTAATTAGATATTTTGAATATGTCTCTAGGATACTACATTTTAAATTTCACTACATTATGACTTGTATCGGCCGAGATATCACCATTTTACAATTTACATGTATGCGGGCCCCACTTTTCCGTGCAGGAGAATTTGAGTACGATATCTGGAATATAATCGCATGAGTCTCCTTATAATGCCATTTTATACTTACTGACCAAATATTATAGGTTTCTAATATGTCTAGGTAGAGAAATTGTTCGTTTATCTTTTGTAGATTGACAAAGTGTGATGGGATCAGATGCAGTGCCTAGGCTTCCAGAACTTACAAAATTAGGTGATATCATCCCAAAATTACATCCTTCATATCACTCTTTAATTTTGTTTCATTTTGAGCTCATTTGATACCTCTACCTTATGTGCACATTTTTCAGACTATGGGGATTACATGTTTTAGAATCATACATAGATGCTTGTGATCTTCTTTTGTTTTCCTATGTGTAGATATAGGTGCAAAAATATTATAGGAGACATTGAAGTACATTGAGCCTACCCACCTTGAGTGTGGGCATGTGGAAGAACAATGGATGTGCACCACGTTCTTTGGGAAATTGATATCTCTTGGCACTATTTTTGTAACAGATTGTATCAAGTAATTCAAGTCCTCAAAGGGAGGCATTGTAATTGAATTTGATATTATTTAATAAGGATAATGCCCCATTTCACTTTATTGTTTGTCATACATTGTCATTTACTTTGCATGCTTCATTATTTGCTTTCATAGGACTTAACACACATTTACAAATTCTATTGATTCAGTTGGGGTGAACCATTTTTTTGTTGCTACAATGGTGATCATGGTTAGACCCAATCCCTTTTTGTTTATGTTATTTTTTACTCAACTTTCACCTTTTTTTTTGCAGGTTTTAGTTACTCCAAACCTAGGCAAACTTGGGACTGCTATTCGTGCCACGCTGGGACGGATTCAAATCCATCCCTCCCTGAGACGAATGCAGACCTACAATTCATCCCACCCTAGAGTGAATAGAAAACAACAAGTTTTTTGAGCTGGGTTTTAGAACCAATAGACATCGACAGAGAAGAGGTAGGATCTAAAACACTTTCTTCTTTTTTTGCATTTATAGAACTCTATTTTTTGTTCATTTTCTCTTTATGTGCTTAAGTAGGAAAGTAGAAAACTATCGCAACTTCATTTCTAAAAAATGTAAAATTTACAAAAAATGCATAGAGTATAAAATCATAATTAGGATTGCATCTCCTTTGACCTGATTTCTTGTCACTCATCCATTGGTGGGTCTTCATTTAGGTTTGCTTTCCTATTCTTAGTGTAGTGGCTTCCATATTTCATATTTCCATCTTTTGAAAGTAAAACATTGCCTTTAAGCTTACATTTAGTAAAATAAAAATCATTGAATGCTCTCTTGTTTACTTTATTTTGGATTAAAATGAATCACATGCACCACGATCCACTTAAACACTAATGAGTTGGACTTCATACCCAACCATTGGTAGAGCGCAAGTGATGGTGGGTTTTATCTCCATCCACTTGGCTCAAATCCCATGAACCTGATCCATCTTGCCAAGGTCAGTTCCAAGATCCATCATAGCCCATGGGTTATAGCATGCATCGCCCTTCGAGGAGGTGTATCGTAGACTACTGGTGAACTAGATGAGGAACTGGTAGAGCCTGTGCTCCCTGGCCATGTGTGGGCTTCATTACCTCACATCATAGGTGAGATAATACAAACTGGAGTTCATAGCTAGGTTGTTGAGCTACGAGTATACATGTGAAATCCATTTTAACTTGATAATATCATTCAAAAACTATCAAACATGGGATACAAGGTCTCTTTACAACAAACTTGAAACACACTAAAACTAGTTTTTAGGATACACCTTTAATCTATTAACAAAGATAAACATCTGTTTTATTGTGTGTTTCCCTTTTGGTATATTTTTTCATAAAATTTTTAAGGAAGATAAACATTCAAATGTTGCCTCGACCAAGAGTATCAGGAGCACCTGCCTCGACTAGAGCTACAGGTCAACGCTGCCAACCTCAACAGAGGGAAGCACATTATAGAGGTCTTGGATCACCATGACCGACAAAGAGATCGATGGGGACCATCTAGGCCACCTAGACCGTGAGTGGTAGAACAAGTCCAATAGGCGGTTTCCATATACGTAGAATGCCAAGATTAATTCAAATAGCTTTGGCATGATAAATAGCAACTAGACCGCTTGTGTTAGCCTGAGAAAGAAGGTATTCAATGTCAAACCAATGATCTATTCCAAAAGACCCTACATGAGCGGGTTCCAACCCCAAGCACTCATAGGGTGGAGACCTATTAGAGGTAACAACCCATAGTAAGAGAGAGGTCGCCTACACTTTATAGAGGACTACCTCCTAGGCCTCCCCGATCTAATTAGGATTTGACTCTAAATATTGATGCAGGGAATCCTCCACGTGTAGCTGCACAAGTTTATAGACTAGCTCGATAGATGCCTTATGAGGAGTATGATTGATATGAGCTAGAATAAGAGTGTGCAAAAGTGCCATATCAATGCAGAGGGTTGTTCCGCAACCACCCCATAATACGCCTCATGTTCCTTGCAACCCATCATAGGAACAGGATAAAGAGGAGAAGATCAAGTCCTCCGATGCCTACAAGGCACTACTGGATGCATTCCTAGAACATTTTACCTTCAATACCAAGAGGAAGGCAACACTTGCTAACTTGGCCGGTCTCAAGCAATATGACGATGATTCAGTTAACAACTATGGAAACATATGGAGTGCTATGCTTTCAAAAGTTCCCCATCTACTCACTAAGTCAGAGTTAACCCAAATGTTTACTAAGAGCTACTTGAGATCCATCTCCTTGCTTTTCCAATTCCAACTATACGCCACTCTTGAGGACACCTTAGCGCAAGCTAGGACTATTGAATAAATCAAGATCCAAGATGATGAGATTGCAAAACCTCGCAAGAAGGAGTGGACCAATACCACCAAAACCAAAATAGTGCAATCAAAACCCACCATGGTCAATCAGGTTGCCATTAGTGATCCAAGGTCGACACAAACACAAAAAATAAGGGCATAATCAAAAGCGCTGCCCCAAGTAGGAATTTGCACCCATAATAGAATCTATGGATTCCTTGTTTGACCACCTCTACATGGCCAGTTTGGTCCACCTACCTGAGAGTAGACCTATGGATCCTAATGCACCAAATCCCAAAGGCTAATGGGAAGACTTGTATTGCAAGTACCACTATTAGAAGGGTCATGACATATTTAGATGTTACAAGTTCAAGAACTTGGTGCAAGACCTGATCAACAACAAGTCTCTCATGGTAGATAACCCCATGGTGCAAAACAACCAATAGATGGAGATCCTCAAAGATCCCTTTCCAGCCCATGGAGGGTAGGCTAATCCCACAACCAAAGTAAATGATTTCCATTAGGCCTATCCCAAGTAGGGATTTGTAGGCATGGTGAGAATTATGACACGAAACAAGAAGTACCCAAGTCTAACCACAACCCTTGTAGCTTCGAGTGACATTCCATCAACTTCACAAGTTGAACCACCATCAATGAAAACTCCCTCGCCTAGGCCTATGGCCATGATTCAAACCAAACTCACTCAAATTTTGAGGATCACATCAGCTAGGCTCTCCATCTACGAGCTCATCCAGTAGTCGCAGCCTCATAGGGAGGCCCTGATGGATATTTTGAAAGCCATTCAACTACAGTCCCAGGAAGCTAATTCTTTCAATAATTTCATGTGACATGTACACCAATGCATTAAGGCAGTCATCATGTTCAAGGAATATGAGCTAAGGCTAGTCCCCATTGACATGGTGGATCCACATTTACACCATCACATGTGTGAATGGAACCCCATTCAAGAGGGTTTTGATAGACACTAGTTCATCTAGTAATGTCATTACTACAATGGTACTAGAGCACCTCAAACTACCTTAGCACATATTGTTGCATCCACCTACATCCTTTGATCATTCAGTGATGCTATATGCTCAATAGTTGGCACGATTGTCTTGCCCATTCAAGTTGGGAAAAATATTATTTTGACATTGTGCCACATAATAGAGGGTGAGATGGCTTATAACATATTGCTAGATAGACCCTGTATCAGGAACATGAAGTGTGTCCAATTAATCATGCACCAATTTTTGAAGTACATGTATGAAGGGTAGGTTCACATTATTTTGGCAGACCTTGAGCCCTTCAAATACTGCAATCTAGTGCAGCAATTTCCTGAGCCGACCCTACCATCACCTCATTTGGACTTCCAGTTGAACAAGTCTCATATGGGTCCAATTTTGGCATCACCCCCTCCCGTAGAGCAGTCTTCATCATAGTCCATCCCATGTTCATTGATGAGGCCAAATATTGCCTCATTTTTTATTATTTTGGACATCCTTAGTAGACATTTTTGATATGTTTTAATGTTAATTTTGCTGATGAAATGCAATATTTACTACTATTTACATATTTGACTGTTTAGAAGCATAATATTCTGTTTTTACTAATTTTCTGTATTTTCTGCATAAGTTTTGTTGATAAATAATGATTTATTGTGAAATATGTTAAGTGCAATCACGTGTGGAATATATATCATTCATATCATGCACTCTGAAGTTGTCAAATGCAAAAAATAGCACTAAAAATAGGTCAAAACTGCAAGCTGTGCAAAACTATTTTTGACTGTTTTGACTTGGACAAATTCCAGCCAGATTTGCAAGACTTGGGATTTGGTCAAATTCAACTTAGGAAAGCGTGTGACCAGGTTATTGAAAGAATTATAAGTCTGGTCCACCCAATGCTCGGCCAAAGAACCGCAAACAGTGTTGAAAACAGTCATTCTGGCGCTGCTCTGGAAAAAAATAGGGATTCTGCTCCGAAATAACAGGACTGCTCCGGAATAACAGGAAATGCACAGTTTTGACCAAAACAGCTCAGGAAAGACAGCAAATTGCAGGCGAATGATAGGGATAGCTATGTAAATCTGTTATGCATCTTTTTCAACGCAGAAGACCTCTAGCAAGTGTGCAATGAATAGATTTCATATGTAACCATATTCTGCATTTTAGGAATGCAGTTTTAACGAAGCATTCCTAAAATGCCTGAATTTGAATCATTCCACATCTGATTTAGCTATTTTTAATATAAATAACTGGCTCCCATATGGGTTGAGCTATGTAGGAAGAATTAGGATTGCAATTAGTGTAATTCTGAATATTGTGAAATCAGATTTCTGTAGCAATAATATGCAAAAAATTTCTGCATGTTTTTAAATCAATAAAAAGTGTAGTTTTTATCAATTTTATTTTATGATTGAAGGAGTGATTAGGTAGAACACCAGAGCTACTTCTTCACCTTCTTCTGAACCAGGGAGCAAGGGCCACTCCCAGGAGCAGAAGAAGGTTCATATCAGGTTTTCTTGTTTAATTCTGTCTGCAGCAGAATAGCAGGAAACCTGTCATTTTTTTGCATTTTCTTATTTTGCTGAACTTATTTCCAGCTTCAGAATTTGTAGTTACATTTTCATTTCTGAGTCTAGTTCTAGATCTGTTATTTTATTTTGCAAGATAGTTAAGTTTATTTTCTGCAATTCTAATTTCAGCAACTGTCATTTCAAGCAATTTTACTTCAGCTTTTTGAGTGCATTTTCAGATTCAACAAGAGTAAATAGGTTTCTTTCACTGTCATTTCATTTCTGTAGTTTTATTTTAGCAAGCATAATTTAGTTTCCTTTCAAGTTATAGGGTTTAGAGTGATAGAAAAACCCCTAGCAAACACTAATTGTTCTACCAATAAACCCATTTTTTGAATGGAGTGTCTTACACCTGCCTGAATTGACTATCGTAAACAGCCTTAGGACACCTGCCCGAATTGATAAATAATGATCAAATGATGAATTAAACGACACTCATCATTTTTGGCACCGTTTCTGGGGATCATGGTGTTGTTAGTCAAATCTAAGTAGGTCAAGAACTGTAGGCTGGATACAGAAAATAGTTCTTGCAAATTCTACAGTCTGTTTAGTAAATGTGCATGAATGCATAGGCTGAGAGACGACAGAGGGAGGTTTATCCGAAGTGGCTCTGAGCCACCAAAGAGACCTACTCGGTCTGATGAAGAATTGCCTTCATTTGACATCACTGAGGAAAATCCAGACATACCTTCTTCATCAGAAGAATTGTTGGCAAAATTAGAAAAGGAGCTTTTTGAAGCACTAGCTGCTAAACACTCCCCTCTGACTAAACTATTTCCAGCATCCTTTAGAAAGAAGACAACTATGGCTGCAGTAGCAGCAGCAGGTGGATATGTTGATCCTGATGATGCTCCTAAAACTTTTGAATATCCTATTCGGTTGGATCCACTTCTAGATGCCCCCATGAAAACAATCTCCCCATCTATATTGCCAATATTTAGAGGAACTGCTTTAGAAGATCCTGATCAATTTCTGTTTGAATTCAAAGTGTTATGTCCGACTTATGACTACATAAATGATAATCAAAAATTGAAGTTGTTTCCTTCTACACTTAAGGACACTACTCTCCGATGGTTCATGAGCAATCTTGACCCTAACTCAATTACTACCTGGGATGAGATGGAAACTGCATTCTTAAATAAATATCAGGATTATTGTAGAGTAAGAAATAGGAAAGATGAGTTGTTTAGGATCAAGCAAGAAGAGGATGAGAGTTTAGAAGATTATCTTGATCGCTTTGCCTTTGTCCAAAAGAGGTGTGGTGCTGTAGAGCCTAATTTCTTAAAGCCTATTCTCTTAAGAGGATTACAGGATGAATCTAGGGAAGTGTTAGATTTAATGGGAAAAGGAGACATAGATCAACTTGACCTTGATGAGATTGTGGAGTTATGCAAAAATTATTCCCGTACACACCATCGAAGAAAGAAAAAGAATCTTGGCAATAATGGTATGAAAGAGTTGATGGAGGAAATGGCCAATTTAAAAACTGATATCCTTGTTCAACTTAATACTGCATTAGGTGAGAAAAACACAAGAAATAATTCTACACCACCTTTAGCAATTTATTTCCCAAGGTGTAGGAGTAAGCATGCCTTGCAGGATTGCCCCCTAAACAAAACTTCTATTTGTGGAATTTGTTCCAAGGAACATTTAACAGATAAATGCCCTTTGTTGCCTCATCTAAAATCTGTTTTGGGCACCCAAGCAGAAGAACTCAATGCTATTGGGCAAAGACCTGGTGGTGGTTATGCACAATATCCCAATGCTCCTAGATTTCCAAACTGGGGACAATCTCCTTGGAATATGAATATGCCATGGGGATAGGCAGAATATTCTGCACAACCTTGGAACCAACCTTGGACAACTCCTCCGGATTGGTCACAATCTGGATGGATGAACCCACCTTGGCATACCATGCCTCCACAATGGACACAACAAGGACAAATATGGGGACAGCAATATCAAGGACAACCATTTCCACCACAACAATATCAACCTTATCAAGGCCAGCAATATCAGTCCCATCAAGGACAGCAAAGGTATCAAGGCCAAACTCAAAATTTTCTGCCAGCTCCTAATCCAAATTTTCAAGGAAGAACACAACATCAACAAGCACAACCAGTAAGACAACCTCCACTCCCAGCTCAGCCTGTGACTAACCCCAATAATGTCAGACACGCAACCCCTATTTATGAGGCTGAGTCTGAAGATACTGTTGCATTTCATGTACTTGACTGTGGTAACATCCAATTACGCTCAGGGAAGGTCTTACCTGACCCTGCTCCACCTATAGTTGAAGAAATTCCAAAAATTTCAAGTCCAGAAAAAATACAATCAGAGCAAAGGAATGCAGAAAACTTACAAAGAAAATCTGAACGTGTCACATCAGATTTACCATTTCCTGAAAGGTTTGATCATCCCATCACTACCCCTGAATCAGAGTTAATCACAGAATTAAAGAAAATGTCAATATCACTTCCTCTGTTACAGGCAATCAAGGATGTACCATTGATTAAGAAAACCATTCAGGATTTATGCATAAGGAAACCTGGCAAGAAGAAGAAAGCCTTTCCACAAACTGTACAAGTGGATGGAAAGTTGGCTGATCTTCTCTCTGGGAAATTAGTACCTCCCAAATATGGTGATCCAGGAAGTCCAGTAATCACCATTACTGTAGGATTGGTTCAAATTCCCAATGTACTTATTGATTTAGGAGCTGCAATTAATGTCATGACCAAAGATATTATGCAAAAATTGTAGCTCACTGATTTGAGTCCTACAGCTACAGTTTTGGAAATGGCAGATAGGTCAGTTGCCAAACCAGAAGGACTTTTGGAGGATGTTCCCATTGAAGTATCTTCTTGGGAATACCCTGTAGATTTCCTAGTATTACAACCTAGGAGTATAGCTAATGGCTATCCTATCATCCTGGGACGACCCTGGCTTGCTACTGCAGCCGCTTTCATAGACTGTAGATCAGGAGAAATGACTATTTCAAATGGAGTAGATCTTAAGAAAATTTCTTTGTATCCACCTACTAAACCATCATCTAAATTTTTTGGATAGTTATGGTATCCTGAGTCCGATGAAGAACAAGAGCCTCTTGTTACCCTTGCCACCATTGTAGTACAGGAACACATTGAAGAATTGAATTCACCAGAGAGAGAAATTTTTGAACATGAAACAGTCTTGGTGAATACATTGCATGAAGAAGGCCTCAGGGATGATCAAGTTCTGGTCAATCGCCTATTATGGAAATATTATGAACAATTTGCTTAACATTTACCATCTATTCCACTTCATGAAAGTTCCTTTACATTGCCACATGGGTGGCATCATCATCTTTTGACTTCTTTCACCTGTCCTATGCCAATGCTTCCATCAGGTATTGCATTTAACTCAGAATCAAGAATATTTCATGATCTACAACCACATCATTGTCCTTTAAATGCTTTGATCAAAAAATATGAACATGTTAACTCTGTTTATCCCGGAGTCAAGCAAATTGAAATTCAACCAGGAAAACCTATAAATGTTAACAGTTGGTTGACTGACGATCAAGAAGCCAAACTATTTGCTGTTTTGCACAAACATGTTCAAGCTTTTGCTTGGAATTATACGGATATGGTTGGAATCCACCCTGATGTATGCACACATAGGATATACACTGAGGATGTCAAACCAGTTAGACAACCTCAGAGACGTCTGAATCCTGCTTTAAAAGACATTTTTAAAGAAGAAATTGAAAAATTGTTGGAAGTAGGATTCATTTATCCAATTTCAGACAGTCAATGGGTTTCTCCATTAGTTATTGTGCCTAAGAAGAATGGAAAGATGCGAGTGTGTGTGGATTACAGGGAATTAAACAAAGTCACACACAAGGACCACTTTCCATTACCCTTTATAGACCAAGTGCTGGACACTCTTGCTGGTAAGAAATATTTCTGTTTTCTGGATGGTTTTAGTGGGTATAACCAGATCCAAGTGGCACCAGAAGACCAGGAAAAAACAACTTTCACATGTCCTTGGGGGACATTTTCTTATAGAGTATTACCCTTTGGATTATGTAATGCACCAGCAACATTTCAACGAGCTGTCTTGGCCATTTTTTCTGATTTAACCAATGAGAGTGTAGAGATTTACATGGATGATTTCACAGTGTTTGGTGACACATTTGAGTATACATTAGAGCAACTTGAAAAGGTTCTAATACGCTGTGAAGCATATCATTTATCTCTTAATCTTGAAAAATGTTTCTTGATGATGGAGGAAGGAATTTTTTTAGGACATCATATCTCTGCTCACGGTATTAAGGTTGATCCTAAGAAAGTAGAGGTCATCAAGAGTCTTCCTCCTCCGAAATCTCAAACTGATGTCCGTAGTTTCTTAGGACATATTGGCTTTTATCGCAGATTCATTACTGATTTCAGTACCATTGCTAATCCAATGTTTGCATTATTAATGAAAGATTCTGAATTTGTATGGTCTGATGATTGCCACAAGTCCTTTGAAGCTTTGAAAGAAAAGCTAACCAGTTCACCAGTACTAAGAGGACCTAACTGGGGGCTGCCCTTTCATATTCAGGCTGATGCCTCCAATACTGCTATTGGAGCCGCACTAGGGCAGATTGAAAATGGACAACACTATGCCATTTATTATATTAGCAAAAACTTGACAGGAGCTGAAAAGAATTACACTACAACTGAAAAGGAATTCTTAGCTATAGTATATGCCATTAACAAGTTTCGACACTATATCACAGGATACCCTGTATTCATCCATACAGATCATGTTGCTATCAAATATTTGATGAATAAGCCTTTGGTTAGTGCATGAATTATTCGTCGGTTGATTTTAACTGCAGGAATTTGATATTACTATAGTAAATAGACCAGGAAAGGCTAATGTAGTGGCAGATTTCTTGTCAAGATTGCCAAATGCAGAAACTGAAGAACTAGTTGAAGACGCATTCCCTGATGAAAAATTGTTTGCTGTCTCTGTTCAAACTCCATGGTTTGCGGATATAGCTAATTATTTAGCTACAGGGAAAATCCCACTTCATTTTACCTCAAAACAAAAAAAATAGTTAATCAAGCAAAGCTCTTCTTTTGAATGGATAAAAGGAATATTGTTTAAATGCAGTCCTGATCATGTTTTACGCAGGTGTGTTCGTAAGGATGAGATATATGAAATTTTGAGAGCCTGTCATGATGAACCTTCAGGAGGGCATCATTCGATAAAACATACCATTCGAAAGATTTTGGGTACTGGTTACTCATCGGCCATCATTGCATAAAGATGTAAAAAGGTATATTAGAAATTGTGATGCATGTCAAAGAATGGGTAAGCCTACTTTCAAAAATGAAATGCCTTTACAGCCTCAATTAGGTGTAGAACCGTTTGAGAGGTGGGGGTTAGATTTTGTAGGACCTATTGATCCACCCTCCCAAGGGAAGGTGCACATCCTAGTATGTGTTGATTATGTAACCAAATGGGCAGAAGCCCGTGCCTTTAAGCATGCCCAAGAAGACAAAGTAGCTGATTTTCTGTATTCATAGATTTTTCTGCGATTTGGAGCCCCACAGTCTATTACTTCTGATCAAGGACCTCAGTTTATTTCAAAGGTTGTTGAAGCCTTTGTAAAATTATATGAAATCAAGCACAAGAAGTCCTCTCCTTATCATCCACAGGCCAATGGTCAAGTTGAAGTGACAAATAGGGAATTAGAGAAAATATTGACCAAAACTGTAGCAGTTCATAGAAGGAATTGGGTAGAAAGGTTACCTGAAGCAATTTGGGCTTATAACACTACTTGGAAATCCACTACGGTATTTACCCCTTTTGAATTGTTTTATGGTAAAAAACCCCTTTTGCCCATTGAATTTGAATTACTAACTCTTCGAACTGCTTTGGAAGTTGGTATTGATTTGTCACAGGCACAAAAGGACCGGATCCTGCAACTCAATGCATTGGATGAAATACGAAGAGACGCTTTGCATTAGAATGAGATGATTCAAGCACAACATAAAATCTGGCATGATAAGCATATCCAAGAACGAAAATTCCAGCAAGGGGATTGGGCATTACTGTTTGACTCCCGTTATGAAGATTTTCCTGGGAAGTTACAAACAAGGTGGCTTGGACCATACCAGATTGAAGAGGTTTTCTCGAATGGAGCAGTTCGTCTCTCACCAATTGATGATTCGTGAAGAAAGTTAGTGGTTAATGGACATCGTCTCCGGATTTACCATAAGCCACTAACTAAAAATGAATTTTTAAAACAAATAGAGCACTTGGATGTGCATTTAATGGAAGAATTCCCTTCTTCCACTAAAGCAGCAAGAATATAGTTTTTATCAAAAAAAAAAAACATTTAGTTTACATGAAAACCAGTTATCTGGCATGTTTACTAAGTCCCATTCCATCACCATCCATTTCATCACTATCCATTCCATCGCCATTCATTCCATCACCATACATTTTCTGCCATTGTCATTCACCACTGTTGTCATTGCCATCACCCATTTTGTTTGTGTTTTTTAGGATTACATTACTGCACTTGTCAGCAGACAAACAGCAAAGCTAATCAATTGTATGAAATGTAGAAAGGTAGTCAAGACAGGTATGTGTTTCTTTATATTTTAAATATTGTAAATAGTTAAAGTACATAATGTATAGATTCACTTGATTAGCATTTAAAACATTCATAAGGTTTAAATTGGGGATGTCTAAATTAGTCAATGAAAAGGGGGGAATGACATATGCTTCGGAATGACATATGCTTCAGAATGAAGTTTGCTTCCAAATAACCACTGCTTCGAAACAGAAAAAGCTCCGTAATAGTTGTGCTCTAGAATGGGTAATGACAGTTGTGCTCCGGAATGAGAATTGACAGATATGCTCCGGAACGACAAAATAATGACATGTGCGCAGTGCATCGGAATAAGTTGACGTTTCTTAAAAAATTCATGCAGGGACACGTGGCAAACGATTGTGGAACACATGATTTTCGAAATTTATGATATTTAGATATCATAATTTCGCGATACGCGTAATCATGGCACACGTCTCAAAGCACATCGAAACAGATTTTGTTTGCCTTGAAAAATTCACATCAAATGCATGAATGCCAACTCAGCAAACCGTAATCGTGAAATCTGCATTGGCATTAATTTTTTTGCGTTGTCAGCATATTCCACCGATTTTTAAAATAATGAATTAACAAGTCGGTTTTACATTTTCTGTTCCGACGCACAAACTATTATTCCAATGCATGTACGATAGAACTGTCATTCCAGTGCATGCATGCTAAGACTGTCATTCCAGCGCTTTCGAAACATAGTTGCAAACAGAACAAGGAAAAATGGGCGGTAGGAAGAACAGGAGCGAACCAGAAAATGCCAGTTTCATACTAGAAAATTCTACGCTGCTGCAGATTTTCATCGATGCTGGTTTGATGTCGTTTCTGCAGAAATTTGATGGGAACTCTGAAGGGTTGGGCAGCGAATTTGCACGAACCTTCGAAACAACGGAATCAACATCAATGGCATGACAATCCGGGTAACTCCAGACATTTTGAGCCAAATTACTGAATTTTCTTTGCAAGGAATTAATCTTGGGAAAATAGCTAGAAATACCTTAAGTGAATTGGCCAACCAGTTTAGGGCAGAAAACGATAAACCGATTGAATATGTCATGAGAAAAAATGTTTGTATAGAAGTTAAAAGGGAAAGTCTGGAATCTCCTTGGGATGAAGTAGCTGAATGGATGATTAGATTTATCACTTGTGAAGGTCACTACGTTGTTTTATCAGGGCATCATATGAAGATTTTAATTTATTTAAGATATGGCCACACAAACCCTGAATTCCAAGTTAATTTTCCCCTGTATTTTTATGAAGATTTAAAAACTATGGCCAAGAAATATCAGGAAGGAAAAGGAACCCCTAGGCATCATGGTTTGATCAAAATAATTTGTAAACATCACTTTAGGGGTAATTTACAGAGCTTTGACAGATTCTTTGCTCCATGGGACGAAACTAGAAGCCTTGCATTTGCAGATGAAGCAGAAGAAGTTGAAAGCCCTAAGTCTACAGAACAAGTTGAAAGCCCTAATTCTACAGAACAAGTTGAAAGCCCTAGGTCTGAGCCAGTGGTTGAAATAGAGTCTGTCCAAGAAGCAGGTTCATCTTCTCCACAGGGACCTCCCTCTTCTAGAACTAGAAGGCAAAGAGAAAAGCATGCTAAAATAGACCCTGCTAAAAAACGTAGAAAGGTGTCATTTTCAGCAGACGTAACTGTATTGCAGTCCAATAGCTCTGATGATGCAGAACCAGAAGAAGCTGTTCAGAAAATGCCCAAAATAGGAAAAATAAAATCTCCTGTTCAAACCTTACGAAGGTCTGCAAGACTTCAAAAGGATACAACATCATTTGACCAAGGAGGTCAAGAGGCAGTAGCAGTAGAGCCAGAACCTACAGAATCACCAGAACCTGCAGAATCAACAGAACCTAAATCCAGCCCTGCAGTGATCTTGGTGGATTATTCAGATTCTGATTCTCAGGAAGAGGCAGAGGCAGAAGAAGAGTCAGAGACAGGAGAAAAATCAGAAACAGAAGAAGAAGCAGAGGAAGAAGAAGATATCCAACTGCAGCTATTGACAGCAAGAAGTGTGGTAAAAACGCAAATAGGATGGATAGAGAAGTGTGAAGCTTCTATTTCAAAAAAAGATCAAATGATTGCAATGTTGCAAAAGGAAGTGGCAGGTTTAAAAGAAAAAATTGCATCTTTAGAGCCACAACCTGATGAAAGTATACATGACACTCAAATGGCTGACATCTTGTTGGAATTAGCAACAGCTGCACAGGCAGTAGAATCACCAATCAGGGAAGAACTTATAATGGATATTGAAGGAGAACAGGGACAGGAACAACTTCTGATCTCCTTAATTCCTGCTACAGATATAGAACTATATGAACCTCTCATAGTCACACAGGACATGAGAATTCAAACTGAATTACCTATGGCAGAAATAGAAGAAAAGGAAACACAAACAGATTATGTCAGGATTGACATGACTGATAAAGAAGTACAGGTTCATATTGTTCCTCAAATGCAGCAGCCTGTTCGCAATCCCCTTTTGGTTCCACTTGAAGAATATAATGCAAATTTATCAAAGTGGATGATGAAATGCCAAAGGTTGGAAGAAAAGGTTTTAGCTTTGAAACCTTTGGAGGAAAAATGTGAGGCTAAAGAGGCAGAAATAACCAAATTGAAAAACCAAGTGCAGGATCTCTGTCAGAATGCAGAGTGTTTAGTCCAGTGTAGAAGACCTGCAAGGTTTTACACCTTAATCCTTAGGGAAAGATTTATTTGTTGGCAAATTATGAGAATCCACTCTAATTTGCCATACAAAATGGAAAATCTTGAAGAATTTGTGGATACCTACCTGCACAGCCCAACAGAACAGAAAAATCTGTTGTGTGAGTTATTCCTACATAATTTCTTTATGCCTGAGGATGACACATTCCTACCTCACATTTTTATAGGGGATATTCAGTTAAGAGCTTTCCTGTCCACTCTGCAAAATTAGGAATATTGGGAACAGCAGAAGCAGATGATTAAGGATAATGAGGCAAATGCAGCACTGTATCTGAGGCCAATGCATGGTGATTACAGGGGTGCAGCCAATCAACATTTCACTATGATGAGAGAAGAAAAGGTGAGAAAACTTTATGAAACAAATCTTCAGAGATGTTTAGTTGATGTTCATAATTTTATTCACCAGCATTTTAATAGTGCCTTAGCAGCCTGTAGAAATCGTTGGGGTGAGTTACCTCTTTCCTTGCAGAAGAAAGAACCTATCTCCCCCAATAACTTACAGTGGTCAAAAAGAAGAGCTGAAGGTATCATGCAAGTTATTCAGCAGCTGCAACATCAGTGGATAGGATTAAGATACAGATTGCCTATTGTAATCACCCCTGTTCCATGTTTTTTTGATGAAGACCCCCAGCCAGACGATCAGTTTCAAGAATGGCTCAAGAAGATAAAAGAAATCAAAGGGTTTTACAAGATTCCTAGTCCAAATTTTAGCTACCAAGAAAGAGTTATGTACAAGGATCTCTGTTCTATTGTAGCCTCACAGAATGCATGAGGACATGCATCAGAATAAGTTGGGGGGATGATGAGGCCAAATATTGCCTCATTTTTTATTATTTTGGACATCCTTAGTAGACCTTTTTGATATGTTTTAATGTTAATTTTGCTGATGAAATGCAATATTTACTACTATTTACATATTTGATCTGTTTAGAAGCATAATATTCTGTTTTTACTAATTTTCTATATTTTCGCATAAGTTTTGTTGATAAATAATGATTTATTGTGAAATATGTTAAGTGCAATCACGTGTGGAATATATATCATTCATATCATGCACTCTGAAGTTGTCAAATGCAGAAAATAACACTAAAAACAGGTCAAAGCGCAAGTCAGTGCAAAACTGTTTTTGACTGTTTTGACTTGGAGAAATTCCAGCCAGATTTGTAAGACTTGGGATTTGGTCAAATTCAACTTAGGAAAGCGTGTGACCAGGTTATTGAAAGAATTATAAGTCTGGTCCACCCAATGCTCGGCAAAAGAACCGCAAATAGTGTTGAAAACAGTCATTCTGGCGCTGCTCTGGAAAAAAACAGGGATTCTGCTCCGAAATAACAGGACTGCTCCGGAATAACAGGAAATGCACAGTTTTGACCAAAACAGCTCAGGAAAGACAGCAAATTGTAGGCGAATGATAGGGATAGCTATGTAAATCTGTTATGCATCTTTTTCAACGCAGAAGACCTCTAGCAAGTGTGCAATGAATAGATTTCATATGTAACCATATTACGCATTTTAGGAATGTAGTTTTAACAACATTCCTAAAATGCCTAAATTTGAATCATTCCACATCCGATTTAGCTGTTTTTAATATAAATAAGCGGCTCCCATCCGGGTTGAGCTATGTAGGAAGAATTAGGATTGCAATTAGGATAATTCGAATATTGTGAAATCAGATTTCTGTAGCAATAATATGCAGAATTTTTCTGCATGTTTTTAAATCAATAAAAAGTGTAGTTTTTATCAATTTTATTTTATGATTGAAGGAGTGATTAGGTAGAACACCAGAGCTACTTCTTCATATTCTTCTGAACTAGGGAGCAAGGGCCACTCCCAGGAGCAGAAGAAGGTTCATATCAGGTTTTCTTGTTTAATTCATGCTGCAACGTAGAATAGCAGGAAACCTGTCATTTTTTCTGCATTTTCTTATTTTGCTGAACTTATTTCCAGCTTCAGAATTTGTAGTTACATTTTCATTTCTGAGTCTAGTTCTAGATCTGTTATTTTATTTTGCAATATAGTTAAGTTTATTTTCTGCAATTCTAATTTCAGCAACTATCATTTCAGCAATTTTACTTCAATTTTTGAGTGCATTTTCAGATTCAGCAAGAGTAAATAGGTTTCTTTCACTGTCATTTCATTTCTGCAGTTTTATTTTAGTAAGCATAATTTAGTTTCCTTTCAAGTTATAGGGTTTAGAGTGACAGAAAAACCCCCAGCAAACACTAACTGTTCTACCAATAAAGCCATTTTCTGAATGGAGTGTCTTACACCTGCCTGAATTGACTATCGTAAACAGCCTTAGGACACCTGCCCGGATTGATAAATAATGATCAAATGATGAATTAAACGACACTCATCATTCATCTTCAACTTCTTCTTAGGCATCACCATCATCTATGGCCTCATTTCCTAAGGACACTAGTAAGAGGCTCATCGAAGAGGTTCCCCCAATAGTTTCTATAATCTATTCTAAAGAAGTACCTAGCACGATGGAGGAATGGGTGTCTGATGAGCCCATCATGGAATAGACCCAAGAAGAACTCACATTTCCCCTTTCATCATGATCATTGATCATAGTTGATATGGATAGTATGGGTCTATGGGAGTACATGACTCAAAATTTCATCGCAACACCTACAGTTGAGTCCGTGTAAGACATGGGCAAACCTCTCCTTTCGAGAGGCACCCTCATGCCTTTAGGCCTCCCTCCTAATCAAAAAAACTTTGTGTATGGAGGCCTTGATTATGGCATAGATCCCTACCAACTGAATGAGGAATACGAGGAGCCTTTTGGGGAGTATATTGATTACTTGTCTAACCCAGACTTCACATTGAAGTATTTTAACCTATGTAACTGGCAAGGTTTTGGATTAGACAGATACGAGGAGGGTATACGGGCCATTTTTTAGCCGCAATATCATATGGCATATGAAAAATCAGGATTAGGTCATAAAAACCCATTGTCGCTAGATTTCCTCATGGATGGCATCGATCACTTTTGCATAGGTCAGAGAGATGAGTTGGATAGGGACCCCTACACCAACCCGCACAACATCTACTCATTGGGATACTATTTCTTGATATCGTATGGGAACCCTATAATCCTTAGTGACATCCTCCCCCATTTTGAGAGAGGTGAGAGCTCACAAGTATGTCCTCACATTTGTGATGAGGGCCTCTCTTATGAGTGGATCTCAGATGATGACTCTAATTATGAGGTAGCATCATACGACCTATTTGAGTTGGACATTGATCATTCATAGGTCATTCCCATTGATGATGAGCAAGATAAATTCATGTGCATGTTCCCCATTGATGACCTCATATGGTAGTAGCTCCTACCTCCTAAAGATCCAGTCCACCCTCAAGAATTTAGACTACCTAGTGAGGGCACCATCCATTTTCTTGAACTACTCGATCCTCACATGCCAAGGGTACCACATGACGAGAGTGAAGAAGTCCTCATCCATGATGATGATTATGAGGAGCGATCATATATGGGACCTCATCTACTGGATCACCCAATTTCTGTGGGTAGATGCAAGGGACTAATATATGATAGTGATGATGAGGATGAGACAGAGAGGGCCTACCTTGGTCCTCCTTATTTACGCCATCATCACGAGCCCATCGACATAGATGAGGTGTATCATCAGCTACACGTTGGCCCATGCTTAAGGGCAAGACCAGTCAATCTGGATAAGATCTATCATGCGATATTTTTGGACCCACCAACTCACATGGATATCCTTGAGCCCAATGATCCCATCCTACAGTCTATTCATATACAAGATCCGGTGATCCCTATCCCCCCACCACTGCACTTGGGGGTAGGAATTGATACAGATAATGAGTCCTTCACCTGTGTTCATTCCATAAACATGATCTCCATTGATTTGACCACACCACTCTGCAATCCAGTCGATCCTTCCAAGTCGTTGCACCTTGCACTAGATGCTATCAATTGGGATCACGTTGATTCACCCCCATAACCTTCTGAGTATTGGACATGTGGTAAGATGTTTCATTTTATCGTAAAACTTAATCAGGATTTCTTTCATGTTGAAGAGGAACCTGATATTTCTATTGATGATCTTAATTCAGCAAATAACATCCACTTGATCCCTACTCCACATCAGTTGGAGGATGGATCGCATATGTCAGTCAAGCCAACTATTGATCGATACATAGGCTCAGATCCAGATAATCCATAGTTTATCAAGCTAGGGGAAGGCTTATACCCTGAAGAGCAAGCTGTATACATTCAAATTCTCACAGAGAGAAAGTAATATTTTGCATGGTTATACAAGGATATGCTAGGACTAGACCCAAATATGGTCATGCATAATTTAAAATTCAACCTGGTAGTTAAACTGGTAAAACAAAAGCTATAGAAGATTCATCCAACAGTAGCCTTTATGGTGAAGTATGAGATACAAAAGCTCTTGGATGCCCGATTTGTTATCCTCATAGATTACCCACAATGGTTGTCCAACATGGTTCCCATCAAGAAACCTAATAGGAGGATTCACATATGCATATAATTTCGAGATCTAAATAGAGTCCTAAGGATAATTTTCCTTTTCCTAGAATTGATGCACTGGTAGATGCAACAACAAGCCACAAAATGCTTTCCCTCATGGATGGTTTTTTTGGATATAATCAGATTTGTATCAACCTAGAATACCAAATCAAAACAACATTTATGATACCTTGAGGAACGTTTTGCTATAGGGTCATGCCCTTCGGTCTCAATAATACTAGCACCACCTATCAATGAGCCATGACATATATCTTCCATGATTACATGCACAAGATATTGGAAGATTACATGGATGACTTATTGGCTAAGTCTCTATTACGTCATGAGCATCCCGATGTCTTACACAAAGTCCTTGATCACCTTATTGAGCACAATGTCAGGCTTAACCCCAATAAGTGCGTCTTTGGCATCACATATGGAAAAATCTTGGGTTTCATAGTCTCCAAGAAAGGCATCGAGGTGGACCATAATAAAATCAAGGCTATCCTAGAAATGCCTCCCCCAACCACCGTCAAGCAAGTGCGAAGCCTACAAAGCAAAATCGTATCTATTAAATGCTTCATAGCACGTGCAGTTGTCAGATAAGTGTTGTCCAATGAACAAACTCTTGCATAAGGGAGTTACATTCCACTGGGATGATGAGTGCCAAGAATCCTTTGATGAGATAAATCATTACCTAGTTTTGCCACCAGTATTGGCACCTCCTCGACTAGGAGTATCATTCTATTTATACATATCATCCATTGAGATCGTATTGGAGGCCATGCTAGACTAGAACAACAAGTTATTCAAAGAGTAGGCTACTTACTATCTTAGCCACACCCTCATCAGTTACAAGGTTTGATATGCATATGTTGAGAAGTTGTGCTTAGCAGTGGTTTTCACCACTAGAAAGCTATGCCATTATATGTTGGGGCATACCACACATGTTGTGTCGAAATAGAATCCATTGCGATACATGATGAGTCATACTTATCATAGTAGTCACACGAAAAAATGGATCATGTTGTTAACAAAATTGGACCTAGAATTCATTGAATAAAAATATATCAAAGGTTAGGTCATCATCGATTAGCTCGTGGAGGCTCCTCTTGAGGACGATCAGCCTCTTAACATGGAGCTACTCGATGATGGGGTCTTCCATATCTCAAAATCGCAAGATCCTGACGAGCCTAAGGCCTAGGACAATATGACCTTATTCTTCGATGGCTCCAAATGTGAGCAAGGGGCTGGCGCAAGAGTCATGTTATTTACACTAAAGGGAGCTTTGTTGCCTCTATCATTAAAACTCAATTTTCCATGCACAAACAACAACGTAGAATATGAAGCCTTGCTCATAGGTCTTCAAGCAACCATCACCATGAAAATCAAAAGGCTCAAATTTTTTGGCGATTCCTTTCTAATTTTTTTCCAGGTCAAAGGGATATTTCAATGCAGATATCTAGTGTTGCAATCTTATAAAACCCTTGTGGATATTTTCTTGGAAAATTTTGAGTGGTACGATATCGAGGCACTCCCTCGATAATTGAATCATTTTACGGATACTATGGCCTCCTTGGGGTCACTTATCCCGTAAAACCCTTTAGGTGACATCACCACCATTCATGTTAAAATACTATCACAACCTATGATGAAGTACGAGAGATCTGAAGCCATTCTAGGTGTCCACATGATTCAAATTAAACCATCTCACGATAGGTTCTCACAAATTCATGATTGCCTAAATCATGTCGATTGGGGGTCCTTATTTCCCAAAACCCCTCTTAATAGCAGTACCATGCTATTCTTATAGGTTCTCCCCCAATTAGCTTTTGCTAGGGATGAACTTTTGAAGGGTCAGACCATTCATAGCATCGAAGCTTCTATGTAGTAGGACTAGTATACTCTCATTCAAGACTACCTCAATCTTGGTAGCCTCCCACTTGGATTGTTGCATGCTGCCAAAATGACACTCAAACAGAAAGTGGTAAAGCATGTCTTGTTAGGAGATATTTTGTATCATTGGAGCTATGATGGAATCCTTCTTCGTTGCTTGGAACAACAAGAAGATGATTGGGCCATTGCCCAAGCACACAATGGTACATGTAGTGGCCACTTTAGCAGCATGTCCATCTCAAATTGCATCCTTTGCATGGGCTATTATTGGCCATATTTAGAGAGATATTGTTGCACAGATGTTAGAAAGTGCATGAAGTGTCAACATCATGCTAACTTGACACACATACCTTCCCAGGCCTTGCAACCGATCCAATCAGTTTGGTCATTTTTTGCATTAGGGACTAGATCTAATAGGGAAGATCTCCCATGAATCCTTGGGCCATCACACATTCATAATCATAGCATTCGAGAACTTCACCAAGTGGTTGGAAGCGATTTCCCTTACCTCAATGACTGGACCCCACATAGTGATTTTCATAACGAATCATATCATTTTTTGTTTCGGTATTCCATCCAAAATAATTTTGGATAATGGTACATCATTCAAAAACAAGGTTGTGTGCTTTAATGAATAAGTACAAAGTCAAACATAGTTTCTCGACACCGTACTATTCACAAGAAAATGGGAAAGCAGAGGCCTAAAAAAAATTCTAGTTGCCATCCTTAAGAAGACAGTCAATGGAAGTCATAAATATTGGAACATGCAAATACCTCTTGCCCTATGGGCTTATCGCACTAGTATTCGGATGCCCAGTTGGGCAACCCCATTCTCACTAGTGTATGGTGTAAATGCATTCATGCCTCTAGAGCTATAAATCCCCTCATTGTGCATATCCATGAAAGAATTCATCGATGATGATACTACATGATAGGATCAATTGGACCAACTTATGCTACTCGATGAATGATGCATCCATGCCATGGAACATTTGCACTTTTATTAGGAGTTATTAAAGAGAGCCTACAATATGAAAGTCCATCTCAGGGACTTCCAAGTTGGTGACCTCATCCTAAAAGTGAACCAGCAAAATTCTAACTTGCCATCCCACCCGAGGGATAAGTTTGTAGCAAACTGGTTAGGTCCTTTTGTCATCACTAGTCAAATAGGACTTGGGACATATCGAATCACATCTCTTAAAGGATTCAAATATCTTGAACCCTTGAACGTCATCCATTTGAGGTTTTTCCATGCTTAGAGCACCACAGTGCCCCAAAATGCTCCAAGGGTGCCTTAACCCGCTTGGTCAACCCAAAAATGCTCCTAGGCGGTCTAGAACCATCTAGGTCACCCAAAATACTCCAAGGGTGCCTTAACCCGCTTGGTCAACCCAAAAATGCTCCTAGGTGGTCTAGAACCGTCTAGGTCACCCCAAAATGCTCCTAGGTGGTCTAAAACCATCTAGGTCAACCAAAAAGCCCCAACGGCACCCATAAGCCCTTTGGTCACCACAAAAAGCCCCAAAGGCACCCATAAGCCCTTTGGTCACCCCAAATGCCCCAATGGCCCCCAATAAGCCTGTTGGTCACATATACATACAGATATATCAATCAAAAATTCAAAAACATCATCAAAATATCGAAATACAAAAAACATTGCATCGCATGCATATACATACATATATATCAATCAAAAATCCAAAAACATTATCGAAATATCAAAAATCCAAAAACATTATCAAAACATCAAAAATACAAAAATATTGCATTCTCATCAAGCTGCATATCATTGCATTATCGCCTGCATTAGGCATGTCCTTCATCGCACATTGCATTTTTTAGAGTGGCTCATACATGGATATCATTAAAATAGTACACTAAGTATAATGCACAATCAATGTTGTCGAGGTCATCACTCACCTCATTCCATATTCTACCTATCATTTGCATCTATATTTCCTATATTTCCATAGTCATGTCTATTCCCTTCACTTAGCCATTTGTTTAGAATGTTAGTAGGGTTTTCGGTCACTCAGCCATATCCAGTCTCTAGTCAGATTTTGTATAAGGCTAGCGAGACTTTTAGGAGGTAGAGTCTTACTTAGATTTTTCCTTGTATACATAAAATCCCAACACATTTAACACTAATAAATCCAAGTTTTGCAAAAGGAAATATGAAACCCACAAAGTGGTCTAGGGTACCTTGAGTGAAAAGTTTTTTCTGCTCATCTGCCTATGCAAATGGTTCAAAGATGTTGAGAATTGGCAAAAATACAACCTCTTCCCTATCTAATTCCCCAAAATAAATAGTGGTTTTCACCACTATAAAAAAATTTCAACAACCCTTGATCCCTAAAGTCATAAGGATTCATACTACACATCCCTGAGAAGGATTGGTAGTCATCCCCAAGGCCTAAAAGATCAATCCCGTTCCAAAGCAAATTCCCCAAAAGTTCAAAATTCAAAATCAAAATCCTCAAAAAGCAACAATCAAAGATAACAATGGTTATCACCACTCCCCAAATCCCTTGCTCAAAGAAAATCAAATACAAAATAAATAGTGATTATCATCACTACATATGATCAAGTATCCCAATAAAATTGAATAAAATAAGGGCGCTTGATCTTGAATTCCTGGAGTTCTCAGCATTTGATAAACCATCTAGGTGATCCTCATTACGGATTTTGTGGATAGCCTATCCGAAAATGGTGGTATCCTAAATGCATGACGATATGTCTACCACATTAGCTTTGCATGTGTGTAGACCAATGTTTGCATGTGGATGAGCTAGCTTTTGGTCTCCTATACTACCTAGTGGTCTAACCCAACTGAGTACAAAACTATGAATTGTGGCATTCATAGAGTGATCCTCATTATAGGTTTGGTGGATAGCCTATCTAGCAATGGTGGTATCTTTATGCATCTCACAGGAATGAACTCACTTGCACACATAGGGATATTGAGTATCTTGGTCATCCTAACAAATTCATACCTTGTCAAAAAGTCTTGCATGGTTAATATCCAACTTTTGAGCAATTGACTAGAATTTTTGAGTCTCGTGAAAACCTCATAGACATCTTATAAACATCATGTCATTCATATCATTTCACCACATCCATTTCAATTCCACTATGCACAAATCCATTACATAATTACATAGAGAAAGTACATATGAATTAATGCATTCTATATCATCTATGGTGATAGCATAATATGTCATATAGTCTACACATTTTATCATATAAATAAATAAATCATCCATCTCATCATACATTCATGCATGTATAAAATTATATCAAATCACATTACAACATATGTATACATGATAGACATCCATAATCATATCATAGATCAATAAACATATTGCACATCATAAATAAATTCATACACCACATTGCATTCATACAAAACAACAATAAGCAAAACACATGATGAAAAATAACAATATCTCATATATATATATGGGCCAAAATAATACATCATAGTTTCCAAAATTCCCAAAGGCTACAATAAGGTGGATCCTCAAACCTCATCCATACCAAAAATAAATCCCCATCTGTGTTGACCATCATGATCATGCAGGATTGGTGTTGTGACTAGTACTACCATCTATAGTATGCGATCATTGCGACCTCTCCGATTGGATGACATCTACCTGACTCCCACCAACCACCTTGATCCTCCATCTCGATGAGACAGACCACTCCGTCTTGCTCCATCAAGTCTAGTGAGAGGTGCTACCCTCATCCAACTTTGGCATCTTTCCCCTGAGCTAGATCACCTCTCACTCCATCTTGCTCCTGTAGGTCTACACCCAAGCCTCCCATGCCTGATATATCTCTGCTACCCATAGTACCTAGTCCTGTAGTGACCCCACCTTAGTATCCAACTCCTGCACTCATGCATGTAGAGTCATAACCTATACCAAGTCACCCTACCCCTGCACCTATACCCATAGGAGATCCCTCTCCTATCGAACCGTGGTCATCTCTACCTATAGCTTGACGTACTGATCTGTTGGTACATATTGCTTCTTAGGCACCCCTTGATCCTCCATATCCACATACTCATCCTCACCCTAATCATCCATGATTAGGAGGTCCACCTATTTGTCCATCTGGTAGAATGACTCTGCCTGATCTTATTTAGGTCCATCTTGAGGTATATCCTCACCTATCATCATTGCTTCTTCCCCAAGGGCCTCCTCACCCTGCCACCATCACATAACCTACCATGTTTCATACTCAACTATCATCTCGACATCATCCATATTGGAAACCACTATAGCTGGGTCATCCGCCTCATCAGTATCCACAATCGTAGGCCAAGTCAGGATTGGCTAATCCCCATAGTACCTATAGATCATGAGAACCCTAGGAAACCCCTGGTGTACCCTGAACTATTATGTAACTCACTCATAGGGTAAGAACTCCTTCTTTGTGCCATGTTTCCCTATTAACCATCTCCCTCACCTACTCCTCCACAACCACTCCCTAGACTCAAGACATGCTGGGCAATATTTGTATACTCACCAACTAACATCACCCACCATCAACTTAGTAAAAGCCTTGGTGTAGTGATCAACATAACCTACCGAGTGCCTACTCTAACCCACCTCTCATGCCTTCTACCAAAATATGGCATATCCAATCTCCAAGTCCTCCAACTTGCCCTGATTCATCCATGGTAGCCCTGATGGCCGCTCCACAACTATGTGCTTCCATGCCCAACACTGTAGTAGGTAACTGCACCCTATCTCCTTTCACTTATGGTAGTGGATATCATACAACTTATCATAGAGCTATTCCAATAGTGTAGTATCCCACGCCATCACCAATGGTCTCTTCTTAGTGCTTGCCACCAAGGCAAACACTAGCTCTAGCAGGTTCCACGGGAACCTCACTCCAAAGGATTTAGGTAGAAGCATATTGGAGATGATGGTCCTGAGTAATGCATGCCTCACCTTCAATACCTTCTCTCCAAACTAGTAACCAACCAATATACTGCCCCTCAAGCAGTCATATTTCACATCCTCTGCCCAATCACCAAAGTAGTGAGTCAGCACTACACCTCTCAGGTTACGATGCATTGTCCTGATGGGTCGTCTCTCTATTGGAATCCTCAAAATTTGATAAACATCATCCAAATTCACCATCATATCCCCTGTCAGGAGGTGAAATGTATTGGTTTATTGGTCCCATAAGTTAATCAAGGCCATTAAGTAGGTACGGTCGCCTATCACAGGCTCCAATCGTGTCACTTGTTTAAGCCCCAACTGATCCAGCCACTCCCAATCTGCCTCACTCAAGGCAGCCCGAGTGGTCTCAAACAGCTTCAGCTTATGATACCACCCCTCACCTAATAAAACATAGCACAAAAAAGTCAGTAAGTATTCTTATGCTTCACAAAATGGTCTTTCTAAAGGCCTCAATAATCAAATAAAAATAGAAACAAATCAACAAAGCAAAAAAACACAAAATTCAAAAATAGCACTAAAGCATTATCAAGGAATCACTACATACCCATGTCACACCATATCCTCCATAGGATGCTTCAGTATAGTGGATCATGGTGTCTTGGATCGAGTTCAATAGTGCTTCACTATGCACAATCGCTCTCCTCCTCCTCACCACTCGAATCGCCAACATAAACTTACAATATTGGACCCCACACCACAATTTTAGGGGTTTTATAGGCTATTTGGGCGGTGTTCATACCAGAGAGGTATGAGAACATTAATTTATGCTCATCCCACCCTGGTATGAATACATAATTTGCATTCACCCCACCCTGGGATGAATACAACTCCCAACTTTTAAAATAACACAAAACAACCCCAAAAAGGCTCCAAAATAGCATAAAACTACCTAAACTTGGTCAATTTCATACCCAAGAATAAAGGCATAATATACCACCACCAGGATTATAGAGAGACTTGAATTTAATTCCCAAGAAGGCCAGTATAGCCAAACCACTCCATGGGAATAAGGTTTATCTCTCTCTCTTACTCTAAAAAGCACCAAAAATGGGTTAAAACCCACCAATAATGTTGTACTTACAATGGCACTAAGAGGGGGGGTGAATCATTGTAGCTCTTTAATCAAGAATTAACAACTCTAAAAATAGCAGTGAGTTAAAACTTATAAACAGATATAGCAAGAACAACAAGAGAACATCACACAACACAAGATTTTAACGAGGTTCACCAATGTGGCTACTCCTCAAAAATGACTGCTTGGACTACCATCCAAATCCAGCCTTTGCAAAGCAACAACTTTTACAAATAGTTTACCAGCACCCACTGGAAGGAGCACCAACCCCTGATTTTATCTGACCCAGTAGAAAGGAGCACCAACCCCTGATTTACCAGCACCAACTGGAAGGAGCACCAACCCCTAATTTGCCAGCACCAACTGGAAGGAGCACCAACCCCTTATGCCAAGCACCAACTTGGACTTCAAATCTGAAACTTAGAAGAATGATAGTGAGATACCTTTGCCTTTAACAAGACCCTGACTGATCTGCTTCACTTTTTCGTCCTGTGTGCACTCTGCTCTCCTTGCGCTATCACTTCGCACAATCTGCTACTAAACTATCGAACGTTCATCTTCTCCCCTTCGCGCACTCTGCTTCCTTTGCGATATTTCACACTTAGAATGATTCGACGAAATGCACTCTGCACACTACGATCAAATTTCACTCTGCTCACTACGATCGAACTTCTCACTCTGTGCACTATCTACGAACGTCGCACTTCACAACTCACACGAACTCTTCAAAACAACCTTCCTTTTATAACCACATTTTCAAGATCAAAAACTTAATCTTAGTCGGTTGTAACCCTAATCTTAGTCGGTTGCAAAACCCTAAACTTTGTAAACCCTAATCTTCGTCGGCTAACATTTGACTTTGTCGACTTCAATTGCCTCTGTAACTCTTCCTATAGCTTTTGTCATGAAAATACAACATGTCGTGATATCGTGACACTTTTGCCTCCGTACACTTTCTTTTGGCTTTTGTCATGATATCGTGACACTTCTGCCTTTGTCGACTTCAACTAAGCTCTTGTCGTGATATCACGACACTTCCTACTTCGCTCAACTTTGCTTTGTCGTGATATCGTGACACTTCTCCTTCGTCGACCTCCTTTCTTTTGTCATGAAATCGTGACACTTCTACTCTTTTTGTCATGAAATCATGACACTTTTTAGACTTCTTTTTTTCATGAAATCGTGACACTTTTTATCCGTACGCTTTCTTTGTCATGGAAATCGTGACACTTTGCATCGTACGCTTTCTTTAACTGTCATGAAATCGTGACACTTTAATCCGCTTTCTTTGCAAACTGTCATGAAATCGTGACACTTTTACTTGTACGCTTTCTTAACTGTCTGAAATCGTGACATTTCTTATGAACACTTTCTTTGCATGTCATGAAATCATGATAGTTCTCACTTTGAACTCTTTCTTTTGCATGTCATGAAATCGTGATAGTTCTCATTGAGTTCTATTTAATTCTTTTATGTCACAAATCGTGACATTTCTCATTTTACTTTCTCTCTCCTCGAACTTGTCATGAAATCGTGACAGTTCACACTTCGGACTCTCTCTTCTACAGCATGTCATGAAATCGTGACACTTTATCTTGCTTTCACTTTCTCTTCTGACTTGTCATGAAATCGTGACACTTTTTCGTCCGTACAACCTTCCTTGCAATATGTCATGAAATCGTGACACTTTTCCTTCTCTGCCTTCCTGCTCTCTTCAAGTTGCAAAAATGTGACATGTCATGAAATCGCGACACTTTTCCAACTTGCTCTCTTTCTTCGAACTTGTCATGAAATCGTGACACTTCTTCCTGCTTTCTCTTTTTCTTCCAACATGTCATGAAATCGTGATAGTTTTTCCACTTCCTTTTCTCTCCAACATGTCATGAAATCGTGACAGTTTTTCCACTTGCCTTTTTCTCTTCCAACATGTCATGAAATCGTGACAGTTTTTCCACTTGCCTTTTTCTCTTCCAACATGTCATGAAATCGTGATAGTTTTTCCTGCCTTTTCTCTCTTCCAACATGTCACGAAATCATGACAGTTTTTCTACTTCTTCTCTCTCTTCTAACATGTCGTGAAATCATGACAGTTTTTCTTGCCTGCTGTATATGTCGCGATATCGCGACACTTTTCTTACTTGTCTTTTTCTTTGATCTTTTGCAAATGGGCCACTATGGTCTTCTTGGAAACTCACTGTCCATACTCTGAATAACCTTTGAACTTCTGTCCTCTGCATCTGAATGACTTCTGAACTTCCTGTCCACTGCATCATTAGATCTAACTGACTGTGTTGACAACAATGACAATACTCCTGCTGCACCTTGCTCAACAATCTCCCCCTTTGGAATTGTTGGCAACACGTGTAATTTCCTGTAACTCTTCTCCCCCTTTGTCAATAATACCAAAGGGCTACTGCAGACTCCCCACGAGTCCATGCACAACATTCTCAGGCACAATTTGTTGCACTTAGCACAAATTATGATCATGAGCAAAAGAATAGTCAAATACTCAAATGCTCCCCCTAAGAAAGTGATCCCTGTAGCTAGTCACTTCTTGGGAAGTGTGACCACTCCCAATTTGTTTTGAAGGTACTCAAACACTTCCTTGGGCAATGGTTTTGTGAAAATATCTGCTACTTGTTACTGTAGTTGGGACAAAATCCAATTTAACCTCACCTTCAGCAACTTTCTCCTTCAAAAAATGATATCTGATAGCAATGTGCTTTGTGCGTGAATGCATAACTGGATTCTTGGAGATGTTAATTGCACTGGTGTTATCACACTTAACTGATATTGGCTCACTGAAATTAATACCAAGATCTTTCAGAGTTTGTTTCATCCACAAAACTTGTGTACAACATGTTGTTGCTGCAATATATTCTGCCTCAGTTGTTGATAAAGAAACTGACTCTTGTTTCTTGTTGTGCCAAGCAACCAACTTGTCACCAAGATAGAATGCACCTCCATTGGTACTCTTCCTGTCATCGACACATCCTGCCCAATCTGCATCTGAATATGAAATAAGGGTGAAGTCTTTACCTTTCGGATACCATAACCCATACTCCATAGTACCCTTGAGATACCTAAGAATCCTTTTCATTGCTGTCACATGAGTCTCTTTGGGACTGGCCTGAAATCTTGCTACCATGCAAGCTGCCTGTAGAATATCTGGTCCAGTGTACTGTTAAATATAGTAAGCTTCCAATCATTGATCTGTACATGGTTTGATCAACAGGTGGAGATTTGTCATCTTTACTCAACTTGCAGCCTGTTATCATGGGAGTGCTAACTGGCTTACAGTCCTCCATTGTGAACCTTTTTAGCATCTCTTTCACATATTTGACTTGGGAAATAAATATGCCTTTCTCATTTTGATTAACTTGTAACCCAAGAAAGTAAGACAGTTCACCAATCATAGACATTTCAAATTCTTTCTGCATCTTATTTGCTAAGTCTTTACAAGATTCATCTTTGTTGCTGCCAAATATGATATCATCTACATATACAACAAGAACAATGAGATGCCCACCTTCTGTTTTGACATACAGATTACTGTCCACCATACCTTTCTTGAATCCCTGTTGAGAGAGATAGTTGTCTAGCCTTGCATACCATGCTCGGGGTGCTTGTTTTAAGCCATATAAAGCTTTCTTTAATTTGCAGACAAGGTTGGGATCTTCACTAATTTGAAAACCATCTGGTTGTTCAATATAAACCTCTTCTTCAAGTTTCCCATTTAAAAAAGCTGATTTTACATCCATCTGATAAACTCTGAAGTTCTTGTAGACTGCTAAGGCCAGAAACATTCTGATTGCTTCTAGTCTGGCCACTGGTGCAAAAGTCTCCTCAAAATCAATGCCTTCAACTTGTGCATAGCCTTTGCAAACCAGTCTAGCTTTATTCCTAACGACCTGTCCGTCTTCATTCAATTTGTTACGAAAGATCCATTTAGTCCCGATTATGTTTTTGTTCGCAGGTCTAGGTACTAGTTCCCAGGTTTTGTTTTTCTCAATCTGGTCTAATTCTTCATTTATAGCCTTCATCCAACCTTCATCTTTGCTTGCTTCAGCAATATTCTTGGGCTCAATGCTGGATAACAAAGAGTAGTTACTTGCTACTCTTCTTCTTGTTTGAACACCAACTTTGGGGTCTCCAATTATTTGGTCTCTAGGATGATTTTTCTGCCAGCTTCCTATTTTGAATTTATTATTCTCTTCTGCTTCTGAATCACAACTTACATCATCTGAGTCAATTTTTTGTATCTTTTCAATTTCGTTTTCCTCATCTCCTTCAATAACCTCTTCATAAATTGGGTAGTTCGTTTCATGGCTAATCACCCGTTCTTTACCTTCATCAAACTTAACATCAGCACTGTCCACAATTTTCTTTAGCCTCTTGTTGTAGCATTTGTAAGCTTTGCTTCTTGGTGAGTAACCAACAAAAATACCTTCATCTGCTCTATCTTCAAACTTGCCAAGATTGTCTTCAGTTCTTTTGATATAGCACTTGCTGCCAAACACTCTGAGGTATTTTGTTGTTGCCCTTTTTCTGAACCATAATTCATAAGGAGTTTTGTTTTCATGTGTTCTCAGCATGTATCTATTTTGGATATACACCGTAGTATGGACTGCTTCTTTCCAAAATCTGTCAGCTACTTTGCTTTCAGCCAACATAGTTCGTGCCATTTCTTGCATAGTTCTGTTCTTTCTTTCTACTACCCCATTTTGTTGAGGTGTCCTTGCTGCTGAGAACTGTCTCCTAATACCATACTTTTCACAGTATTCTGCAAACTCCTCTGAAATGAATTCTCCACCTCTGTCTGATCTTAAGCATTTGATCCTCTTTCCTATTTCATTCTCAACCTAGTTTTTGAAGATCTTGAACATATCAAAAGCTTTTGATTTCTGCTTCAAGAAGAATATCCATGTCATTATGGAATAGTCATCAATGCACAACATAAAATACTTGTCACCATTTATGCTTTGTGTTCTCATGGGTCCACATAAGTCAGTGTGTATTAGTTCCAGTGGTTTGCTGGTATAGTATTATTTGGTGTAGTATTCTTTAGTTTTGAATGTGACTCTAGTTTGCTTCCCCTTTTGGCATGAAGCACAGATGTTGTTTGCAGGTTTGTTGATGGTGGGAATATCTCTTATAGCCCCTTTTGAGGTGATTTTCACTAGATTATCAAAACTGATATGGCCAAGTCTTTTGTGCCATAGCCAATTTTCTTCTTCCTGTCCAATAAAGCAAGCTCCTTTTGAAGTCTCTGAAAGTGTATACAGGTTACCAAATGTTCTTGACCCTGTTGCTATCAATTTTCCACTGTTGGTCTTTCTGACTTCACAACCCTGCTTCATAAAGACCACTTCATGACCTTTATCACAAATCTGACTTACACTCAATAAATTATGTTTCAATCCATCCACAAATAAGACTTCTTCTGATTTAATCCTTCCATCACTAATTTTGACTGAGCCTTTGCCGACTATCTTGGCTCCATCATTATTTCCAAATTTTATTGATCCTCCTTCATATTTCTGTAACTTATCAAATTTTTGTTTGTCACTTGTCATATGGCTGGAGCATCCACTATCTAGTATCCATGGTACATATTTATTCTGTGCTTTGAAAGCAGTTTGAACGATTAAGGATTCCTTTTCTTCCTTCAGTCGTTCTTTCCCTTTCCACATTGTTTTGATAGTGGTTTTGGGCTCTTGTTTAGTTTTTCCCTTATCAGCAGCTTGTGCATGTTTTACAGGAAGTTTCCCATTTTGTCTCATCCTGTTTGGTTGAACTTTTCTTCCCTAAAACTGATTTGATGAAAAAGTGCTTCTACAGTTTCTTGCAATGTGCCCAAAATTGTGACAGTTATAACATTCTACTGTGTAATTCATCAAAGGAGAAAAAGCATTTCTACTTATGAAATTCCTTGGTCTAACATTGTACTTGCAGTCTAAGATTTTATGTCCATAGCCATTGCATTTAAAACAGAAACCAGAGAAGGGATAATTGAACCTGGGAGATGGTCTTTGCCATGTTGCCGTAGGAGCCATAGGTCTTCTTCTTCTTTGATGTGTGACATTGGTGAAACCATTACTGTCAGTTCTCCTTTCCTGCCTGGCATTATTGCTTTCTTTTGCAAGAGGCAATTTCCCTTGATCGACCTGTTTCTTATCTTCATTCTTTGTGGATTCTACATTTTTGGCTTTTGAACCACTTGATGATTCTCCTTCGATAAAACCCAGACCAAACCTGATGCCTGCAGGTCTTTGGTCATTTATGATTTTATCCAGTTTCATAGAACTTTCTTCACGTTTGTGATAACAACTGATTTTCTTGTTCATCTCTTCTAGCTGCATTCTTAGACCAATAGTCTCTTCCTCTAGCTTGCTGCAATAGTCTATTCTCATGGTTATTTGAACTTCGAGATCTTCGATGATTTTCTTAGATTCTTCTATCTAAACTTTTAAGTTGGTTATGATTCCATTTGCATCCTCAAGCTTTCTTGATAGTTTCTTATTCTTTTTCTTTTCTATCTCCCACTCTTCAAGTGCGAGATATCAACTCACCTTCTAAGTCAACTTCAGCCTCGAGATTTTCACCACAAACTTCGGAGGTCACTCCTTCTTTTCTGATTTAACTTCTTCAAATGCCATAAAAAGAGCTTCATCTCTTTCTTCTTCAGACTCTTCATCGGAGCTATTTTCTGATGAACTAACATTCTTGGAGATGAAACTTTTCTTTTTGAAGTTGCCTTTTCTGAAATTTGCTTTCATCTTCCAGTCACTTCTTTCTTGGTGGGATCCTTCATCATTTTTGTTCTTCTCTTTTAGTGGACATTTAGTTGCAAAATGCCCAACGCCTCCACAGTTGAAGCATTTGAATGGAAGCTTCCCTTTGTATTTTCCTTTCCCCTTTTTCAATTTTCTCACAAAGTTTGCTTCCATTTCATCTGATGTCTCTTCTTCCTCGGACTCTTGTTTTGTGTTTTTATTTTTAAGGGCCTTGAAAGCTGCTTCTCTGTCAGTGGGTTTAGATCTTCCTATCCTCATCTCATATGCAGTTAAAGAACCATACATTTCATCTATACTGAAATAATTTAGATCTTTAGCTTCTTCTATTGTTGAGACTTTGGAATCAAATCTTTGAGGAAGGGATCTTAATACCTTTTTCATGACAGTAGAGTCATCGATATTCTCGTCGAGTCCTCTGATTGCATTGATGATTCCATTAACTCTCAACATGAATGCCTCAATGTTTTCATCATCATTCATCTTCAAAGCTTCGAACTGAGCTCGATGTGTCTGTAACTTGGCTTCTTTGATCTTATCATCTCCTTCATGAACACTCTTCAATTTGTCCCATATTTCTTTTGCTGACTGATAGTTCATGACCTTTACCAGTTCATTGTCTGCTAATCCACACAAGATGGCATTCTTTGCTTTCGAATTGTTTTCAAATAGTTTCTTTTCCTCTGCTTCTTTTGGAGGAATGATAGGAATTGAGTATCCACTCACTACTGAATCCCAGATATCATATCCCAAAGCACAGAGATATGTCTACATCCTGACTCTCCAGAATGCATAATTAGATCCATCAAACAATGGTGCTTTGTTTGATGAGAAACCTTCACCACCTGCCATTGTGATATTTCCAAGATCACCCTAGCTGGTTAAGCTTGTACAGGGACTTAGCTATGATACCAATTGTTGTACTTACAATGGCACTAAGAGGGGGGGTGAATCAGTGTAGCTCTTTAATCATGAATTAACAGCTCTAAAAATAGCAGCAGTTAAAACTTATAAACAGATATAGCAAGAACAGCAAGAGAACATCACACAACACAAGATTTTAATGAGGTTCACCAATGTGGCTACTCCTCAAAAATGATTGCTTGGACTACCATCCAAATCCAGCCTTTGCAAAGCAACAACTTTTACAAATAGTTTACCAGCACCCACTGGAAGGAGCACCAACCCCTGATTTATCTGACCCAACAGAAAGGAGCACCAACCCCTGATTTACCAGCACCAACTGGAAGGAGCACCAACCCCTGATTTGCCAGCACCAACTGGAAGGAGCACCAACCCCTTATGCCAAGCACCAACTTGGACTTCAAATCTGAAACTTAGAAGAATGATAGTGAGATACCTTTGCCTTTAACAAGACCCTGACTGATCTGCTTCACTTTTTTGTCTTGTGCGCACTCTGCTCTCCTTGCGCTATCACTTCGCACAATCTACTGCTAAACTATCGAACGTTCATCTTCTCCCCTTCGTGCACTCTGCTTCCTTTGTGATCTTTCACACTTAGAATGATTCGATGAAATGCACTCTGCACACTACGATCAAATTTCACACTCTGCTCACTACGATCGAACTTCTCACTCTATGCACTATCTCCGAACGTCGCACTTCACAACATCACCGAACTCTTCAAAATAACCTTCCTTTTATAACCACATTTTTCAAGATCAAAAACTTAATCTTAGTCGGCTGTAACCCTAATCTTAGTCGGCTATAAAACCCTAATCTTCGTCGGCTAACATTTGACTTTGTTGGCTTCAACTGCCTCTGTAACTCTTCTGTAGCTTTTGTCATGAAAATACAACATGTCATGATATCATGACACTTTTGCCTCCGTACACTTTCTTTTGGCTTTTGTCATGATATCGTGACACTTCTCTTTTGTCGACTTCAACTAAGCTCTTGTCGTGATATCATGACACTTCTGTCTTCACATCAACTTTGCTTTTGTCAGCATATCGTGACACTTCTCCTTCGTCGACCTCCTTTCTCTTTTGTCATGAAATCATGACACTTTTCTTTCTAAAATCGTGACACTTTCTCTTTCTTTGTTCATGAAATCATGACACTTCTATCTACTTTCTTTAGTCAGTGAAATCGTGACACTTTCCATCCGTACGCTTTCTCTTCAAACTATCATGAAATCATGACACTTTTTGCATCCGTACGCTTTCTTTTCAACCTGTCGTAAAATCGTGACACTATCAGCTTTTCTTACGCTTTCTTTGCAACCTGTCATGAAATCATGACATTTCTCATTAAACACTTTTGTCTGCATGTCATGAAATCATGACAGTTCTCACTTCGGAACATCTTTCCTTTTTGCATGTCATGAAATCGTGATAGGTTCTCACTTCGAAGTTCTTAGCATGTCAAAATATAGTTCTCACTTGGACTCTTAGCATGTCAAATCATGACAGTTCTCATTTTACTTTCTCTCTCCTCGAACTTGTCATGAAATCATGACAGTTCACACTTCGGACTCTCTCTTCTACATGTCATGAAATCGTGACACTTTATCTTGCTTTCACTTTCTCTTCTGACTTGTCATGAAATCGTGACACTTTTTCATCCGTACAACCTTCCTTGCAATATGTCATGAAATCGTGACACTTTTCCTTCTCTACCTTCCTGCTCTCTTCAAGTCACAAAATGCGACATGTCATGAAATCGTGACACTTTTCCAACTTGCTCTCTTTCTTGAACTTGTCATGAAATCGTGACACTTCTTCCTGCTTTCTCTTTTTCTTCCAACATGTCATGAAATCGTGACAGTTTTCCACTTCCTTTTCTCTCAACATGTCACGAAATGGATAGTTTTTCCACTTGCCTTTTCTCTCCAACATGTCATGAAATCGCGACAGTTTTTCCACTTGCCTTTTTCTCTCCAACATGTCACGAAATCATATGTTTTTCCACTTTTTTCTCTGCCAACATGTCACGAAATCGTGATAGTTTTTCCTGCTTCTTCTCTCTCCTTCTAACATGTCACGAAATCGCGACAGTTTTTCTTGTCTGTTGTATATGTCGCGATATCGCGACACTTTTCTTACTTGTCTTTTTCTTTGATCTTTTGCAAATGGGCCACTATGGTCTTCTTGGAAACTCATTGTCCATACTCTGAATAACCTTTGAACTTCTGTCCTCTGCATCTGAATGACTTTTGAACTGCCTTTCCACTGCATCATTAGATCTAACTGACTGTGTTGACAACAATGACAATACTCCTGCTGCACCTTGCTCAACAAATAATAGGTCAAATTTGATACGGTTCATTCAAACTCAAGGTACAATTCAAGAGCACCATGGAAGTGCGAGAACCACTCCTTTAATCCCTAATAAATTTGTAATGGTTGGACCACTCCACGGGAATGAAGTTGGTGACCCTCTCTCCCCCATGAGACATCTATCGGATCAGTAATATCCTTCCAAAATTGCCATAATCTTCATGAGTACACCTGAAGGTAACCCAAAAAAAGTCATCTATGTCAAGTGACTCATTGTTTTTATCGCTAAGTCCTTCCCTCATTAACTCATCACTTGACGGGGTATTCATACTCATAATCATAATAAAAAACTAAACACTCAATCATGCAAATTGCATTCGTCCAATGAATCTTTGACAAAGACAATCATGCTCCTACTTAGGGTAGCAAACAAGCACAAAAATGATTAAATCAAAATGCTTGGCATCTAGTAAGCATGTGTAATTTTGAGTAGCACCCATTTCATGACTGAATGACATCCAAGATAAAGAAGACTCCTTAGCTCGTCAAAATCAAGGATTCAAGAACACATGCTCTTTCCATGATTGGGGCATCCAAAGTTGGTTAGGTTTTTGAATAACCATAATTATTGAGCTCTTTGGTCATCTATTTTTGCTCAGTGTTGTGTTACACACAACTATTCTGAAAAAGGGGCATCTATAGACACCAAAAAAACACCAATTCGATTATGCTACCAAGGCATTGACAAAATTGATGCACAAAGCCCTTAGGGCAGCCCTCAAAGGTCAAGCAGTGGTTCCAACCACTCCCAAAATGGTTTTAGAATATTCCTAGGCCAATTAGGGACTTTTTGAGGCTCATTTCCTATTCATCCCACCACAGGACAAATAGCAGTTTCTATTCATCCCACCCTGGAGCGAATACAATATTCATCCCAGGGTGGAGCGAATAGCAGGTTTGACTAGAAAAAATTCAAACATGGACAAGAATTCACCAATAATTACCACTTTCTCTACTCCTTGAGACATGCAGGTCAAAACCCAGGGTATGCCAATGATAGCCTCCATAAATGAGGCCATTTTAGGGAGATTCTCTTCCCCACCAATGCGTGTCACCCTGATGGACAAATGGCCCCTTTGGCCTTGCATGCCCTCTCATTATTTTTAAACTTTTGACCTCCTAGGTCTATAAATTGGATGGCATTCTCATCCACGTAGAGAAGGTCATTGCTATAAATCACAACAAAGTGCTACCAAGTTATTACCTCACATCTATTGTGTCCTTTTCATCCATAATTTCTCCTTAGTGAGAGAGGTTATCGGGTGGCAAAAGAAGGTGTAATTTGACTCCAAAACCTGAATTTATTGTTCAAATACCTCATCTAATTTGCATAAAATACTTCTCCCCTGGTTTTTCAAGTCCTTAGAGGGAGGCATTGTAATTGAATTTGATATTATTTTGTAAGGAGAACGCCCCATTTCACTTTATTGCTTGTCATACATTGTCATTTACTTTGCATGCTTCGTTATTTCCTTTCATAGGAATTAACACACATTTAAAAATTCTATTACTTCAGTTGGGGTGCACCATTTTTCCATTTATACACATTGGTTTTTATTGATAACTTGGCATGGAAAAAGATAAGATTTATAAGTTGGTTAAAATGCAAGCCAAAGATCATTCTCAATGTTGTGGTCAAATCTCACCCACGACAATTTTGGTAAACAAAGATTTAATTTTTATTAATTCCTAAGGTTGAGTTGTTAGGCGCTTACGGTGGAATTGATTGTTTGAGAACCATTGGACTTAGGGAGTTATAAGGGATTTTTTTTTTATTTCTTGTCATTGTTTAGAAGAAAATATAATGAAGGATGTATTTTTCTGAAGTGTTATTTTTTGGAGTAATAAGGAAATTATTGGTAAGTATTTTGGAAGTGTTTATTAATATTTTAAGAGGGAGATAAAAGGTGTAGAATGTACTTTTATTTTTTTAATATGTGATTCAATTTTGAAGGACTTGGTTCATGATTTAATGTTTTATTTTGAGAAACCAAAAGAGGTATAAAGCATTGGTTTGGAACAAATTGTTAACACATTTTGAAAAGGTATTCTAACCCATAAAGAGGTGTTGTGCTAACCCTTTTATATTTGTAAAATATATTATGTGTGAAGATAGATTTTTGAAGATATATCTACATAAGATAAAGCTAAGAGGTATGGGCATATCATTCCTTATTTAAATTATTTGTTGAAGTGAATGTTTTGGAATATAAGGTGGAGTGAAAAGGATTGTTTATAGCATTATTGGAAATATTGGAGTTAGGGTTTGAGATCTACATTGTGCATCTTTGTTAGGAAAATGTTTGAAAACACTTGTTTAGAGTTTGTGATAAAATTGTGCTTCATTGGTTGTATGAGTGTGTGAAGCTCTTTGGAATTGGTTTTGAGTGATATTGAAAGCAATTGTAAAAGTTTTTGAGATCAATCTTGTGAGGGAAATTTGTGCATTAGTGTAATTGATGTTTGAGAGCAAATTTGTAAGAAGATAGATTAGTTTTGTGAAGCAATATAAATACTATGTTGATTTATTTTTAAAAGGATTTTATAAGAGATAAATATTGGATTAGTTGAATGTAATATTTGTGAATGTGAAGAAAATATTGGGATTTTGATAGTGCATATCATTCTCTGTATGTTCCAAAGGTTAAAATAAATTCTGAGTAGAATATATTTTTTGAAGAAAGCATTTTTAAAAAATATATAATCTTTGTTTGTGTGCAAAGTTTAGAAATATTTGAGCAGGTTAAGTGAACAAAATTAAGGCCATTTTGACCAAGTCTTTTGTGAAGGTTTGAGGGTAGTTTTGAGCAAGATTTTTGAGAAGGCTTGAAGGTAGTTTTGAGCAAGTCCTTGAGAAGGCTTGAAGATAGAATAGAGAGTAGGTTTGATTATTGATTTTTTCAAGTCTTGTGTTAATGGATTTTTGTGCATATTTGTGAGTAGAGTTAGATTGGATTTGTGCTAGACCTATGATAGAATGTGGTGCAAATTTGTAAGTAAATTTAGAGCAGATTTATGCTAGACTTGGGATAGAGTTTGGTGCAGATTTGAGAAAAAGTTGAGTGTAGTATTTGGAGGTGATAGAGAAAAGAGGATAGTAGTATCTAAAGGATAGAGATCCATAAGCCATTTTAGTGGGGAAAAATATCTCTTATGGAGAGATATCCACAAGCCAAAGTAGTGGGGGTAAACGTCTTCTAGAAGATCACCAACCAAAGCAGAAGGGATAGATTTGTCTTGTGGAGAAATATCAATGAAATAGAGCAAGGAGATAGATTTCTCATATGGAGAGAGATCCATGAACCAGAGTAAGGGGAAAGAGTTCTCCTGTGGAGTGAGATTCATAAACCAAGTACAGATATATAGTTCTTTTGTGTAGAGAGATCCACAAACTGGTTGATGAGATAGAATTATCTCGGATCAAGTTCCACAAACCAGAGACAAAGGAAAATATTTCTTCTATGAAGAGAGATCCACAAATAAAAGCATAGGGGATTGGTGTCTTCTTTGTATAGATGTCCATAAAATTTGTAATAGGGAATTGATTCCAAAGAGATTTGTTGATGAAATTTAGAAGAAATATTTTCTCTGTCGAGTAGCCCACATTGGGTGAACCACATTAAATTTGTGTCTCTTGTCTATTATGATTTGTACAATTATTTTATGATTGATATTGATATTACCATTGATAATATTGGATAATATTGTTTGAGAAAGAAAAGTAAAAGTTGGTCTTATAATTTTCACCCTCATGTCTTAGTATAAGCCTATGTTATTCAATTGGTATTAGAGTGGATTCCTTTGAAAGAATATAACATCTTGAAGGAAGAGTTTACAAGAATACATATGACATATCAGAATTGATCTTCATCAAATAAGGTACCATTGTTTGATGGGAACAATTATGCTTTATGGAGCATAATAATGAAGACTTACTTGATGGCACAAGGATATGAGACATGGTAAGAAGTTGAGGATGGGTTCACACCTACACCTAATCCTCCCATAGATAAATATGATAAGCTATTGCATGTGAATAATACCAAGGATATGAATGGTATATTAAGTGGATTACCTAAACCAAAATTTATGAAAGTTATGCATTGCAAATTAGTAAAAGATATTTGGGAAAAAATGAAGTAAACATATGAGGGAAATAAAAATGTCAAGATGAAAACATTGCAAAATCACAAGAAAATGTTTGAATATTTGAATATGGAAGATGAGGAATATATTGCTACATACTTATTTTGTGTGGATGAGTTTGATAATACCATGCGTGGACTTGGATTCAAAATTGAATACTCTAGTGTTGCTTAAAAATTTTTAAGGCCACTTTATATGAGGTATGATGAAAAGGTTTCAGCTATAGAAGAGATGAGATATATTGAAAATTTGACTATGGATGAGTTACATGGAATTATCACAGCTTATGAGTTAAGAATAATAAATAATCCCAAATCCAAGAAAGAGATAGCTTTCAAAGCATCAAAGAAGATAAAATATAAGAAACCAGAATCAAATAGTGAGTCAAGCAATGATGAAGAAGCTAACTATGTCAAAAGAAATAAGGACTCAAGAAAGCACAAAGGTATGAAAATAGTGAAATGTTTTAATTTTGGTAATTTTTGTCACTATGCATCTAATTTTCTAGAAGCTAGAAGCAGTAGTAGTGAAGAGAAACAAAATCATAAGAAAAAGGAAGGAGTAAAATCTAGGTATGAAAAGAAAAATATGTATGGTCAACACAAGCATGAAAATAAATTCTTTCAAAGGCATAAGAAAAGTTTCTATTTTAACAAGATAGCCAAGGATTCAAGTGATAGTGATGAAATACCCTAAAATAGTGAAGAAGAAGAGATTCTATTTTTGACAATAGAAGAGGAAGAAAATCCTCATGTTGAATATAAACTTGAAAAGTATGAAGATACTCTTGAAGATCAAAAAGTAGAACATGGTTCAAAAATGAAGAGGAAGGCACAATAGATCTAGAAGTAGAACTTATTATTTCTCTTAAAGAATTGAAAAAGGTTAGAAAGTAGAATTCAATACTTAAGACTCAATTTCAATATGTGAGGAAGAGAAAGGAAATCTTATACAAGACCTGACAAACTCAATAGCTAAGGCAAGGAGAGTTAAAGAGGTCACGAGTGAAAATTTAGAAGGAAAAGAGTTAGAATGTGAAATATTAGAACATGAGATAATTTCACTAAGGATGGAAGTGAAAGATTCTAAGGACAAGCTACATAGGTTTGGGAAAAGTTCAAAGACTTTGGATAAGATTATCAATGCACAAATATCTTTATCTATCAAAACAAGACTTGGTTTTGAAGAAGGACAAGGAAAAAAAGAAGAAGGGTCAAGATCAAACTCAAAATAGGAAGTTTCAGAGGAAGAGAGTGAAGAAGAAATTGAGACTTATGCAAAAAAATTGAATAATAGAAGCTTAACTAAGAAAGGAAACAAAGCATAAACAAGAAACATGGATCATCACAGAGAACAAAGGACCAAGAGACCAGTAGGATCAAGACGAGAATTCTTCAAAGGATGTTATTTTTAATGTAACCAGTTTGGTCACAAGGCTATGCATTATATGGTTCATGGAAAGGAGTACGGTTTTAATAAGAGGAACTTCAAATATGGACATTTATTTCAAGGGTATTGCTACTCTTGTAATCAATTTGGTCATAAAGTAATCCACTACAGGGTTCATGACAAAAATGAGTATGGCTTCACCAGGAGGAACTTCAAGATATTTTCACCTTCTAAGAACTATAGCATTAAGTGTTACAAGTACAATAATCTAGGGCATAATACCAAGTGGTGTAGAATAGAGTTTCTAGAGCTTATAGATACAAGCAAGAATAGGGACACTCAAAAGGATCGAAAGGGTATGTTGAGAAAAAAGTTAACAAATAAAAAGAGTATTGTATTCTCGGAGTAGAAATACTCACACCCCAAAATTAAACACCTCAAGGAGAGGAGGTGGGGAGGGGTTTGAGCTAAGAGTATTATATTTAGCCCCAAATGAGTCCTTTTGCAATTGATGTCAAAGAGGGAGATATTTGAGTAAGGGGGAGAGCATTCAGTCAAGGGGAGTTGTTTCTCAGGGGAAGCAGATTTGGAATAAAAAGGATTGGAAAAAGAAATGTTTAGAAAAGGGTTTCCATAAATGAAAAATGGGGATATTTTTGGAAATTTTTACTATATTATTGTTATTGATGTCAAATTTTTTGAAGAACACATGCTTATACTAAGAGGGGGGTGAACAGTATAAGATAAAATTTTACTTTTCTTTCCCAAATGATATTATCCAATATTATCAATGGAAATATCAAAAATAGTAATCAAATAAATGAAAAAATCATCGCACACAATGGAGACACCAATTTAATGTGGTTCATCCAATGTGGGCTACTCCATGGAGAAAATATCTCTACTAAATTTTCTCAACAAATATTCTTGGGAATCAATTCCCTATTACAATTTTTATGGACCTTTGTCTAAAGGAGACAAAAATCCCCTATGCTTTTATTTGTGGATCTCTCTCCATAAGAGAACTATTTCCACTTTTCTTTGGTTTGTGGAAATTGATCCAGGAGAACTCTTTCTCCTTAACTGGTTCATGAATCTCTCTCCACATAAGAACTCTATCTTCCCAGTTGGTTTGTGGATCCTAATCCATAGGAGAACTCCTTCCCCTTGCTCTGGTTTATGGATCTCTATCCACAGGATAAATCTTTTGCCTTGCTCTATTTTGTGGATCTCTATCCATAGGATAACTCTTTCCCCTCTGCTCTGGTTTATGATCTTCTAGAAGACTTATTTTCCCACTGCTCTAGATTGTGTATCTCTCTCCATAGAAGACCTTTATCCTCACTACCCTATATAATGGATATCTATCCACTAGATACTATTGTCCTCTACTCTATCGCCTCCAAAGCTTGCTCTTAAATCTATCTTAGATCTGCACCAAAATTTGTTCCAAGTATAGTATAAATTTTCTCACAAATATTTATCTCAAATTTATCGTCAAGTCTTAACACAAATCTTGATCCAATCACAAATCAACTCTGCTTAGATTTACCCCAAGACTTAACATAAATATTGAACAAATCAATCAATAAACTTTTCTTTCAAGTCTTCACAAACACTTGCTTCAAATATACCTTCAAGTCCTCTCAAGAACTTGCTCAATTTGCTCTCAAGTCTTCACCAATACTTACCTCAAATCTATCTTCAAGTCCTCTCAATAACTTTCTCAATCTTCTCTCAAGTATTCACCTCAAGTCCTCTCAATAACTTTCTCAATCTGCTCTCAAGTATTCACCAAAAATTACCTCAAATCTACCTTCAAGTCCTCTCAAGAAATTTATCAATCTACTCTCAAGTCTTCATGAACACTAGCCTCAAATCTGCCTTCAAGTCCTTTCAATAACTTGCTCAATCTATTCTCAAGTCTTCACTAAGATTTGCTCAAATCTATCTTAATACATGCTCAAAGCAACTTATAAAATATGCTCAATCAATCTTAAATCTTGCACATAATGCTATCAAATGCTTTGTCTAATTTTTAAAGTAATTCCTTTAACTTGAAACATTTTAGACATATTATATTCAAAATTTGTTTAACCTCTGGAACATATAGAGAATGATGTACACTATCAAAAACTCAATATATTCTACTCAATCATTAAGTCAGTCACTTTCACAAATTTTATTTCTAATGTTTACACATTTAATTTCAATATCACTCAAAACAATTGCTCAAGAAGTTTCAATCAATGAAATACAACTTGCTCATAACCCTAAATAGGAGCACAATGTGGGTCTCAAACCCTAACTCAAGTAATCTTCAATATCCATCTCAAATGTTCTCTAAACATTCACCAATGAAGCATATAAAAACTCACTCAAACATTTCCAACAATACTTATCAAACAATCCTTTTCACTCCACCTTATATTTCACAACATTCAATCCAATAACACTTTAATCAAAGGATGATGTGCCCATACCTTTTTTTCTTTGATGGAGATATGTATTAAAAACTTGTTTTACCCACAATATCTTTTGCAACTGTAATGAGTTAGAAAAACTTCAATATTTGTGCCCAATTAAATTCCAGACCACTCTCTTCATTTCTCAAATTATTTCATCAACTCATACAATCAAGCCATTAATAATATTTTAGCAAAACATACACACAGTCAAAATTTATCATACACCTTTTAACTCCCTCTTAACATATTAAAAACAAAACAACAAGGATTCTTATTACTCCAATAATTCACTTTAACTTCCTTCAAATAATTAAATGCATGGAATAATAAAAATTATTCCCTTATATCTCCCACTTATCATAAATGCATTTCCAACAGAAATATAACCACCTTTCAAAATAATATTCCAAGGCACTTGACAATATTTACTATATCAAAATCCAAAATAATTAAAACCCTTTTTATAGAAAAAATAAAAATTATTTTTAACATTATACCTCCCACATTAGCACATACCATGCAACATAGAACCTTAGGCCACAATTTTATTAAAGCAAAAAATAAATACCTTGTGCACTGCCTCCACAGGAATCGAATATCTATTGTGCCTAAGTGCTCACTTGAAACAATAATGCACCCACTATCCTTTGTACCTTATTTTGGTGCCAAAACATTTGCCCTTTTGCTGCTGTCGAGAATCGAACACGAGACTTGTTGTCCACCAAAGCCTTACATTTCCAAGCCTTGCCACTAAGCCAACCATGTGGTTGGTAATAGGGGAATGCACCCTTGTCCCTTTATGCATTCATTGTTCTCCTCTATATTTTAAAAATAAAAGCCTTCATCCTTATTTGCTCATGAAATTCACACCAAATAATTTATTTAACCCTTCGCATGTGCATTCAAAGACGTACCTTTGGCCTTCATAATTTTATGGTATAAATACCATTTTTCCTGATTGCTTGGACGTCGGTGGAAATTTAAATATTTAAATTTTCTTCTTGGTGCCAAACCCACTTAGTTTTATAAAATTATTATAATATAAATATTATAATTATTTTATAATTAAACTTATGTTTTCTCTTAACACTTTAATATTATAATAATAAATATTATAATATTATTTCCTTTGGGCCTAGGTATTTCCTTCCTTCACCTTAGGCTTTATCTTGACACCTTTAATATTATAATAATAAATCTTATAATATTATTTTCTTTGGGCCTAGGTATTTTCTTCCTTCGGGGTTTTGAGACAATATTTTGACCAACCATGTGAAGCTTTAAACAAATATCTTGGGCTTAAAATTTAAATATTTTAACCCTCCTTTTGTAAATTCCTTTGAACTGAGATGAACTAACTTTTGACATCAATGACAACATAGCTACTCAAAATTTCCAACAATCTCCCCCTTTGTCATTGATGGCAACCCTTTTCCTTAACCATTCATTTTTCCTTTTTCTAATTTTACTCCCCTTGGGAAATTGTTCCCCCTGATTGAATGCTCTCCCCCTAAATAAAATATCCCCCCATTTGGCATCAATGGCAAAGGGAATCCTTTGGGGCTAAAGATAATACTTTTAGCTCAACCCCCTCCCCGCCTCCTCTCCTTGAGGTGATTAATTTTGGGGTGGGAGTATCTCTACTCCTAGCATACACTTCTCTTTTTCTTTTTCCACCTTATTTCTCAATTTATTCTTCAGACTCTTTTGAATATCCCTATTCTTGCTTATCCTCGAAAATTATTTTCTACACCACTTGGCCATATGCCCAAAATTATTGCACTTATAACACTTAATATTTTGGGTCCTTGAAGGTGAAAATATTTTGAAGTTTCTCCTGATGAAACCATACCAATTCTTGCCATGAACCCTACAATCAATTTCTTTATGATCAAAATGATTATAAGAGTAAAAATACCCTTAAAAGAAATGCCCATCTCTAAAATTTATCTTAGTGAAACCATGTTCCTTCTTTTTATGTGTCCTACACGGCATAGCCTTGTGGCTAAACCTGTTACATGAGAAGCAATGACATTTTAAGAAATATTTCCTTGGACCCATTAGTATCTTAGTCCTTTCTTACCTATGATGTTTCATGTTCCTTTTATGTGCATTATTTCCTACCTTGGTGAACCTTCTATTTTTCAACTTATCCTCATAAGTCTCACTTTCTCCTTTGCTCTCTCTTTCTGAAGCTTCTTCTTCTTTGAAGCTTGAGCTTGAATCCTCTCCTTGTTATCTTTGTCCTTCTTCAAAACCAAGTCATGTCTTGTTTGATGAAGATATTTGTGCATTTATAATATTATCCAAAGTCTTTGAACTTTTCCCAAACATGTGTAGCTTGTATTTAGACTCTTTCACTTCCTTAGTGAAAATGCCTCTTGCTCTAGTCTTTCACATTCTAAGACTTTTACCTCTAAATTTTCTTTAAATATCTTTGTCTTAGTTATTGATTTTGTTAGATATTGTATAAGCTTTCCTTTCTCTTCGTCACATTCTTGAAATTGAGATTTGAATCTTGAATTCTTCTTTCTGATATTTTTCAATTCTTTTAGAGCAAAAATAAGTTCAGATTCTAGATCTACTACTCCTTCCTCTTCATTTTATGATTCTGTCTCTACTTCTTCAAGAGCATATTTATATCTTTCAGATTTATCTTCAGTAGGATCACTTCCTTCATCTTCTATTGCCAAGAAGATAATTTCTTCTTCACTATCTGAGGATCTTTCATCACTATCACTTGAAACCTTACCTATATTTTGAAAAACACAAGCTTATACTAAGAAGGGGGGTGAACAGTATAAGACCACTTTTTACTTTTCTTTTCCAATCAATATTATACAATTTATCAATAGCAATATCAATAGTAGTAATCAAAGTAATGTACAAATCACCACACATAATAAATACACCAATTTAATGTGGTTCACCCAATGTAGGCTACTCCATGGAGACAATATTTCACTAATATTTTCTCAATAAATCTCTTGGTAATCCTTTCCCTATTATAATATTTATGGACCTCTATCCAAAGGGACACCAATCCTTTGATCAAGTTTATGGATCTCTATCCACAAGGGAAATCCTTTCTCCTCAGCTCTGGTTGGTGATCTTCTAGAAGAATTGCTACTTCCACTGCAATGGTTAATGGATATATATCCACTAAATATTATTGTTCTTACTCATAAGACCTATCCTCATTGCCCTAGATAATGGATCTCTATCCACTAGAGACTATCATCCTCTATACTTTGTCACCTTCAAATCTTACTCTTTGCTTTATATCAAAAATGCATTAAACATAGTCCTTCGGTCTAGAACAAATATTCTTGGTATCTATTTATGGTCTAATACAAATCTATCCTCAAATCTACACCAAAATTTGTCCTCAAATATGTACTAAACATCATATTTCAATCTAGCACAAATCTACTCAATCTCTATCCTAAAATCTACACTAAACATAGTTCATCAGCACAAATCTATCCTCGATATCTGTCCTCAAGCCTTAACACAAAGCTTGAATTAATCACAAATCAAATTTACTAGATCTTCCCTAAACCATAACTCAAGGTTTGAACAAATCAATCAATCAACTCTGCTCACAAGTCTTCTCAAATACTTATCTCAAATCTGCCTTGTAAGCTTCCAAAAAAGCTCACACTAATATATAATTTTCTCAAAAATCTTTATCCTCTATATTGTAATCTTCCACAAAAGCTCACACAAAACTATCCACAAGTCTTCTCAAATACTTATCTCAAATTTTCTCAACAAGTCCTTACTAGAACTTGTACAATATGCTCTCAATTTGTTTCCTCAAATCTATATTGTAAGATTCCACAAAAGATCACACTAATCTGTCCACAAGTCTTCTCAAAGAATTACCTCAAATCTTCTCAAAAAATCCTCACTAGAACTTGTCCAATATCATAGAAACATATAGAGAATTGTTAGAGACTCAATATGCTTCACATTCACCACAATGCTAAATCAATTTCAATCTCTCTTTTTACCACAAAAACATATAGATAATTGTTAGAGACTCAATATGCTTCACATTCACCAAAATGCTCAATCACTTTCAATATCTCTTTTTACCACATAAACATATACAGAATTTTTAGAGACTCAATATGTTTCATATTCACAAACACTCAATATCTTTTTCAAATCATTTTAGAATATGGAACAATGTTTTTCACAGAACTTGAACTATCACTTCAACACATCCACTCAACTAAGCTCAATCACTTCCACTCAACCAATCACTTCAATAATAATGCTTATAAAGTAATCCTCACATAACAATGATACTCATGATATTTTTAAACCCTAGTTCAAGTTCTTCACTCAACCAATCACTTCAACAATGTGCTTATCAAGTAATCCTCACATAACAATGATACTCATGATCTTTGTAAACCCTAGTTCAAGCTCTTCATTACTTCACATAACAATAATACTCATGATATTTCACAAACTCTAGTTCAATATAGTTCACAAATTCACATAATAATGCTAATCATGTTCTTTGCATAAAACCTAGCTCAAGTATATGAGAGCTTTACTCAGTATTTCCAACAATACTTATAAAACAAGATTTTTATCATCAAATCTCACATAGAAAAACCTTCAACAATCAAACTCAATAATACTTATCAAACAATCCTTTTCACTCCAACTTAACAACATCCAACTATCACTCACTAGGAATATGTGCCCATACCTTTTTTTTAATGTAGAAGTACCCTTAAAAACCTGTCTCAATCACAATTTCCTTATTTGCTAATTTCAATGGTTAGATGACAAAATATCACACTAACACTCTATCAAAAATATTTCTCAATTACAAAAATAATCAAACTCAAATACACCATATTACTCCTTGAAATTAGCAATCATCAAATCATACATAAAAATAATTACCCAATTGCTCCTTATAATATCCAACTCAATTAATGAACCTCAAAAAATTAAACTTTCAAAATAATATTGCCTACCCTTTTATCTCCCTCAAATACTCAAAATACGAATTAATTTAGGCAAAAATAAACTTCATAAACCATAAAAAATATTTTATTTTTTTCAACCTTAGCGCATCCAAAATAATCAATAGAGCAAGACAAATGACATCATCACATACCTTTAACACTAGCCAAAAGGCCTCGATGGGTTTCAAATGTGAAATCACTCCTAGTCTAGCATATTATCAAGGTGCTAGCCCACCACATGGGCTGAGCAATTCCATGGGGAAAGTAAGACACAAGCCTCCCTTTATTCCCTTCATCTGATGCTTGCTAAAAAAGAAACTGCTCTCTCTTCCTTGCAAAAAAAACTCGGTGGGGTTTGAAACCTGCACTCCTTTCTTGCCACACGACTTAGCATTATCCATCATTGCCAACTATGCTACACAATTTTGTGTGAGGTAATAGGAGCCTTGCTCCTATTTATCCAATCTTCTACCACTGGAGACCTTTCAAACATTAAAAACTCTTTCTCCCTTTTGTGCACAATACTTTGGAGCATAGGAATTTGATCGATAGTATGTGGAGGTAAGGCAAAGGTTTTTGCCACCTTTTATACACAAAGCCTCATGCCATAAAATGTCAGTGCTTTTAAATCGAATTTCAAATTTTATTTTTAATTTAACCTTATAACCCTCTTTAGGGTTATTTAAATTAATATAAATTAATTTATAATTAAATTAAAATTAAATTATAATTAACTTAAATAATTTTGACAGTTAATTAATAAATTAATTTGTAATAAAATTATATTAATTAATTTAAATTTTCCTTTTTAATATTATAATAAAATATTATAATATTATTTGCTTGGGCCTCTTCTTTGCACTTTGGACCACATCTGATTACCTGGAACCAAATCTGACCAACTGGAATCTGACTCTCCTTTTTGTACTAATTATGGAACCGCTTCTCCTTGCACTGCTCTCTGAAACTGACTTTTGACATCAATGACCACTCACTCTTGACATAAATGACAAATCATCTACTCAAAATGTCCAAAAATTTCCCCCTTTGTCATTGATAGCAACCCAATTATCTTTTCAAATTTCCTTAACCTTTTTTTTTGCTTCTCCCATTGACTCAATTCTCTTTTCTTAAATCAAATCTCTCCCCATTTGACATAAATGGCAAAGGGTCACCTTTGGGAATCGAGGATAATAATGAGTCTCTTAGCTTAGCCCCTCCCCCACCTCATCTTGAGGTGGTTAATTTTAGGGTGGGAGTATTCCTAATTCTAGAAAGCACTGATCTTTACCTTTGTCTACTTTCTTTCTCATTTGATCCTTCTGATTCCTTTGATTGTTCTTGTTCTTTCTTGTCTCTAGAATTTATGCTCTACACCACTTTGTTGTATGTCCATAATTATTGCACTTGTAACACTTAATATTGTTATTCCTTGAAAGTGCAAATGTCTTGGAATTTCTTCTGGTGAATCCATATATATTCCTATCATGGACCCTACAATTTATTACCTTGTGACCAAACTGATTACATGAATAGCAATACCCATGAAAAATTTGTTTGTTTCTGAAGTTCCCATATTTTTGTCTTTCATGTGTCCTGCATTGTGAAGCTTTGTGCCCAAATATGTGATATGAGAAACATTTTCCATTGAAATTTCATTGCCTTGACCTCATTGGTCTCTTAGTCTTTTTTACCCTATGTTGGTTCTTGTTCCATATGTTCCTATTTTGTGCATTATTCTTTTTCTTTTTGAAATTTCTATTGTCCAACTCATCCTTAGAAGTCTCACTTTCTCTCACACTATCTTCTTCTAAATTTTCTTATTCTTCAGAACTTGAGATTGACTCTTATTCTTGTTTCTTACCTGTTCAAAACCAAGACCTATTTTTTTGTTAACTATTTTTGTACCTTGATCATCTTATCTATGATATTTGAGCTCTTTTCAAACTTGTGTAGCTTATCCTTATATTTTTCTTCTTATTCCCTTAGTAGAGCTACTTCTTCTTCTAATATTTCACATTCTAAGACCTTTGATTCTAAATTATCCTTGCACTTCTTTGTCTTAGCCATTGACTTATTTAGATACTCTATAAGCTTTCCTATTTCTTCATCACATTCTTGAAACTGAAGCTTAAGTTGGGAATTTTGCTTTCTTACCTTCTTCAATGTGTTAAGAGTATAAATAAGCTCTCCCTCAAGATTAACTTCTCCTTTCTTTGATTCTTCCTCTATTTTTTTACCTTTGAAAATATCCTCATTCGATTCTGACTTGTCTTCTATAGGATTATCTCCTTCTTATTCTAGTGACATCAGAATATTATCTTATGGTCCTTCAAGTGTATCTTTATATTCATCATCACTAAAACTAAAAACATTCTTTGTACAACTATATTCAAGATGTCCAAAATTACCACATCTAAAATACTTGAGAATTATTGGTGACATTTCTTAACTTATTTTTCTTCTATCACAAATAGAACTTCATATTTATCATTATCTAAGAAACTATTATCACTATCACTTGAGTACTTGCCTTATCTGCATAGTAACTCATCTTTTGTATTTGAAAGAAAAATTTTCCTTGTTTTCCTTGTCCATCCTTACCTTTCTTTTGGTACATGCATTTTTCTGATTCCCTATTATTATGATCCTTTTTATTCATCATTGCTATTTCTAGCTTCTTGACAATCAATTGCAAAGTGACCATACTTTCCACAGTTGAAACTGTATCGCTCCAAATTTTTTGCATCCCTACCTTCAGGCTATTGGATCCGCGCCCGAAAGGAGGATGGGAAAAGGATGGTGCGGTACCTCGGACGAGAGGACTTTGCGAAGGTCCCGCCTCTCAAGGGAGGTGCATTTTGGTGATTTTTCGACGGATGGTGGGTTCACCAGGAAACATTTGGCGGCAGTTTCCATGCCTAGGTTTTGGGAATGAGTTTTGATGAGTTCGTTTTATTTTTAAACATTCATCCTAGGTTTGGCCGAATGATTCTAACTTAAACTACATGAAAATGCAATTTAAATGAATACAAACAAACAGAAAAGAAAGCAGAAACAGAGAATTTGCAGGAGGCCAATGAAGATTACCTGATCCGAAAGTCTGATGAAGTTTCTGATTACTTGTAGCAGTCTGGATCGTCTGCAATTCAACAGGATCGCCTTCAATTTGATAAAATCGTCTAAACTGACAGGATCGTCTGCAATCTGACGAATTCGTCAAACGAATTCATCAGAGACCTGCAAAACAGCAAACAGATGCGAAATACAAGAAATTCTATTTTGTAAACAGGGGCAAACTATATGAAAAAGTAATATGAGTATTGAACAATATACAAGAACAAAAGTAAATGCAAATCATTGTGTTTAGATAGCAGAATATGATCTTAATATGCAAACTAGACAAAATGGGTGAACTCCAGATGCAATATAGTATAAAAACTGAATAGACAATCTAATTTATAGCATAAAATGACAGAGAAAAGAGAAAGAAGAGCAAACTCCAGGCACTGATTGCCTCGATGTGTGCTGCAATCGAAATCGTCTCGCATCAGAACGAGATCGTCCCGAATTTGATGAGATCGCCTCCGATCTTGACAGGTTCGTCGGCTACGATAGATGCTGGCTCCGACTGAAAACCAGTGGTGTACCTGCAATAAAATTAATATAGGACTAGTGCAAGAGCAAATTTGAAGTGTTTTAGCGCATAGGGAGTTGATTTACATAAAAATTCAGCCAGGGGTTGGGGAAGGAAAAGTTTTAGAGTTAAATAGGCATAGGATAGTTGTTGGGAGGTTGGAGATCATCCCAATTTGGGAGATCTCCAATGGGGGAAGGGTCCCAATGGCGCAGACACGCTTTTTCCCGGATTGGAGACCCGTTGGAACGGATTCCAACTATGCAAATTTAGTTTTGCGACAAAATCGTCTGGACGTTCTAGTCCAGACGAAATCGTCAAATCTCGGGCGATATCGTCTGATCGGAGACGATATCGTCAAACGGTCAAAACAACTCGCTAAAAATGGCACGAAAAAGGAGGAAACGGGTTTCTCGGCGGTTAACGGGCGGTTTGGGAGGTTAAATTTGAATTTAAATTTATTTACTAAGGTGAATGTAATTATTCCAATTTTATCGCGCCAATTTTAGGGTGCTACATTTTGCCCCCTCTTTAGCGAATTTTCCAAAGAAAATGCGTTAAAGATGAGTTCTTCTCGATCTACGAGAAAGCAAAAAATTATTCCCATTTTTAGGCGACGATTCTTGGTCGAATCGTACGACATCTTACTATGGTGCTCCCTCCGTGTTTTTACCCAAATCGAACGTTTGAGGTAAAAACGCGAAAAAGCAAAAATTATTTGTGAATTATTTTGAATAAAATTAAGAAAAATAGGGTAAAACCCTAATTCATTGTTACTGTTCATTTTTATCGTTTTTAGAGCTCTGGAGCAAAAAATGGTAGAGAGGCACACAGATCTGCAGAGGTCCGCCGCGGTCTACGGGTAAGGGTTTAAACTTAGTTTAGATTGATTTAATTTGAATTTACATGCTTTGTAAATGAATTTTAGGATGAATTTTGAGCATCGCGGCCGTTTTTGGCCATCGACGTCGTCCGGACGAAATCGTCCCTAGTTCGACGAAATCGTCTCAAGTTCGTCAATTTCGCCCAAGGGCGAAATCGGCGAAAAAGGGACGATTTCATCAAATTAGAGACGATTTCGACACGCGAAATCGGAGACGATTTTGCTCAAATTTCGGACGATATCGGCCAATAGTGGGCGATATCATCAATTGCAAAAATTTGATCTTTAAGTTGCATTATTGATTGCTAAAATTGTTATTAATGATTGTTTGTTGTTTTGATTGTTTATGCTTGCAGAGAGGATTACTAAAGAGCAGAGAGTGGAAATACGGAGGATTGAGAGATGACTTGGCCGCTCTCACCCGAGCAGAGCGGGATCTGCTGGCACAGGCCGGCTTGCAGCATGTGGCAGAGATGCCGCAGGTTTCTACTGACATGGGGCTACTGACAGCCCTAGCAGAGAGGTGGTACCCAGGCTCTTCATGCTTCCGGTTACCAACAGGGGAGATGACTCCCACACTAGAGGATGTATGGAGGATTCTTAGAATCCCCATACAAGGGAGGATGATCACACCTGCGGCCAATCAGGGCCACGCGATGGGACGACTCTGCGGTGACCCGAGCTTCGCCCTAGAGAAGGGCGGAGTGAACATCGAGGCACTGCGCCAGATGCCTGGGGCATCTACACTGACACGAGTTTTGGCTGGGGTGGTTGGTGGACTTCTGCTGTGCCACCAGAGCGGATGCAGGGTACCATGGATGCTGGCAGATGTGATCTGCGACATGCGCGACCATGGCTACAGATTTTCTTGGGGCAGCTTTGTTCTATGCCGGCTGTACAGGATCCTTTACGGGGTCGTGTACAAGGGCGGGCGATGTCTGGTCATGACATCGCTCCTACAGGTTTGGTGCTGGGAGCACATTGCGGTGCGGAGGCCGGTAGGGCTTCCACTGATAGGGGTTGACGGGGAGAGGCCCCGAGTCTTCTACTGGTGGCTCCGGAGAGGGGCACAGCGACGGATCGACCTGCCGGTGTCCCGGAGACTACTGGATGACTTGGTCCCAGACCAGATCACCTGGAGGCCGTGGAGGCAGCATCCAGGGTGGGCAGAGGACGCACAGGAGCTGGCTCGCATCAGGCGAGTCTGCTGGCTATGGATGGAGAGGGGAGAGGTGGAGCTCCACCGCTACGACCGAGTGTTGCGACAGTTCGGTCTACAGCAGGGGATCCCATCTCTCAGGGATTATGAGTTTTCCCGGACTGTCCGGGATAACACCACAGTTAGCGGGGCTCCAGATATGCAGCGATTCTGGAGTCAGGACGCGGACGATGCCCCCATTCAGCCAGTGGATGGGGACGACGTAGGGGTAGCCGATGGCTACGATGCCTGGTACGTAGGCATCCGCCCTCCTCGAATGACGAGGGCACAGGGACCGATCCATGCAGTTGTGCATCGGATAGGGAGGCGGCGCCAGGCGGCGGTAGAGGCAGCCCGGGGTCACGACAGAGGAGAGCGAAGGAGGCCACAGGCACAGGAGAGGCCGCGACAGAGGGAGAGGGAGAGGAGGGAGGCGAGACCCCCATCTCCACAGAGGCCACCATCGCCTGATAAGGGCAAGGGTGTGGACATTGGCGAGAGTAGCGAGATGGCTACTCTCCGGGCAGAGAGAGATCATCTACGAGCTCAGGTGCAGACGTTACAGGATGCAGCTGCACAGCACCAGGCTGAGGTGTCGTAGCTACGAGACGAGAATGCTCATCTCAGGGCACGAGGCGGAGGGGTGAGCACTCAGGAGCTGATGCGGTCGGTTTCTCAGACCGCATTCTATCAGGCGCTATACTACCAGGCGGTGCCAGAGGGCCAGAGGATACAGGTGCCACCTGCCATAGCAGATCCTATCAGGACAGGGTCGACGAGGAGCTCATCCCGATCGACGATGAGGACTCGCAGTACCACACATACTACGATGGGACCACCTCGTCCTCCGCAGGGCGGGGGAGGAGATGAGGCCGAGAGCTCTAGAGGCTCTCGAGGCTAGAGGGCGGGATACTGCCACTGATATTGTATTATACTTGTATTGATAGAGGATTGAGTATGCCGAGGTACGCATTGTGGCATACCAATCCAGTTTTGATGATGTATATATTCTGTTGATATATATAGATGAGATATTTTTGATCATATGACTTGTCTTATGTGATGCTTATGATGCTTTTTATGTTTGATTGATTGATTGAGTTGATTGATGTAATGATTTTATTGATGATTCATGTAATTATGTCGTTTTGGAAAATATTATAACTTGGATGTCATGCTTTAAATATTTTAAATGAAATAATCTGATGTAACAAATTGATTGGTTGTAATGAAATGTGATAAAAATAAAAAGAGATTTCTAACAATAATTTCAAAGGACATTGTCGCTATTATAGACCATTTCATGGAGTCGCTGCTCACTCGGTCGTCAAGCTAGTCCCAGGATAGAAATATTGTTAAAAGAAAAGAGTGCTTAAGAGCCTGTCTTAAGACTTTGTTGTGATGATGCAAATGATGATGATGATGGTTTGCTTTCAGATTTCCATGAAAATATTATGCATGAAATATTGTGAAATGATTTTTGCTAGGCATAAATTCCTAAGTGTGATAAAATTTGTGAATAATTCCTTAAGAATTATACCATCATTGCAAAATGCAAAGGTGACATAATGACATAACATAGTAAAAATGTATTTGCTTTCGCAAAAGCATAATTTGTGTAAAATGAAGTCATATGTTTTGTATGATCTTTGATAAATCAGGAAATAAAATTGTTACAATGGTTTGCGCTAGGCATAGAATATGTAGGTATAGACTTATACCATCATCGCGAAGATCAAAGAAAGGATAGTTTTATTGCATGATTAATTTTTGATGAACAGAAAATATGATAATGAGGACTTGCGCTAAGCATAAAATTCCCATTTTGGTTTTGGAACTATGCCATCGTCGCGAAAGTCGATAAGATATATATGATATGTTTTGATTGAAATTTTTGATTTTTTCTATTATATAGTTATCTTTGTGGTAAATAATTGTACTTGGTTTATTCCAAACAAGTTTGCAAAAATAATATTTCAAAGTATTTTGAAGACAAAAAGTTAGATTTATAAGGAATCCCATGTGCATAAGTGAATTCATTGCCAATCTTGATTTATCATAATGATAGACAAAATCTCTCAAATACAAATGTGTGTGCAATTGCATTGTTCATTTACCAGTTTTGAGCAAGATACTATGATACAAGTGATTTGAAGAAACCAAATAAGTGTTCATTAACCATGATGTAGATGCATATAACCATACTAGGCTACTATGTAGATCGGATTATCAAGAGCTAGCTAATCCATAAGCAGACATAGGTCTGTACAAAAGAAGGTCGCTAATGTGATAGACATATCGCCACGCTAGGAGTTACCCAAGGCCAAGCAGGTTGGGCACAAACCACCTGTTATGGGGCTTACCTCACAGTTTTCGAATAATTGAGAATTCCAGGGATTCAAGCTCATTCACCCTTCTTTTCTTTTCAAAGGGTAGGGAAAGGGATTTTATTGCTTTTCTTGCTTTCTTTTGAACTTTGCTTATTTTTTCTTTTTCTTTTTTTCTTTTGCTTGATAATGCTTGGAACATTGCTGACATAACATTTTTCTTTTCTCTTTTTCTTGAATTTTTTTTTTTTTTTTTTTTTTCTAGGGATACTTGCTCAGATTAGCTGTAGAGCAAGGGATTTTTATTCTGGGTAGGGGTGAGCTTGTCCTTTTGCCAATTCTCAAAGATTCTAGACCATGTGCATGATAGGATAGCAAGGGAAACTTTTCACTCAAGAAATCAGTTCTACTATGTAGCAAAACATGGAAATTACAAATATAATCATTTCATTGTGAAAAGATGTGCTTGGTTTAAGTAAATAACAAGATCAATTCTCTATGCTCAAACTTTATTTAATTGAATTTTGTGAACTTTGATATAAGAGAGATTAGTAATCATGCCAGATAAAATCAAGATATTTATTGTGTGAATGTGCAAGTGAGGGATGCCAAATAAATGCTAGTTTTATCCAAAATAAGTTGAAACATAGAATTGCAATAATTGTAAGAAAATAATGATTTTGAGAAAGTTTTGAGAATGTTGACTCTCTCTTTATTCTGTATATTGTTTTGGTTTCGAAAGAGTCAAGCATATAGCTATTTTTGGATTTTTATGTTGATTTTTGTTTTGGAGCAAAAGGACCTTTACAAGTGCTTTTAAAAAATGCAATAAATATTTTTGAAGATTTTTGAAGATTTTATGAATGTTTTTGAGGTTTTTTGAATAAATTGAAAGAAATACACGATAATGATTTTGAACAAATATATACATGGATGAAATGACCAAATTTATGCATAATAACGTTTGAGATGTAAAATATTCATGGGTTCTTTAAGTTCTTTACCATCTAAGGTAGATAATTTATACGCTCCCGATTCAAATTTTGCAGTAATGATGTACGGTCCGAGCGGTTGGGCTCAAATTTACCTTTAAGTTCTTTGGTTGCATTTGTATTTTTTTGATTTTCTTTTAGAACAAGGTCGCCAATCTCAAAGGATCGATGACGAACTTTCTTATTATATGCTCTTTTAAGCTTGTTTTGGTATGCCCGGAGATGCTCTAAAGCATTGATGCATTTTTCATCTAGGAGTTCCAGCTGACTGAGTCTGCCAGCGTGATATTCATCTCCTACTTCGGTGTCTTGAAGTAGCAGAGCCAAAGAAGGAACTTCCAATTCAAATGGAAAAACCGCTTCGGCACCATATACCAAAACAAATGGTGAAGTGCCCGTGGGGGTTCGAACACTAGTTCGATAAGCCCACAAGGCCGGATATAATTGAATATGCCGACCACGGCCGCTTTTATTGACTAGTCTTTTGAGAATTTTGATTAGGGTTTTGTTAGAAGCTTCTGCTTGACCATTACCCTGAGGATAATAGGGAGTAGACCAGCGATGTTGAATCTTATATTTTTGACATAATTTTTTAACATCTTTATTTTTGAACGGAGTTCCATTGTCAGAGATGAGATTTGCAGGAATTCCGAACCCGCAGATGATTTGATTAAAAATGAATTTAGAGACCCGTGAACCAGTGCAGGAAGCTAAAGGCATAGCTTCAACCCACTTCATGAAATACTCAGTGGCAGTTATGATGAACTTATGTCCATCAGAAGACACCGGATTAATTTTACCAATAATATCCAAGCCCCATTTAGAAAAGGGCCAAGGAGAAGAAATAGCCTGCAGCTCTTGTGCAGGCGCATGGACAAGGTCAGCATGTTTTTGACACTTGTCGCAATGGCGCACATATTCATGTGCATCCGTTTCCATGGTAGGCCAAAAGTATCCTATCCGAAGGAGCTTTTTAGCAATGACGCTACCACTAAAGTGTCCTCCACAAGATCCATCGTGGGCTTCACTCAAGGCTGATTTAGACTCTTCTAAATTTAGACATCTTAATAGGATACCTTCAAAAGATCTCCTATATAAAGTATTGCCAATGATTACAAATCGACTTGCTCGTCGACGTAATAACCGACGCTGGTTGCGATTAGAATTAGCGAGGAAAGTCCCATTTTGGAGGAAATCAAATATGTCTCAGATACCATAGTTCAGGAGTAGTTTCCTTGATTAGAAACACATCCAAAGGCTCTAAGCATGACTTATGTGAAGCGGGTTCCTGGAGTCGACGAATGATGATAGTAGCATATTCGTCGTCTAACTCCAAGGGTAAGAGAGATGCAGCGGCGGCCATAGCATCAGCTGCACGGTTGCTAGTTCGAGGAATGGCTTCCAAGGTAACTTGATCAAACAAGGCCATTAGTTGTAAAACATAGGCCTTATATGGGCGAATTTTATCATCTCTGGTCTGATAAACTTCATTAATTTGGTTTATAACCAATTGGGAATCCCCAAAAACTAAGAGGTTTTTAATTTTAAGCGCTAAAGCAGCTCGTAATCCAAGGATTAGAGCTTCATACTCAGCAGTATTGTTGGTGCAAGCAAAGGTTAGTTTGAAGGACAGAGGAATAAGATGTTTTTGCGGAGATATTAAAATAATACCCGCACTAGCCCCACTCATGCATCGGGCTCCATCAAAGTATAAGGACCATTGTTCAACAAGGTCTGCCTCTAATTGAAGGCATTCATCAGGAAACTCAATAATGAGGGGATGAGTAGACTCTAAGGGTGCAGCAGCTAATTGATCTGCTATGATTTGACCCTTAACGAATTTTGTCCTATGAAGGTGAGATCAAACTCGCTTAGAGCAAGAACCCACTTGGCCGTGCGACCCGATAAATAAGGTCGACTCATGAGATATCTTAAAGGATCATATTTTGCAATGGCATACGTTTTTTGGCTAAGCATGTAATGTCGTAATTTTTGCGTAGCAAACACGACTGCTAGACATAACTTCTCTAACGCTGTATAGCGGGTTTCATAACTGATGAAGGTGCGGCTAATGTAATAATTAGCACGTTCTCATTTTTCATCATCAAGCTGAGCTAACATAGCTCCTAAGGCAAAATCTGAAGCAGAAATATATAGAAGAAATGGGCGATCAGATTTAGGCGGTGAAAGCACCGAAGGGTTAAGGAGATATTGCTTGAGAAGTTCAAAAGCTTCTCTACATTCTGTGTCCCAATTAAAGCGGACATCCTTCTTAAGGAGTTTAAGAAAGGGACCAGTTTTGTCCGCCAGCTTATCAATGAAGCGACGGATAGCTTGAAGTTTACCTTGTAAACTTCGTAATTCAGATATATTAGTGGGTGCGGGCATATCAGTGATAGCCACAATTTTGAGAGGGTCAATTTCGATACCACGTAAAGAAACTAAAACCCCTAATAACTTGCCGGATTTAACTCCGAATATACATTTTGCTGGATTTAATCGAATGAGATATTCTCGTAATCGATTAAAAACTTTTCTTAAATCGTCTAAATGATGATCTTCAATAAGAGAGCGCGCTATAATATCATCTACATAATCATGTAGGATATCATGCATCATATCATGAAAAATGTAGGTCATAGCCCGTTGATAAGTTGCACCGGCGTTCTTTAAGCCAAATGGCATCACTTTCCAACAAAAGGTACCCCAGGGGGTAATAAAGGCTATTTTCGCCTGGTCTTCAGGAGCTATCCTGATCTGATTATAGCCGGAGAATCCGTCCATTAAGGACATCATCCCACTCCCAGCAGTGAAGTCAATAATTTGATCCATATTTGGAAGAGGAAAGTCGTCTTTAGGGCATGCAGCATTAATATCTCTGAAATCTATGCAAACCCTAACTTTGGTGGCTTCTTTCTTGGTGACTGGAACTACATTGGAGATCCATTCAGCATAATCAATAGCTTGTATGAAGATAACATTCAGGAGTTTTTCTAACTCCCCTTTGACTAGCAGAGCCACTTTGGGATGCATTTTTCTAAGTTTTTGTTTAACAGTGTTTAGCATCCGGATGGACCACTAGATGGTGCATGACTACAGAAGGGTCTAAACTTGGCATATCTTCATATGTCCAAGCGAAGACATCTTCATACTCTTTAAGAAATGCTATGTATTGTTTTTGTTTTTCTTGACTTAGTTCTGCTCCAATGTTGATTATGTGAGGGTTGTCCTCAGTTCCAATATTAATTTTAATGACATTTTCTACCTCCATGTGTAGATCTCTTTCAAAATTAGGTGGGGCGGGTGAAACGCCCAACTCTTGTAATTCTTGTAAAGTTAATTTAGATAATTCGTTTCGAGGGTTAGTGGCCTCAAGTTGAGCTATGGTTGGTATAGAACCATCAAAATAAAACCCGTTGTACAACATCTCTTCAACAGAGACATCATGGAAGATATCTCCTTCCAACTCTTCATCGGGGTCAACAATCATTTCAGGGTATGCTATGGATAGCATGTTGCATGAAAATGATGGATTTTTAAGAGGCAAATCAACATGTCTATCCAAATAGTCTTGATAGCATATGAGATGATCATCATCCTCAAAAGGAAAAGGTTGACCCTTACTAGGTAATAGGCCCACACCACATCGGGCAGGCCATGGTTCTACCTCGAAAGGTTCTTTCATGCCATTTTGGAAAGGTCCTAAGCCTTTCCCTTTATATCCCATTTTAAGCATCATGGGTTTAGCTTTAATATAATCGTTGGTAAAATAGCACCGAGCATATCCATCATGATGGGTTTTGATATTCTGAGGGATTCTTCCCCACTCATATCCTTTGTAAATGAAGGCGCAACTCCCGACTTGGTAAGTACTTCCCATAGGTTGTGGGAGGCCCAAAGTACGAGGAGATGGCGGCAATTGATTTAAAAGGTTTGAATCTTGCATGAAAGCATTCATTTTTTTTGATATTAAGGTTGTAGATAAATCTGGTAAAAGATCATCAGAAAGGGCATAAGATGTAGAAGGCTTATTACCTATGTCTTGAGATGTGGAAGGTATGATAGATGTGTCTATAGGTTTTGAATTTATGGGATTAGAACTTGAAGAATTGGTTGTAGTTTTAAGAGCTTTTTGAAGTTCTACAATAATTTGTTTAGAAGGTGGTTGATCTATATGGGAAGATGAAGTTAATGGAGGAGGAATAGATGAAGTGATGGGTTTATATTTCACAGTTTTAGATGAAGAAGAACTAGGATATGTGGATGACAGAGCAGGGCAAAATTGCACTCCAACTGGTTCTGCCAATGCACACATATCAAAAGGTCTAGGGTCACCATGAATAGTGACCAACTGATTTTTAAACTCAAACTTAACACATTGGTGTAAAGTTGATGGGACTGCTCGCATGGCGTTAATCCAAGGGCGACCCAAAAGTATATTGTACGATGCTGGGCAATGTACAATAAACACAGTTGTCTCAAGGGTTCTAGGACCAACTTGCAATGGGAGGGTAATGACTCCACACGTTTCTTGTGTTTCGTCATTAAAGGCTTTGATAATCATATCAGTCTTCTTCATTTCATCACTTCTAAAACCAAATCGTTGGTAGAAGTCAAAGGTGCAGATGTTTAGAGATGAGCCATTATCAATCAAGACTCGTTTGACGACCTACATCCCCAATTAAAGCTGTAATATACAAGGGATTATCCTTGTGTAAACCGTGTTGTGGGATATCTTTATCCCGAAAGTCAATACAATCAATCTCTCGCGTGATGATAGTATTGGCCATAGCTTCAGGTTGGATGTTTTGAGGTACCATCATCTAGCTCAAAGTAAGCATCAATTCATCCCTATGGGTGGGAGAGGATCTTAATAAATCTAAAAGGGAGATTCTAGCGGTGGTATTAGACAACTGTTCATTAATGTTGTAAGGGGGTTTAGGTTGAACAATAGGAGCATTATTTCCTTTATTAGGATTTTTCGGAACAAATGGAGCTGGTCCATCGTTCTGGTTTGGTTCTTGTTGGGGATTTTGAGCTTGTTGTCGGGTGACGACTCCGATGGTACCTACAATGTTATAGTGACGACGTTGAAACGGTCTCGGTTGAGAGTTTATGGCTTGTTCATAAGGAAGGACTTCATTAGAAGAAGGTCGAGTAGTGACTCTTCTGGGAAATGGTTCTTCCGGAACATTAGCATCTCGTGATAGGTTGAATAGGATCTGATTCATTTTCAGAACTATTCGATTGAATGGTGTCTACTTCACTTTCACTATCTGACTCTATATCGCTAGAATCAGAAGTTTGAAAATTATGTAAGGGCCTGGTTGTAACCAGGGATAAGGTTGTGTCGAATGTGTGAGAGTCCTGAACAGGTAATTGCCCGCTAATGGTTCCTACATATCGGGTAGGAGGGGGAACATTATGATGTTCAATTTGATTAGCTACCTCTTTACCATGTCTTGGTAAAGGGTGTTGAAATATGTCTAAAGTTTGATTGGCATTCTGATTTTGATTTTGGGGAACAGTCTTTTGAGTATTATTAGGAGGGTTTTGTTTAGGTTGGAAGGCTTGCACTTCCATTTCATTATTGTCAATCAAATCTTGTATTTTATGTTTCAATCTCTTACAAGCGTTGGTAGAATGTCCAGGACCTCTATGAAAATCACAATGCAAATCAGCTCTATATCCGGGTATGCTTGGGTCAGGTTCCCGGATAGCTGGCAGTTGGATTAAACCTCTTTCAAGAAGTTGAGGTAAAATAGTTGATAAAGGTTGGTTTAATCTAGTGAACTCTCGAGGAGGCTTATCAAGAGGTTTCAAGATGAATTTTTCTGTTGTTTTTGTTGCATTGACATTAGCAACATTTCTGCTATCAGTGACTCCATCACCGACAACCTCGTTTGTTTTTATATTGATTTCTAGATTTTTTCTCATCATCCTTCTTTCTAAGTTGGCCTCTCCTAATGAGGGCATCTTCTACTCTTCGAGCTAAGTCTATAGCTTGATCGAAGGTAGTCAAAGTAGCTATTGATAGTTCATAAGAAAGTTGTTCTTGTAAATTGTTAATGAAAATGTCTAACATTTCCCTATAGGGTAGCACAAAGTGCGCTTTTCCTGTCAATTGTCTCCATCTTGCTAAGAAATCAGCAAAACATTCGTCTTTATCTTGTTTTAAATTGTATAGGTCTTTAATAGTTACATGCCTCTCGATGTAGGCACTAAATTGATGAACAAATGACTCAGCTGTTTCTTCAAAGTTTCTTAAGGAATGAGTGGGCAATTGATAATACCACTCTAACGCCATTCCACCTAAACTTTTGGGGAACATTTTTAGTAATAGCAAGTCGTCATGCGATATGTCGTGACATGCTATCCTAAACATGCGAAGATGTTCTATGGGATCTTCGGTTCCTTTATAGATAGGCAGGACGGGCATGGGAAAATGTTTAGGGTATGGTTGAGCTACCACTATGGGATCCAATGGTTGGCTACAAATCTCTCGATAATTATACGAGGGACGGTAGGGATCTATCTCGGTCCATACGTGAAGCCAATTGTTTCACCATAGCTTCCAAACTACTAGTTTGCCCCCCATATTGATTCGGTGGGGCATTGCCATAAGTGTTATGGGCGTAGGATGGAGGAACATGCAGATTAGATGCCATGTTACTATTGTGTAAAACATTGGTAGGAAAAATATTATGGAGGAGTTTTGAAGTTGGATTGTGTTGTATTGTAGATTGTTGAAAGTTTGTATTTGGCTTTGTTTTAGATTTTTGTCTATTTAAAGCATTTTGCTCAATAGTTTGGAGGAAGGAAGTAGTGAAGGGAATTTTCTTTTGTGCGGGAGTGATTTTAGGTTGAGTAACATGTTGCTTAGGAGGTTGGGTGACCCGTTGTTTGGTCATGGCTTGGGCTATAGTGACCATATTCGCATTAGATGGTCCACCCTTATCACTTTCTTGATCAATGAAAGACAAGGGATTAGTTTGCATATCAAGCGCCCGTTCTAAGGCTGTTTGAGCATCACTAATTTCCCCTTTATCAATACGGACTCGCCACATTAAGGACGTCGATATGTTGATTAAGAAATTTTTGAAAATGTTCTGCGTTGTCAAAAGTGATGCCTCCATTTGGAGCTATTCTAGGGGATGAAGATTCTTTAACACTTCCTTCTTGTTCCTTATCTTCACCTAAGTCTTCATCTGATTGTCCTAGAGTTTCACCTTCCGGATTTGTATCTCCAAGAAGGACATTTGGGTTTTCAGCTTGTATTTTGTAGCCAATCTTCTCCTTCTCCTAAAATTTCTTTACCATTCCTAAGTTTAGTCATGGTGCTAAGTTTTGATTTCAGCAAATATATATATATTTATATATATATATATATATATTTTATGCAACAAATTAAAAGGTATATATTTATATATACCTAATGCAATATTGTAAATGAAATGTTTAAGTTTTTTACTATGTTCTTTGATTTTTTTTTTTTTGTTTTTGCTTTTGCTTTTGTTTTCAAAAGGTTATGATGCATTTCACGTCGGGTTCACCAAAATGTATCGCTCCAAATTTTTCGCATCCCTACCTTCAGGCTATTGGATCCGCGCCCGAAGGAGGATGGGAAAAGGATGGTGCGGTACCTCGGACGAGAGGACTTTGCGAAGGTCCCGCCTCTCAAGGGAGGTGCATTTTGGTGATTTTTCGACGGATGGTGGGTTCACCAGGAAACATTTGGCGGCAGTTTCCACGCCTAGGTTTTGGGAATGAGTTTTGATGAGTTCGTTTTATTTTTAAACATTCATCCTAGGTTTGGCCGAATGATTCTAACTTAAACTACATGAAAATGCAATTTAAATGAATACAACAAACATAAAAGAAAGCAGAAACAGAGAATTTGCAGGAGGCCAATGAAGATTACCTGATCCGAAAGTCTGATGAAGTTTCTGATTACTTGTAGCAGTCTGGATCGTCTGCAATTCAACAGGATCGCCTTCAATTTGATAAAATCGTCTAAACTGACAGGATCGTCTGCAATCTGACGAATTCGTCAGACGAATTCATCAGAGACCTGCAAAACAGCAAACAGATGCGAAATACAAGAAATTCTATTTTGTAAATAGGGGCAAACTATATGAAAAAGTAATATGAGTATTGAACAATATACAAGAACAAAAGTAAATGCAAATCACTGTGTTTAGATAGCAGAATATGATCTTAATATGCAAACTAGACAAAATGGGTGAACTCCAGATGCAATATAGTATAAAAACTGAATAGACAATCTAATTTATAGCATAAAATGACAGAGAAAAGAGAAAGAAGAGCAAACTCCAGGCACTGATTGCCTCGATGTGTGCTGTAGTCAAAATCGTCTCGCATCAGAACGAGATCGTCCCGAATTTGATGAGATCGCCTCCGATCTTGACAGGTTCGTCGACTGCGATAGATGCTGGCTCCAGCTGAAAACCGATGGTGTACCTGCAATAAAATTAATATAGGACTAGTGCAAGAGCAAATTTGAAGTGTTTTAGCGCATAGGGAGTTGATTTACATAAAAATTCAGCCAGGGGTTGGGGAAGGAAAAGTTTTAGAGTTAAATAGGCATAGGATAGTTGTTGGGAGGTTGGAGATCATCCCAATTTGGGAGATCTCCAATGGGGGAAGGGTCCCAACGGCGCGTACACGCTTCTGCCTCGGATTGGAGACCCGTTGGAACGGATTCCAACTATGCAAATTCAGTTTTGCGACAAAATCGTCTGGACGTTCTAGTCCAGACGAAATCGTCAAATCTAGGGCGATATCGTCTGATCGGAGACGATATCGTCAAACGGTCAAAACAACTGCTAAAAATGGTGCGAAAAAGGAGGAAACGGGTTTCTCGACGGTTAACGGGCGGTTTGGGAGGTTAAATTTGAATTTAAATTTATTTACTAAGGTGAATGTAATTATTCCAATTTTACTGTGCCAATTTTAGGGTGCTACAGAAACATCTAACAGAATTTGCATCTTTAAATCTTCTTGGATCCTTATTCCTTCTGCCATAGTTTGCTTCTTCATCACTGGATGACTCATTGCTTGAATCTGGCTTCTTTCCCTTTATCTTCTTAGTATCTTTTAAGGCTTATTCCTTCTAAATATTAGATTCCTCTTTTGTTCTCATATCAAAAGATTTAAGAATACCAAGTAATACATCTCTTGTTAAAAGATCACCATATTTTGATTCCTCTATAGTAGAGATCTTTTCACTAAACCTTTTTGGGAGAGATATAAAGATCTTATCACAAACATCAGATTCTTCAATCTCAAGTGCAAGTCCTTTCATGGCATTAACAACCTATTCTACATGAAGTAGATAAGCACTAATGTTCTCTTCATCCTTCATTCTTAATTCTTCAAATTGTCCTTTGAGATTTCATATATTTACATTTTTGACACTTTTATCTCCTTCATAGATGCTTTGCAACTTATCCCAAATTCATTTTGTAGATTTGCAATGGATAACCTTTATGAACTTTGTTCTATGCAAACCTCTCAAAATTGCATTCATTGCTTTTGAATTGTAATGATGCAGAAGCTTACCAACTTTATATGTAGGTGGAGTAGTTGGTGGTGTGTATCCATTTTCAACTAATTCCCATATTTCATTGCCAAATGTCATCAAGTGAATTTTCATTCTCATACTCCAAAACAAAAAATCACTTCCATCAAATACTAGTGTTGAATTATCTGAGGATCCTGTAACCACTAAAAAGACCTCTCTTGATGAGGCTTTTAAAGGGTGCTTGTATAAAAGATAAAATGATAATAAAGAAATCAATAAAGTGATTCAATTCATGTAAATTGATCTAAAACATAATAATCTACCATTAGAAATATGAAAGAAACTAAGATAAATCCATATAAGCTCCTAATTAACCAATTGAAAATATGAAAGCATGAAAAATATTTGTTATGCCTACACTACAACAATGAAGGGAAATTGTAATTAACTCCTACTTTGTTGGTCAAATATCTCTATAATACTGAATTAAACCTACAACATGATTAATCTAGCCTATTTAAACAAACTGTAAAGTATAGAACAAGGAAATTAGGTGTCACTTGTTGACCATGGGTCCTTCAAGCGGTGGGCACTGTTCACCACAACTGATAGCCATGGTGGAGATTGAAATAATTTTACCCTCCAAATCAAGGCCAATTCTCTAATTCTCCTTGTAAAATTTATGGTCAAGGATCACCTTTGTGTCCTCTGATAGATTTTGCAATTGAATTTCTTAGTGAGTGCATGAATTGCATGAATTAGCATTTCTTGGCTCTCCTATCCTCCTAGGAACTCCATGGCAATGTGATCTCCAATTGGGTAGCAAAATTACTCCTATCAATGCATGTGAATGAGTATGCAATTCAAAAGGTCTTCATTGCTCAATTGATTATATTTATCTCTATTTTCCCCAATTCAAAAGGTAATCATATAGCAATTACCAAGGTCTAGGAGTAGCTCCATGAGGAATCTAAGATGAATATTGAGTAGTTGAGCTTGTTGGATGGAAGGATCCAGAACCTTCCTCACTCAAATCACTTCAATCCACAACCAATTTGCTATTGCAACTAATTTTGGGTCGGATGAAGGCCAACTGATTCTGAGTCCTGACCATGGTTGATAGGTGCGGTCAACACTGCTAACCATGGGTGCCAGAAATGGCTAGCACTAACTAGGCAAAGGTACCCAAATTAGTGGTGAAAACCACTGCTATACCTTGGAATCTGTCCAAGGTCTTCCATATGGTCTCCTAGCATGTCCCATATAAGTAGTCACCTTGACATGACACGTTTTAGGAGTCTATAGATGCCCATTTTGAGATGCGTTGTGATATCAAACAACATTGAGAAAAAATAGACCTCCTAAAATGATATCGTAGGTTGAATGATGATCACTAGTTTGATCAACATTAGATGCCCAAGTCCCATAAATAGGATGTGCATCCTAGAATCATTACTTTCAACTTGATGAAAGACCTAATTTGAAAGGATTTACACTCGTCATCAGGCATTCAGGTATCTTTGGTGCTACAATAGGAGTTAGGCCTATATAACTGAAAGGAGGAGAGCTACAAATAAACTATCATATATGCTATTTTCCCTAGTAGAAGGGTAAGCTTATGATAGTCTTTGGAAATGATTCGTAAGACAAACACAATTATGATAAGATCTAGGGATCTATGATAAAAGGATATTCTATTGAATTTGATTATGATTTGATGTTATGACTATCCCCTCAAGTGATGAGTTGATGAGGGTAATGGCAATAAATGAAGCAACGATGTCGCTTGACCATTATGAATGATCTTGCACAATTTAAGATTTAGTATATACTTGGCAAGGCCTAATCAACTATGAATGCAATTATTAATAGTAATTGCCTATTTCTATCCCATGGAGCAGTATAGCCACAAAGGTATTCTTAGTGAATCGAAATGAAAGAAATCCCATTTAAGCGTATGTTGAATCATATTGTTGATGATATGCTGAAAATATCATAGGAGAATTGCGATGAATATCTCATTCCCTTGGAGCAATCTGGTTGTCAGGGCCTTCTTAGGGATTGAAATGAAGCATAACAATTCCACAATGATGAATTTACCCCGAATGTCCTTATGGTAATTTACTCATATTATCGGATTACATGGATCGCAAGTTGCTGCAACCACCAAGTGTATAGGGTAAATGACTTGAATTTGAATTTATTTGATTTTTTTTTTAATTTTTAATTGAATTTGTTTATTTGGCTGGGAGGTGTGGTAATCCAAGAAAGGATTTCATAGCGATGACCTCTATTGAATGTACTGTGTCCTCTAAGACTTGCTCAAATCTGCTCAATAGTTTACCAAATATCTATCCACTAAGACTCTATCCTCTATACTTTGTCACCTCCAAATATCTATCTCAATAGTTTACCAAACACATTTCAGTCGGTCTAGCATAGTTCTGCTCAATATCTTGCACTAAACATAGTACAATAAGTCTAGTATAATTCTGCTCAATAGTTCCACTTAGAAATTACTCAAATATGCTCAACAGGTTCACACAAAACTTATCCAAATATGCTCAATAGGTTCACACAAAACCTATCCAAATATGCTCAACAAGTTCACATAAAACTTGTCCAAATATGCTCAACAAGTTCACACAAAACTTGTCCAAATCTGCTCAACAAATCCTCTCTAGGACTTGCTCAAATCTACTCAATAAGTCCTCTCTAGGACTTTCTCAAATATGCTCAATAAGTCCTCTATAAGACTTGCTCAAATCTGCTCAATAAGTCCTCTATAGGACTTGCTCAAATCTGCATAGCAAGCTTTCACAAAATCTTAACTCAAAACAGTCCACAAGTATTCTCAAAGACTTTTCTTAATCACATAAAATCATAAAGAGAATTGTTAGAGACTCAATATGTTCTAAGCTCAATGTACAATAAATATCTCAAATCAATCTCATAGAAGCATAAAGAGAATTGTTAGAGACTCTATATGTTCTATACTCAAATCCCAATCTCAAATCAATAGAAGCATCAAGAGAATTTTTAGAGACTTAATATGTTATAATCTCAATGTACAATCAATATCTCAAATCAATCTCATAGAAGCATAAAGAGAATTGTTAGAGACTCTATATGTTCTATAATCAAATCCCAATCTCAACTCAATAAAAGCATTAAGAGAATTGTTAGAGACTCTATATGTTCTATACTCAAATTTCAATATCAACTCAAATCAACCTCAATCTCAACTCAAATCAAAATATTGAATAGTTCATTTCTAGGAATTTGAACAACCACATGCATCCACTTGACTAGGCTTAATCAACTCAACTCATCCAATCACCTCAAGGAACAATACTTTCTCACAAACCCTAGTCCAAGCATGTATTAACCAAATCAACTCAACCAATCACCTCAAAGGAACAATCCTTTCTCACAAACCCTAGTCCAAGCATGTATTAGCCAACTCAACTCAACCAATCACATCAAGTAAAAATACTTTTTCACAAACCCTAGTCCAAGCATGTATTAAACAACTCAAAATGTTTCCAACAATTCTCAAGCACAAGTATCACATAGCAATTATGCTCATGTTATTTTCTAACTCAAGTTCAAGTTCATTTCATCATCAATAGACTTCAACAACAATGCTAATAAAACAAGGTTTAAATACAACTCACAAACCAGAAAACCTTGAAGCATTCAACCAATCATTTTCTCAAAGGAAACCACAATAAATCATTTTCTCTCCAATGATATTTCAGAAATCAACCACCATAAAAAATCAATAGGATAATGTGCCCATACCTTTTTGATGCCAATAAGTTATCCACAAAACCTGCCACACTTAAACACAACTTTCCTTTCCAATATAAACAAGGGTTAATGGACTTCAAATAATCATAAAATAAAGCATTACTCAAATTACACCCTTTTTACTCCAAGTTAATAAACACATCCACCAAAGTCCTTTTTATTAAAACCCTTATCAAAAATAATAAATCTCTCAAAATTACTTTTAAAAAACAACTCCTTATTTCTCCTAAAATTAGTTCTCCATAACCATTAAATAAATCATAAACCAATTATGCTTTGCAATAATAATCATAGCCCTAATAACAAACTTTAATTTCCATTAACTAACTTATAACTCCAAACTTTAGGGATAATAAAAATTATTTAAATGCAAAACGTAATTACCTCCTCGAGGGGATTCGAACTCCTAAATTGCCACACCGTGAGCGTCTTAGCTGTGGCTAAGATTCCAAATGAGCTAGGCACTCATTGGAAAGGCAAAGGTCCAAAGTTCCTTAAACCTTCTTCCACCTTCCGTAAAAGACAAAGCACCAAAGCACTTTTCACATGCCTTCCAAAACATCATCCAAGTGATTCGATCCCTAGTGTTTGTGTTACCTTGTGCCTTAAACCAAAATTATTTGCCAATGCACCATGCTTCCCACCATGATTTGACTTTGCAAGCACTGTCATTTTCTTTCCTTCTTCTCTTCTCAAAATTTGCATGAGCTCATAGACTTATTTGAATGCCAAACATTTATCACAAGAGTAAGGATGAAAATTTTATTCATTTACCACCCCTTTATATAGTGTTTAAAACACTTCGAAGACATCGACAAAAATATGAATTTATGTTTACTTGATGACATCAGCAGGAAATTTTACATTTAAATTTAAATTTTAAATAATTAAAATTTAAACCAAGTATTAAAACTCAAATAAATCCATCACTGGGGCACCTTTTTCGATGAAACAAAATCCCAACTTGGGTTTTAAGAAAAACCCAGATCAAATCTGTTTTCCATGGTTTTAAATAAAACCTTTTATTTTTTATGCCTTGGTTTTCACAAAAACCCTTCATAGATCCTTTTGACATTAAATGCTCTTTTGACATCAATAACAACATTTTAGCTTAGGGACTCAAAATGTCCAACAATCTCCCCCTTTGTCATTGATGGCAACCCAAATACTTTTATTGAATTCTGACCTTCTTTTTTGCTCTCCCTAGGACTTTGCTTCCCCTAGCTTAATGCTCTCTCAAATATCAAATCTCTCCTCATATCCAAAAACTCTCCCCATAATACACAAATCTCTCCCCCTTTGACATCAATGGCAAAGGGTCACCTTTGGGGCTCGGGGCTAAGAATTAAGAGCCTCATCTTATCCCCTCCCCCACCTCCACATGAGGTGGTTAATTCTAGGGTGGGATTATTTCTACTCCTCGAAAGCACTATTCTTTGCATTTGTCTTTTCCTCTTCCTTTTTGATGAATCCTCTCATTGTTTCTTTCCAAGTCATCATCCATGTTCCTATTCGTATTATTTTTCTCATCCATGTTCCTATTCTTATACCTATTATTGTTCTTATTCTTCTTTAAGTCCATTTTATTTTTTGAGTCTTTGTTCTTGTTCATCTTCTTTTTTCTGTTCATGTTCCTGTTCTTTTTCTTGTTCATATTCATGTTCCTATTCATGTTCATGTTCCTATTCCTATTCATGTCTATTTATGGAATATTTGCTCTACACCATATTGTTATGTGACCATCATTATTGCACTTATAACATTTAATTTTATTATTACTTGGATGTGCAATAGTCTTAGGATTTCTCCTAGTGAAGCCATATCCTCTTTTGTGATGAATTATGCAATTCATTGCCTTGTGACCAAACTCATTACATGAATAAAAATATCCTTGGAAATTTTTATCTCTTCCATATACATGCATTTCATGTGATCTACATTGTGAAGCCATATGACCAAACCTTTGACATGAGAAGCATCTCCCATTGAAGCTTCCTTTCATAGACCTTATTGGTTTCCTATTCTGATTATTGTTCCATATGTATCTTCTTTGTCCATTATCACTGTTGGACTCACTACAATCTGACTCATCCTTAGAAGTTTCACTTTCACTTGCATCTGAGAATCCCTCTTCTGAATTATCTTCTTTTGATGTTGTTTCTTCTCGAAGACTTGAAGTAGACTTTGCTTTTTCCTATTTCTTTCCAAAACCAAGACCTGTTGAGCATGATGTTCTTTGTTGTCCACAAATGAACTTATCCAAGTTCTTAGAGATATTTGTGAAACCCCTCATCTTGATCTTGGAGTCCTATAAATATTTCTTTATAGTAGCCACTTCTTGTGGTAACTTCTCACATTCCAAAATCTTTTCTTCTAACTTATCCTTGAAATTACTTGCTTTAGCCTTTGACTTTTCTAAGTCCTCTATGAGCAATAATATTTCTTCATCACATTCTTGAAACTAACTTTCAAGCTTAGAGTGTTGATTTCTTACATTTTTTATTGTGTCAAGGGTATGTATAAGTTATCCCTTGAGATCATAACCATTCTCTATTGAGTATTCCTCTATTTTTTTGCCTTTGTCCATATCATTTCTTTATTTTGACTTGCTTTCTATAGGATCACTCAATTATTCATATTCTAAAGACATTAGAGGATTATCATTTGATCTATCAAGTGGATCTTCAAAATCATCATCACTGAAACTAAAACCATCTCTTGTGCAATCATATTCAAGATGTCCAAATTTACCACATCTAAAAAACTATAGAATAACTGGAGTCTTTTTCTTAGTTTGATATTTTACTTTGTCTCTATAATTATCTAAAAAACTAGCATCACTATCAAATGAGTACTTACTTGCATTATCCGCATAGTAGCTTTTCTTTTACCTTTAGAAAAACTTCTTTTCTTGTATGTTCTATCCATCCTTGCCTTTCTTCTAGCACTTGTGTCTTTCTGATTCCCTGTACTTGTGATCCTATTTTCCTTCATCACTATTGTACTTTGGCTCTTTGCACTTTGTTGCAAAATATCCAAACTTTCCACAATTAAAGCACTTAACTAATCTCATATCTATTGGTATTTTGAACCCTTTATCTCTTCTACTGTAGTTAGCTTCTTCATCACTAGATGAATTACTACTTGATTCTATTTGCTTTCCATTTTTATTTTTGTCCACTTTGAAAGCAGATTATTTCGGAGGAATAGGATCTTTTATTATTATCTAAAAATTAGTAAGCATACCAAGAAAAGAATTTCTTGTCAAAGAATCACAATCAATTGATGTTTCTATAGCAAAAATATTTTCACTATACCTTTTTGGAAGAGTTCTCAAGATCTTATCACAAGCATATCATTCATCAACCTTCATTTCAAGTCATCTCATCTCATGTACACGTTCATAAATCTTATTGAGATAATCACAAATATTTTCATCATCTCTCATTCTTATGTTCTCAAATTCTCATTTGATATTTATGATATTAGATTTCTTGACACCTTTATCACCCTCATATATATTATGTAGTAGATCCCACATATCTTTTGTTGTTTTACAATCCATAACCTTCATATATTATGATCTACCCAATCCTTTTATAATTGTATTCATAGTTCTTGAATTTGCATGCATTAGAAGCTTACCTTCCTTATTTGTAGGAGGATTGATTTTTGAATCATATCCAAATTCTACTACATCCCAAACTTCATTGCCAAGTGCCATTAGGTGAAATATCATCAACATACACCAATACAAGAAGTCACTTCCATCAAATACTGGTACTACATTATTGAAGGACCCATCCTTTTGATCTTTGTGATCCATTGTGTTCTTAGACCACTTTTCCTTAAAGCTGTCAAACTCTTATGAAGGAACTCGCTCTGATACCAATTGAAGAACACAAGCTTATACTGAGAGGGGGATGAACAGTATAAGACCACTTTTTACTTTTCTTCTCAAATCAATATTATGCAGTGTATAGATAGTAGTATCAATAGTAGTAATTAAATAAATGCATAAAAATGCACACACAATAGAGACACAGATTTAACGTGGTTCACCCAATGTGGGATACCTCCACAGAGAAAATATTTCTCAAATAATCTCTTGGGAATCTTTCCCAAATTACAATGTTTATGGACCTCGATCCAAAGGAGAAGCTAATCCCCTAAATCTCAAGTTCATGGATATCTTCCATAGGAGAACTCTTTTCCCTTCTACTCTAGATAGTGATCTTCTATAAGACTTTCTCTCTCTATTGCACTGACTTATGGATCTCTTTCCACTTGAAGACTCATCACTCAGATCCGTCTTCAATTATCCTAGCTGCTAGATCTCTATCCATTGAGACTCTATCCTCTATACTCTGTCACATCCAAATTTATATCTCAATAGTGTACCAAACATATTTTATTCGATCTAGCATAGTTATACTCAATATCTTGCACTAAACACAATATAGTCGATCTAGTACAATTCTCCTCAATAGGTTCACCTGATCAAATTTGCTCAACAGGTTCACACAAAACCTATCCAAATCTGCTCAATAGGTTCACACAAAACCTGTCCAAATTTGCTCAACAAGTTCACATAGAACTTGTCCAAATATGCTCAACAAGTTCACACAGAACTTGTCCAAATCTGCTCAACAAATCCTCTCTAGGACTTGCTCAAATTTTCTCAATAAGTCCTCTCTAGGACTTGCTCAAATCTACTCAATAAGTTCTTTATAGGACTTGCTCAAATCTGCTCAATAATTCCTCTTTAGGAATTGCTCAAATCTGCATAGCAAGCTTTCACAAAATCTTAACTCAAAACAGTCCACAAGTCTTCTCAAAGACTTGTCTTAATCACATAGAATCATAAATAGAATTATTAGAGACTCAATATATTCTAAGCTCAATGTACAATCAATATCTCAAATCAATCTCATAGAAGCATAACGATAATTGTTAGAGACTCTATATGTTCTATACTCAAATCCCAATCTCAACTGAATAGAAGCATCAAGAGAATTTTTAGAGACTCAATATGTTCTAATCTCAATGTACAATCAATATCTCAAATCACTCTCATAGAAGCATAAAGAGAATTGTTAGAGACTCTATATGTTCTATAATCAAATCCCAATCTCAACTCAATAAAATCATCAAGAGAATTGTTAGAGACTCTATATGTTCTATACTCAAATTTCAATATCAACTCAAATCAACCTCAATCTCAACTCAAATCAAAATATTGAATAGTTCATTTCTAGGAGTTTGAACAATCACATGCATCCACTTGACTAGGATTAATCAACTCAACTCAACCAATCACATCAAGGAACAATAATTTCTCAAAAACCCTATTCCAAGCATGTATTAACCAAATAAACTCAACCAATCACCTCAAGGAACAATCCTTTCTCACAAAACCTAGTCCAAGCATGTATTAGCCAACTCAACTCAACCAATCACATCAAGTAAAAATCCTTTTTCACAAACCCTAGTCCAAGCATGTATTAGCCAACTCAAAATGTTTCCAACAATGCTCAAGCACAAGTATAACATAGCAACGATACTCATGTTATTTTCTAACTCAAGTTCAAGTTCATTTCATCATCAATAGGCTTCAACAACAATGCTAATAAAACAAGGTTTAAATACAACTCACAAACCAGAAAATGTTGAAGCATTCAACCAATCATTTTCTCAAAGGAAACCACAATAAATCATTTTCTCTCCAATGATATTTCAGAAATCAACCACCATAAAAAATCAATAGTATAATGTGCCCATACCTTTTTGATGCCAATAAGTTATCCACAAAATCTTCCACATTTAAACACAAGTTTCCTTTCCAATATAAAAAAGGGTTAATGGACTTCAAATAATCACAAAATAAATCATTACTCAAATTACACCCTTTTTAATCCAAGTTAATAAGCACATCCACAAAAGTCCCTTTTATTAAAACCCTTATAAAAAATAATAAACCTCTCAAAATTGCTTTTAAAAAACTCCTTATTTCTCCAAAAATTAATTCTCCATAACCATCAAATAAATCATAAACCAATTATGCTTTGTAATAATAATCATAGCCCTAATAACAAACTTTAATTTCCATTAACTACCTTATAACTTCAAACTTTAGGGCTAATAAAAATTATAATGCAAAATGTAATTACCTCCTCAAGGGGATTCCAACCCCCGACTTGCCACACCGTGAGCATCTTAGCCATGACTAAGATTCCACACGAGCTAGGCACTCGTTGAACTTGAATTCACATGGTGACCTCCATACACCAAATTCACATGTTTTTTAATCCAACAATCGTTCCTTCCTTTCTTCTCCATGTCTATCAAATTTTCCCTCCCTTTTGTCATCCCTTTCTTCTATCAATCGATTCAACACCATCTCATTTCTAATTCCTTATTTGAGGGGGTATTCATATACAAATCCATTTTGCATGCAACCAAACAATCAAACATCCAATCATGGATATCACATTTGTCTACAATATTTTATTCTAAAGATTATCTTAAGATAAAACCCCATCCTAAATCAAATATTTGTTAAGTCATGAGAGCCATGCACAATATCGGATATGTCTTGCTTTCCTTCATGTATATTGGTGGTGACCACATACTGAATGTTACAGTTGATTCATCCATAACACTCAGTTCCAATGGCTTGACATGTGTCACCATGCACTCATCAATCAATTAGAAGCAAAAATTTAAATAGGCATTTATTCTATTTGCATTTGGACCATCTTGCATTGGTTGCAAAAGAAAAGTAGTCATAAGTTTCCCTCACAAACATCTGAGTACGGTATTGCAAATACTAAACTAAATTGGTAAAATCATTAGTTTCACCTTCATATTCCACCTACATCTATTCATATGCATCTCATCATTCGTATTCACCTATTCTTCTCTTCTTTTACTTTCTCTCTACTTCTCCTAGTTCTTGATCAATGTTGTATGGTCATGCTTCAAGTGGCTACATACCTTTAATTAGGATCCTATTCCTTGTATGGAATTTATATTAATGTTGTATGGTAACGCTTCAAGTGGCTACATACCATTTATTGGATTCCATTCTCATCTTCCCCTTCTTATCTCCACATCTCTGGTTCTTGATCGATGTTGTATGGTCATGCTTCGAGTGACTTCATACCTTTGACTATGATCTTATTCCTTGTATGGAATTTATATTTATTTTTTTATGGTCACACTTCACGTGGCTACCTACCTTTGATTAGATTACATTATCATATTCCCCTTATTATCCCTACCTCTTTGTTTATTGATCGATGTTATATGGTCATGCTTAATTTGGCTACATACCTTTGATTAGGATCCTATTCCTTGTATGGACTTCATATTAATGTTGTATGGTCATGCTTCGAGCGACTAGATACCTTTGATTGGATTCCATTCTCATATTTCCCTTATTATCTCTACCTCTTCAATTCTTGATCGATGTTGTATGATCACATTTTAAGCAACTACATACCCTTGATTAGGATCCTATTCCTCGTATGGAATTTATATCAATGTTGTATGGTCATGCTTCGAGCAACTACATACCTTTGATTTAATTCCATTCTTATCTTCCCATTATTATCTCTACCTCTCCTATTTCTTGATAAATATTATATGGTCACGCTTTGAGTGGCTACATACCTTTGATTAGGATCCTATTCCTCATCTTGAATTTATATCAATGTTGTATGGTCATGCTTCAAGCAACTACATACCTTTGATTGAATTCCATTCTTCCCCTCTTCATCTTCTCCTTTCTTCTCTTGGATATCAATCAATATTGTATGGTCATGCTTCGAGTGGTTACATACCTTTGATTTGATCTCATTCTTCCTGTTCCCTTTCTTTCTCATTTCATGAATACCTCATATCCTTCTCCCATCACATTATTTTTGCACTAAAATGTGTTCCACATAACATAGTATAAAAGAGGTAAATATAGAAATTCAAAAGTCACACATTCTCATCCCTATATACTTTCAAATCTACATAGACACTTGTGGGTTCATATAGGTTGCCATAGGTTGTTGTAGTCATCTATAGGCTACCTTAATCACTCGTAGACTTCAAACCTACAAAATTAGGTAAAACACGGCCAAAACATCTTCTTTCCATTAGGAGGCCATCTACTAGATCTCTAAGGCTACTTAAGCCCTTCCATACACCTAATTAGGACCCTGTGGGACCATTCCCCACTAAAATATCTAATTAGGCTAATTAGAATTCTAATTTGGAAGTGACTTTCACTAAACATGCACTTTATCACTTAATATGGTTTTATTAGGATTAATGAGCTAATTAGTCCTAAGCATGTTTTCACACATGTGTGCACCCTAAAGTTATTTAGGATATTTCCTATAAATCCTAACTAAACCCCAATATAACCTAGGACTTAGCTAACCTTAGTTAACCCTAAACCTTCCTCACACATGTGTGAGAATGAGATATTCTTTTAGGGCATGTGGGCTTGCCACCTTCTCAAAACCTAACCTAATCCCACTAGAAATTGAATCTAAGTTTTGGTTCATCTAACCACCCCATATGACCTTGGTATTTTCTATAAATAGAGGATCCCCCCTTATTTTAGCTCTCTCTCCTCTTCTTGTCAGATTACCAAAACTCTGTAGAAATCATACTAGAATCACATCTGATGACTTTACATTGCGCAAACAACTGAACATCATTTTTGTAGTCCATCTAGACATATGATCTCCAAGAGAAGCCACTCAGAGTCCAATTCACCTCCCACCCTATGAATTCATAATCTAGGTCACCTTGTGAATTCACCATACAATAGGTTTACATCAACAAATATGGTAGGTATCCTTTATTTCATGTTTTTACAATATTTTTCTGTGGTTTTATCATCTTTTAATATAGTTTTCTTTATGCAAATTTGTCTTCCATAATCATGGGGCTTGACTAAGGTAGGCCCCCAAATGAACTAATGATATTTTGTAGGCCCCAAATAGGTGCAGAAGAACACATACCAACAGACTATTGGTGGCCTGCGTACATAGAAGCCCACATTCACTGAGGAGTTCTAAAAGATATCATTAGGATGTTGCATGTTCATGAAGAAAATAGGGAGATCCATTTTGTAACCTAAAAGTATTCTTTCATGAATAAAAATTAGCATTCTGAGGAATCTATATTTTATATATTTTTATTTGATCAAATGACGTCTTTTGGTAACTTTAGTTCTATACAAGTAATATTTCAATGGTATCCTCCTCCATTGCCTTAGTATAGAAAATGCTAGTCACATAATCTAATAAATCCATAATGGGATATGGAAACCATTTGAATGGAAATACCATAGCAAAGAAGGTACTTAGTCTAGGGTATTATTGATCGTCTATGAAAAAGGACTCTTATGATTATATTCATAAATAAAAAATACCAAAGGCATGACCATCTGGTCCATGCCTACTTATTGAAGCTATAGTTATGGACTTCTCCTTGGTCATTTTCTATACATGATCTATATAGTAAAGGAAAAATAAATTTCACTTTGTCTGATGGTCATAAGTTCATCATCACAACCATCAAATATTTTACCAAATGGATTGAGGCTATGGCTGAAGAACACAAGCTTATACTGATAGGGGGGGTGAACAGTATAAGATACAACTTTTACTTTTCTTTCCAAAGCAATATCATCCAATATTATCAATTTCAATAATGAAACAATGCACAAATCACCACACACATAAGAGACATATATTTAATGTGGTTCACCCAATGTGGGCTACATCCATGAAGAAAATATTTTTTATAAATTTTCTCAACAAATTTCCTAGGACCAATTCCCTATTACAATATTTGTGTACTCCAATCCATAGGAGACACTAATCACCTCAGATCTAGTTCATGTACCTCTATCCATAGGAGACACCAATTCCCTCTGTTTCCATTTCGTGTACCTATATCGATATGAGACACCAATCTCCTCTATTTTGGTTTGTAGACCTCTATCCACAAGAGACACCAATCCCCTATGCTCTAGTTTACTCCAAAGTCTTCTCAATTCTATTCACAACCACTACTCAAACCTACTCATAACTATGCTCAAACCTGCTCATAAATCTACTCAAACCTACTCAGAAATCTACTCAAATCTACTTACAACTCTGCTCAAAACTACTCACAACTCTTCTAAAAACTACTCACAACTCTGCTCAAAGCTACTCACAACCACTACTCATACCTGCTCATAACTTTCCCAAATATTACATACAAACAATACTCATACCTTTCCCAAATATTGCATACAAACAATGCTCATATATTTCACAAATGTTGTACACAAACAATGCTCATATCCTTCCCAAATATTGTATACAAACAATGCTCATATCTTTCCCAGATCTTGCATACAAACAATGCTTATATCTTTCCCAAATATTGCATACAAATAATGCTCATATCTTTCAATGTTCTTTTCTCAACTAAAACAATTCAGACATACTCTACCCAGAGATCTTTTATCTTCAAGAACATATAGAAGATGATATGCATTAACAAATACCCAATATGTTCTTTACATTCATTAAGCCGGTCACTTTCTAAAAGCACGAGATTTCGGAAGTTGAAAAGAAACACTAAAGCTATGCAATGCAAAACGAAATGTAACGCTTTAATCCTAGAAATTTGAAATGCATGAAATAGGGAAAAGAGACGAATTGAGACGAAATGAAAGAAGTATAGAAAGCACAACCCTTTTTATTTATACTCTCTCAATATCGGTTACAAAGACGTCTCCCGCATTTTCAGGGGCTAGGAGCGTTAACATGTTTTGGTTACAATAGTGACTAGTGATCCTCCTTCCGCGTGCCCACATGTAAAATGGGCGGGCCAAAGTGTTGCCACCGCTGGTGTGAATGAATCTTTGATCCTTGCTGCTCCTCCTGCATTCAAAGAAACAACAAAATCGTTAGTAGCACCTGTTGCAAAGATGAAACGTTTGTTCTCTAAAAACAATGAAGGATGCATGCATGAAACTGAATAAAAGGATAAGTGAACTGAATCAAAATAGTCTGCAAATTTCACAGAAACAAGGGAACATCACCAGAAGGTCACTGCAAATGAAACAGTCAGGAAATTCCTCACCGATTTGAATTCGCTCCTGGGCGGGACGGATTCGACTGTAATTCGTTCCGGGGTAGGACGAATTCACCTGCGACAAAGCGCCGAAGTGATACTGCCCCAAATGTCGCGTCTAGGGAGCTCCAAAAGACCTACAAACTTGGGGTTAGCTAATTGGAGGCATTTTGGGAAGACCCAGATGGTCAGATTTCCCCAATTTGGCCTCCATCAATGGGAATTTGATGCTGCTACCCGCAAGTTAGTGAGGACAACAAAAGCGATAAAACATGATAAGATTTGATCAAAGCATTATGAAATCGGAATTACAAGCTATTTAAGCAGCATAAGATGGAATGCAAAATAAAAAAATGACAAAAAGAACAATCTACCATGAATTCCCAATCGTTCTTAAAAAAAGAATATTAGGCTCGCAGTAGTGCGGGGCGCCCGAGCGGGCCGCCCACCGTTGGAACCTGATTTCGGCACCAATCCACTTGGGATGGGCCCAAAATCTCTTGTAATGTGTTGTCGACGAATTGGTAGATCAATGTGGTCAAGTGTCGGGTTTTGGATCCGGATTCACACTTCCAATAACCACCCAATGACCTCCCTTGCGAAAGAGATCAAGGATGTGGAAGAGGTGAATCAAAGGTAAAGCGTGGTATCAATTTGGCAGCACTTCGTTGCTTAAAAATGCTTCCAACCTGTCCTCTTTTGGGTGAGGAAGCTCACCAATTTATAGACCCAAGGGGTCTCTTTGGATGGGCATGCAGGGGCGCCACATGGCGGCCATGCCTTCCCAAGAGGGAGGAGATTCCCCCCTGACTTGGGCTTCCATGACTGCCCTTGTGACAGTCCTCTAACGTTCAATTTGCTCACCTACCCGCGCATGCAAGGCAGGGATCATTAATTGACTGTCCTCGGCTGCCATTTGGCAAGATTTCTCTTTTTTCCCGTTGAACCTGGAATTCGCCCTACCCCGGAGCGAATTCAGAATTCGTCCCTGGGTGGGGCGAATCCCATTTTGAATTCGTCCCAGGGTGGGACGGATACTGAGCAAAGTGCCTGAAGGTGCCAAATTGCTTTTTGACCTTCCAAAATTGTTGTAAAAGTGGTTAGGACCACTGTTTAACCTCTGAGGGCTGCCCTGGGGGCTATGTGTGTCAAAGCGATCAGTGTTTGCAGTCACATAATCGGATTGGTGTTGTTTTGGTGTCTACAGATGCCCCTTTTTGGAAAGCGCTGCAGGTGATGCAGTGCTGAGCAAAAATAGATAACCAAAGCACTAATGATTAGGATTTCTTGGTAACCTAACCAACTTTTGATGCCCCAAGTATGGAAAGGGCATGCATTCTTGAATCCTTGCTTCGACGAGCGAAGGCACTCAATTCAAGTGTTAACCTTTTTCGGTGAGGTGTTACTTGACCTTGGACATTGATCAGTCATGAATAGGCAAAGGGCGCAACCTTTTTCTGTGAGAACCTTGAGTTCATGATTCACGAAATGCCAAGTGATTTGATCAGATTGTGATTATTGCTTGTTTACTGCCCCAAGCAGGAGCGTAATTGTCTTTGTCAATGATTCTTTGAATGCATGCCATTTTCCTTAATTGGGTGTGTGTTTGCTGATTGGTGACTAAGTGTGACTACCCCCTCAAGCGACGAATCGATGAGGGAATGACCTTCATGAGAAAAGCGACGAGTCACTTGACCCAAGATGACTTGTGCAAGGGTGCCTTTAGATGGTTTAGCGTTAAGCGTGTGCAGTTTTCTGACATTTAGACCTATTTTTGGTGGGTGGTAACCCTTTTTGCGACGCTTTTTGGAGCTAAAATTGGCAAAAATCCGTCCTCCTGTGGAGCGGTCCGGCTATGGTAGCCTTCTTAGGGAGTAGGATAGTGACAATTTGTGACCCCAACGTCTATTTTGCATGCCCGGGATGTCAAGTGCAACAGCACTCTCATCGGGCAAGTTTATTAGCTTTTTTAGTGCATTTTTGTTCAATTTTTGCTGTTTTTTGAAATTTTTGCCCTGAATTCGTCCCAGGGTGGGACGAATACCAGCTTAGAATTCGTCCCAGGGTGGGACGAGCGCTAACCAGAGTGCTCATCCCAGGGGGAATGAATATAAGCTCAAAAGGCCTATTTAAAGGCCAAAACTAGGGTTTGGGCTCATTTGCATCTGAATTTTCTTGCGATTTGGAGCTCTAGGGAGGAGGAGGTTAATTCTGTGAAGCGAAGCACTACCGAATTTCTCCTGACATCATGAGTGCACAAACTGGATCGAGCGGTGGAGCCGAAGCGAGACCAGTAAGTGCTCCCTAGTGTTATTACTTTTGTTTAAAACTGCAAGTGTTTTGTTTAATTTTCTTTGTGATGATGTTTTTCAAAATTTTAAAACTGAAACCCTGAAACTGAGTTGAACACAACCAAGACTTAGTGTACAACTAAATGACAAACGTAGTGAAAACCTAGGTAAAGAATTGTTATTTTTCTTATAACTAAAACCCTAGGATAAACGGAACGTAAAACCCTAGTTCTTAGGTTGAGCTGGTCAGTTTTAAAACGTAGGTTAAAACCCTAGGTTTAAAACTGTTATTTTAATTTTATGTTGTTCGTGCAGACGTTTTAAACTTAAAATACAGAGATCCTAAGACTGACAAATAGGACTGACAAATTATTGTGTTTTTGTTAATTAATCAGTTTAGAGTTTAAAAACCCTAGGGCTGACAAATTAATTTTTTCTGAGTTTTTGTTTTGTTTTTAAATTTATCAGTTAGGATTAGAAACCCTAGGACTGACAAATTAATTTTTGTTTTTGAATTTTGTTTTGTTTTTTAAATTTATCAGTTAGGATTAGAAACCCTAGGACTGACAAATTAATTTTTTTTGTTTTTTTGAATTATGTAGGATTAGAAACCCTAGGATGACAAATTAATTTTGTTTTGAATTTTTATGTTTGTTTTTGGTGTACATTGGTAGGCAATGTTGTATATTCATGTTATTGCTTTTTTTTTCATGATTTTAATGTTTTTGAATTGTTTTCTTTTGCAGGTTGTTAAGAGCCGGTACCGTGTACCCATTGCTTTTGCTGAAGCATGAGGGGCGCTAACTGTGGTTGACTGGGAGTGGCTTGATGCCCTTGGGCTCAAGCAGGTGGCTCGACTGGAGCCTGTGGTCATGGATCGGGCTTATTTGATGGCCCTGATCAATCTGTGGGATCCCCGGACCAACACCTTCCATCTCCCAATAGGGGAGATGACCGTGACCTTGGAGGATATCTATCGACTTCTACGGATTTTGATAGATGGACTGCCGATCAGGACGTCACCGCGTGATCAGCGGACAACTATACTGATGCGATGCTTCGGGCATGGGGAGGAGCTGGGTGTGGAGGATCCAGTGGAGATGGCAGAGGGCGACTGCCATATTGGCAGGATTTTGGTCCGATGGTGGTTGGAGAGGGGGGTGTTGGGAGTGAGGCACGCATTCCTTATGGGCCTCATTTCCAACATGCTGTTACCTGACTTGTCAGGTGCGAGGTTCCCATGGAACTTGTTGGATTTGGTTTGGCGGTTGGTAGAGTGCCCGACGGAGGCACCGCTAATCATGAGATGGGGACAGACGCTGTTGGCATAGCTCTATGGTGAGTTGTACGAGGTCCACTATCGAAAGCGAAAGGGGATTAGCTGTAGCTATCTGTTGCAGAGTTGGGCTTGGCAGCACATAGCAGTGGAGAGGCCGGTCGGGTTACCGTGGATGACTCAGGCGGAGATGGAGGATAGGGAGATAGGCTATGCGGTTCTATGGCGGTGGTCTGGGGAGCAGGGACAGAGTCGACGGTGGGCAGGTGTCGTAGGGCACTATGTCGATGCCTTCTCTCGGCTTACTCTAAGGGAGGTGCTCTGGCGCCCCTATCGGGACTGTCCAGCCTAGTCGAAGGCTGGAGAGTGGCTTCGATGGGTACGTAGAGAGCGATGGCTGATTGGGCGGCATGGGACCGAGCATGAGTTCTTCCCCTATAGTCGGGTGACATGATAGTTTGGGGTGCGCCAGGGGTTGCTTGGTGAGCCCGTGGTCTATCGACATCGAGGGGATGAGAGAACTCTGGACCGACCGGTCATCGCACCACTGGGCGAGGATTCAGATGCGGTGATCGATGTCCCGGATGTGGATGACGTCGGGACTACTACAGAGTACGACCAGTGGTGGGTACTATGGTGATGGCGGGGAGAGGGGCCACTGGGAGGCGCAGAGGCGGTAGCAATGGGCGGGGAGGGTGCCGAGGCACCAGGGGATGATTGGGGAGCTCCTTGGGAGGATGCAGACATGGTGGAGGTGGAGGATGAGGATGTGGATTTGGGGGTTCTGGATCAGCCGGAGATGCAGGACATCCTAGAGCAGTGGGAGCCGGAGCAGGTTGTCCCAGATTCGCCTATGCCTCAAGCAGGTTCGGAGGAGGTGGAGGCGAGGCTCAATGCTGAGATAGCATGATTGGAGGACCTACTACGGGTGCGAGATGGGGAGCTGGGAGAGGCTTTGCAGGAGAGAGATCTCTTGCGGACTCAGTTGGCAGAGCGGGAGAGCGCATGGGCGGCGTCTCACCGGGAGGGGGATACTGATGCTGCATGGGAGAGGGATCTCCTACGGATGTAGCTGGTGGAGAGGGATAGGGTTTTGGTGCAGCATGACGATGCAGTATCTTACTACCATCGATGGGAGGTAGAGTGGGATCGACGGGAATCATATTGGTGATGGCATCGGCTGGAGATGGAGGGAGAGATTATCCACCTTGGTGGGTGAATACCTGAGCCTCCTGGAGGTGGCTCGTCGTATCGGACGAGAGACAGTGGGATCGAGCAGTCAGCATCATCTCATAGGAGGACTAGATGAGGGAGGGGCTAGTGGGCGTGATGCGGGGGCTAGCAGTAGTCACCTTGAGGGGTCCCATAGGACCCACACTCTAGGGGGTAGTTCCCTTCGCACCGATCCTGCGTGATCATGGTGGCCGACGCCCTAGGCTTGGGGGTTTTGAGTTTTTGGGTTTTTGGTAGCGAGGTCCGAGGACCGGTTCATTGTAGCCTGTGGGCATTTTTGTTATGATATATATATATATATAGATGACTCTTTTTTGTTTATGCGAGTGATGATTTGATTTTAGCATGATGAGTGATGAGTATGGATGTATGCATGTTAATTTATTTTGATGGATGCATATGTTATGATGAATGCAAATGTTTTTGATGTATATGTGATATGCAAAATGTAATGGATGAAATGAATTTGTGTTGTTTGGTTAGGGCACCATAGACTGTTTAGGACTTTGTGATTTTGTTTTTAGGCGATTGCTATGGTAAATGACTTTGCATGTATACATGTGGTTTTTTTTGTATTTTTTGATGGTATTGTAGCACAGTTGGTTTAGAAATGTAGCTAAGGTTTTCCGAGACTCGAGACGGTTTTAACTCACTAGCCATGACTGTACTTTATCTTACAAGACTTTTGAACAAGGTATGAATCGGACTTGTCTTTGACCAAGCTATTTCACATCCCTATGTGTGCAATTGAGTTCATTTATGTGGTATTTGTCGGGATACCGCCAGTGCCGGATAGGTCTGTCAACCAAACTCGTACTCGAGGATCACCTAATTAGCTCCACTAACTCCTTTGTTGTATTTAGTCGGATTAATCTACGGTGCTATCTAGGATACCATAAGCTAGCTCATCCACATGCAAACATTGATCTGTACACGAGTTAATGTGACAGATATATCGTCATGCGGGAGGTTTACCGCCAGTGACCGATAGGCTATCCACCAAACCGGTACTGAGGTTTGCCTCATGACCTATCGGAATGCTGAGAGTTCCAAGGATTCAAGTTCGACTCCCTTCTTTTCTTCAATTGTATTGGGATACTTGCTCGTTTGTAGTGATAAAAATCACTGTTTATTTTTATATATTTTTCTTTTGAGCAAGGGATTTGGATTTCGAGTGATAAGAATCACTATTGTATGTGCCTTTTGATGTATGCACTCTGGTGGTGATGTCAAATTTTTGGAGTTTTGACTTTTTGCAAAATTTTGATGTTTGCAACTTTTTGAGAACTTGGGATTCTTGGGGAATTGGGTAGGGAAGATGCTTGTCCTTTTGCCAACTCTCAGCATTCTTGGGGTCATTCGCATAGGGGGATGAGCAAGATAACCGTTTCGCTTATGGTGACCTGGATTACTATGCAGGTTTCATCTTTCGTTCACACAACTTGGGAATTTTTATGTGTTTTAATTTGTGTTGGGATGCTACGTAACAAGGTGTGATCCAAGTAGAACTCTACCTTCGTAAAATCTGTCTGACTTGGTATAGTACGTGGCTAGAAAGCAAAATGATGATTGAAAGATGAAAACTCTTGATACATTAGAAGACCACTGACTCTAGTGTGGTAAAAAGCAGTGAATGGCATTTTTTTTTTGGACTGCTTATAAAATGGAAAAATGTGGAACAAGATGGACTAGCAGAGTAATTATAGTCTATGGTGCCTTTGACCTATACGACCACAAATATGCAATGTATGGGTGTGATGCTTAATGCAACTACATATTTTTGTATTTTTGATGGATTGATTTTTGTGAATATGAAGATGAGATGCGAGAAGAGCTTTTTATTGATGAATTTGAGCATGCCTGGAAATGAGATGTAAATTTTTGTTGTTTTTGATGATTTTTGAATTTTCTTATTTTTGACCAAGCGATTGTGGGAATCCTTGGAGCATTTTGGGATTGACCAAGCGATTATAGGAATCCTTGGAGCATTTTGGGATTGACCAAGCGATTATAGGAATCCTTGGAGCATTTTGGGATTGACCAAGCGATTATAGGAATCCTTGGAGCATTTTGGGATTGACCAAGTGATTATAGGAATCCTTGGAGCATTTTGGGATTGACCAAGTTATTGGAATCCTTGGAGCATTTTGGGATTGACCAAGCGATTATAGGAATCCTTGGAGCATTTTGGGATATGGCTCTCTTAGATATGGAATGGTCACAAATGACTGATGTTCAAGGGTTATGTTTCCTTGATTCCATCAAGAGAGGCTAGCCGGTATGTCCTGGGTCCTATTTTGCTATCAATTACATATGGACCTAACCAATTTGCCATGAACTTGTCCCTTAGGTGGGACGGCAAACTAGAGTTCTATTGGTTTTCCTTCAAGACCAAATCACCAACCCGAAAGTCCCTTAGGTGAACTTTCATGTTGTAAGCTTTCTTAAGTCGCTCTTGATAGATACGTAAATGCTCGAGAGCATTAACGCATCGTTCATCAAGCAACGTAAGCTGGTCTAACCGGGCCTATCGCGCAGCGTCATCATCGATGAACTCTTGCATTGATATGCGTAGGGAAGGAATTTCCAACTCGAGAGGCATGACTGCCTCGGAGCCATACACGAGCGAAAATGGAGTTGCCCCAGTGGGCATCCGAATGCTAGTGCGATAAGCCCACAGGGCAAGTGGAATTTGGATGTGCCAATCCTTATGACTGTCTGTGACCGTATTTTTAAGGATGGCAACTAGCATTTTGTTTGACGCCTCTGCTTGCCCATTTGCCTGCGGATAATAGGGTGTCAAAAAACTATGCTAAATTTTGTACTTTGTGGTCAAAGCATGCACGTCTTTGTTCTTGAATGGCATCCCATTATCCGAGACTATTTTGGATGGAATACCAAAATGACATATGATGTTATGCAAAATGAACTCCACTATGCGGGGTCCTGTCGTAGAGGTAAGCGAAACTGCTTCCACCCATTTGGTGAAATACTCTGTGGCCGTTATGATAAACGTGTGATGGCCTGACGACGTAGGGGAGATCTTTCCAATTAGATCGAAGCCCCACTACAAAAATGGCCAAGCGGATTGGACTGTCTGCAAGGCCTAGGAAGGTACGTGCATCAAATTGGCATGATGTTGACACTTCACGCACTTCCTGACATATGCACAACAATCTCGCTCTAAAGATGGCCAATAATAGCCCATGCAAAGAATGCGCTTTGCGATGGCCATACCACTGAAGTGGCCACCACATGTACCATCGTGCGCTTGGGCGATCGCCCAAGTGGACTCTTGCTGGTCCAAGCAATGAAGGAGGATTCCTTCATAGCTATGATGGTACAAAATGTCTCCTATCAAGACATACTTAGCCGCTTTCTACTTGAATGCTCATTTTGCGGCATGCGTCAATCCAAGCGGGAGATTACCTAACTTGAGGTAGTCTCTAATGGGTAAATACCAATCCTGCTGATCGAAAGCCTCGACGGTATGAACAACCAATCCCTCTTGAAGTTCATCCCTAGCAAACGTTGAGCGGGAGAGAACTTGTAAGAATAGCATTGTGTTGCTATTAATGGGAGTAGGGGAGAACAAGGACCCCTAGTTGGCATGTTTCAGATGATCGTGGATTCGAGAGAACTTATCCGAGGATGGTTCAATCTGGATCATGTGGATTCCTGGCATCAAGTCGAGCTTGCACGCTCCATCATGGATTGCGATAGTGTTTTGACTTGAATGGTTGTCATATCACCGAAAAGGTCTTGCGGGATTAGTGACCCCAAGGAGGCCATTGTGTCCGCAAAATGATTCGATGATCGAGGGAGTGCCTCGATGTCGTACCACTCAAGTTTTGCCAAGAATTTGTCCACAAGGGCTTTATAAGCCTGTAGAACTGGGCATTTGCATTGGAATACCCCTTTGACTTGATTGACAATTAACAACGAATCACCAAAGATGTTCAGTCATTTGATGTTCATGGTGATTGTTGTCTGAAGACCTATGAGCAAGGCTTCATACTCTACATTATTGTTGGTGCATGGGAAATTTAATTTAAATGATAGGGGCATTGGAGCACCCTGCGGTGTGAAGAATACTATTCCCATGCCACCACCTTGCTCACATTTAGAACCATCAAAAAATAGGGTTATGTCGACCTGTGACTCAGGCTCATCAAAATCTGGCGATTCTGAGACATGGAAGACCCCATCATCGGGTAGTTCTATGACTAGAGGCTGATCGTCTTCGAGAGGAGCCTCTGCTAGTTGATCGGCTATGACCTATCCTTTGATGGATTTCTGTCCAATAAACTCTATGTCAAATTCCGTCAACAACATGATCCATTTCGCCGTGCGACTACTATGATAAGTACGACTCATCATGTATCGCAATGGATTCTCCTTAGACACAACATACGTAGTGTTGCTCAGCATGTAGTGGCATAGCTTTTTGGTAGCAAACACCACTGCCAAGCAGAGTTTCTCGACGTATGCATAGTTAAGTTCATAACTGACCAGGGTGCGGCTAAGATAGTAAGTAGCCTATTCTTTGTGAAGTTCATTCTTCTGGGCTAGCATGGCGCCCAGTGCCACCTCAGTAGCTGAGATGTATAAGTAGAATGACACTCCTGGTCTAGGTGGTGCCAATACTAGTGGTGAAGCCAAGTATCATTTGATGTCATCAAAGGCTGACTGGCACTCGTCATCCCAGTGAAATGCTACCCCCTTGTGCAATAATTTGTTCATGGGTCGGCACTTGTCAGATAGCTGCGCTATGAAGCGCTTAATTGATGTGACCTTTCCCTACAGACTTTTGAGCTGCTTAATGGTAGTTGGGGGAACCATTTCAAGGATTGCCTTGACTTTGTTTGGGTCCACCTCGATGCCTCGCTTTGAGACTATGAAACCCAAGAGTTTTCTAGATGTGACGCCAAATACGCACTTCTTGGGATTCAGTCTGACTTTATGCTCCATGAGGCGATCGAGGATCTTGCTTAAGTCATCGAGATGATCTGGGCACAAAAGAGACTTGGCCAACAAATCATCCATGTAATCTTCCAAAGTTTTATGCATGTAATCATGGAAGATGTACGTCATGGCACGTTGGTAGGTGGCGCCAGCATTTTTAAGGCCAAAGGGCATGACCTTATAACAAAATGTCCCCCAAGGCATTGTGAACACCATTTTTAGTTGGTCCTCAGGATTGATACGAATCTGATTGTATCCCGAGAAACCATCCATGAGGGATAGCATTTCGTGACCTGCTGTAGCATCTACCAATGCGTCGATGCTTGGCAAGGGGAAATCATCCTTAGGACTCGCTTTGTTTAGATCTCAAAAATTAGTGCATATGCGAATCCTCCCATCGAGATTTTTGATGGGCACCATGTTGGACAGCCATGGCGGATAATCCATGCGAGATGACAAACTGTGCATCCAACAACTTTTGCAATTCATCTTTGACCATCAAGGCCACTGTTGGGTGCATCTTACGTAGTTTTTGCTTAACTGGCTTGATTGTCGGATCAAGCGTTAGATTATGCATGACTAGCTATGGATCTAGCCCCGACATGTCTCTGTATGACCATGCAAAAACCTCCTTCTTCTCTTTGAGAAGGGCAATGTAGTCGGCTTGCTCTTCGGGGATAAGCTTACCCCTAACTTGATAATCTATGGATTCATTGGATCCAAGCCGATGTCTACGTCAGTCGTCTCCTCGATCGACATGTGGGATCCGTCCTCCAACTGATGTGGAGTTGGGATCAAATGGATATCATTAGCTAAGTTTAAATCTACGTTGGGAACCTCGGGTTCCTCTTTAGCATGAAAGATATCCTGAGTTGTCCCTAGGGTAAAATGAAGCATTTTATCGAAATGCCAATACTCTGATGGGGATGGAGGTGAATTGACATGATCCCAGTCAATGGCATCTATGTCTAGATGCAAGGACCATGTTGGATCGATCGGATTGCGGATGGGTGCGGTCAAGTCAATGGAGATCATGTGGATGAAATGATTTTGGTCTCCATTACCATGGGTGTGATGACTCAAACATTCTGGATGTTCTCTATGTTCTGGATCTGGTTCTATAGGTACTGGCATGAATGGATCGGCCCTATGTGCTAATAGGAGGACAGGGTCTACCCTCGGCACTGATATCACCCTAGGGTCTCGGAGTGGAAGGTGCTCTTCGTGTACCTAGAGCAGCGGATCCAACACTTGATCCCACCCTGCTGGGTCTACGTACCACTCGTGCCCTGGCACTATGCCCATCTATGCAAATATGTCATTAATCTCCAAGGGGTATCATTGTTGCATTTGTCGCATGTGGTTGAGATAGGCCATCTCAGTTTCATCTTCCGAATCACTGTCGGAGATCCAAAAACCTTCATTGGCTCCGACAATTGCTTGCGACATATGAGGCTCATCTTGTTCAAGCAAATTAATCTGGTCCCATTGCGGTTGTTCCATGCTCCGTGGGGGGACCTGATTCTCTTGACGCGACACTGGCTCGATTGGAGCCTCTAGAGGGAACAGATTCAAAAAGATCTCTTGATAGTTATTCATGGGAATCCCTTGTGAGTGATCACTATCGGATTCGAAGGGATCATATGACACTGGTTCATATTCTGATTCATCCTTCGAAGATCCTTCTTGACACTGCTTATACCTTCCTTGAAAGTGAGTTCCCAAACTTTCACCTCTCTCTAGCAAAGGAGAAGGGTTATTGATGTTAACAAGGGTGGTTGTTGACCATGGGAGGTAATCTCCCAATGTATATGTTGTGTTTGGGTTGGCATAAGGATCTGATGCCAATCCACCCTTGTTGCCTATTCCTAGGCCTTGCATGTTTTCCACCAAGATGTCCAAGGGTAGGGGGTGGTTGAACCCTACTCCCGACTTGTCATAAGGCATTTGGTATCTTGGTTGGCAAAGGACACGCACTCCTTGCTCATACCTTCCTAGCCCGTATCCATGCCAATTGCATTGGCCAAGATATCTCAGAGCGAAGTCCAGGTTAGACAGATAGTTGACATCTTCTACAAAAGGCTCTTCATCCTCGTCCTTTTGCATGCATGGCTCAACACCATGGTCAAGGCCCCCATACACAAAATTTGTCTGGTTCGGTGGGTAGCCTAAAGGAACAATTGTCCCGATGGGGAGGCGAGGTCTCCCCATGTCTTGCATTGACTCTAGCATGGTCGTTGCTATGACATTCCACACTAGATACTCCCCTAGGCCCGTACTGGCCATTTCAATAGTAATTGTTGGTGATTGAGAGGGAGGGAATGAAAGCTCTTCTTGAGTCCATTCCATGTTGGGTGGACTAGGAGCCTCAACTTCCATTGTGCTAGGCATCTCTTCGGTTGAGATGGTTGATATTGTTGGCAGTGCCTCTTCCAGGGGTTGAGCCTCTTCCAGGATTTGCTTCCCTTTGTCCTTCTGTTTAGCCATGATAGGTGGCATTGGTGGTGAAGGAGGCGATGATGAAGATGCACCTGGCTGGGGTTTTGATGGATTAGTCACCAGTGGTGCTTGCGGCATCGGACCCTGTCTAGATGGATTTAACTAAAAATCCAAGTGCGTCGATGGGAGGGTCGATTGCGGCATCAACTGCACCGCATTGCAATATTTGAAGGGTTCTAAGTCCGTCGGGACTACATGTACTTCCCCTTCAAATGCATACTTCAAACATTGGTGAGCTATCGAAGGGACACACTTCATGTCCCTGATCCATGGCCGCCCTAGCAATATGTTGTATGCCATCTCGCCTTCCAAAATATGGCACAATGTAGGTATCATCTTTTGTCCTACTTGAATGGGTAGAACAATTGTGCCAACTATCGAGCATATCGCATCATTGAATGCTCGTAGTGTGTAAGTGGAAGCCATGATGTGAGAGGCTGGCAACTTCAGATGTTTCAATGCTGCTGTAGTAATGATGTTACTGGACGAGCCAGTGTCTATCAACACCCTCTTATACGGGATCCCGTTGACCCATGCGATAACGTGCAGGGGTGGATCTGCCATGTCATCAAACACTGATTTAACTTCATCTTCTCGGAAGGTAATGACTGGCTCCGTGCATCATTTTACATGTCCCACAAAGTTATTGAAGGAATTCGCTTCGTGGGGCTGCAACTCGATGGCTTTCAAAATCTCCATGAGAGCCTCCCGATGGGGCGTTGATTGTTGTATAAGCTCATATATGGAGAGCCTAGCCGACGTGGTCTGCAAACTCTACGTGAGTTTGGTCCGTATCATGGCCGCGGGTCTAGGCGGAGGTAGCTGCACAGGGTGTTGTTGAGGTTGTGACGTCGATGGAACCTCTCTTGTGGCTGCCTCGGGGGCAACTCCTGGGTATTTCTTGTTCCTAGTCACTATGCTTATCATTCCCACATACCCTTGCATGGGGCAATTCTGTTGCACCTCATTGACCTGAAGGGGTTTTGCCTGTGCCTCATGGGCAGGCAAGGGGTCCTTGAAAACCCCCATCTACTGGTTGTTTGGCGCTATGGGGTTGTCCACTGCCAATGTCTTATTATCAATCAGGTCTTGTATCAATCCTTTGAACTTCCAACATGCATTCAGGTCATGTCCCCTTCGCCTATGGAACCTACAATACAAGTCCTCTCTGTATCCCTTAGGCTTGGGAGCGTTAGGATCTATGGTTTGAATCTCTGGAAGGGTGATCAAGTTCGCCGCTGACAAGCGGTCAAATAGGGAGTCCCTAGACTCCGTATAAGGGGTGTACTGTCGCTTAGGGCGACGCTGCTGATTTTGCTCCTATTTTTGATTTTCTCTTTCATAATTGTTAGGAGGCACTGCCTGATAATTAGCCTTTTGAGGCTGTATTTCTTGTGCAGGCTTAGGGACATTTATAGCAACTTGATTAACCGTAGTGGGTTTTTGTTGCGTAGTCCCTGTCTTTGTGTTCTTGTTCCACTCTTTCTTCTTAGGTTTGGCAATTTTGCCATCCTGTATTTTGATCTCTTCGATAATTCTGGCTTGCGCCAGAGCTTCTTCTAAGGTGGCATATTACTGCAGCTGCAATAGCATAGAGATCGATCTCAAACAACTTCGTGAGAACATTTGTGTAAGGTCGGACATAGGGGGAAGGTAGGGTAGCTTGGAAAGCAGAGTCCTCCATCGATTCTCGTAGGCCACCATGGTCTCCTCCTCATATTGCCTGAGGCTGGCTAGGTCACTCAGTGACGCCTTCTTCTTGGTGTTGAAGGTGAAGCGTTCAAGGAACGCATCCACTAATTGATCCAAGTTATTGATGTTGTGCTTCGGCAACTGGGTGAACCAATCCGAGGCAGGGCCCATGAATGTGGTTATAAATGTCCTTAGCAACAACGCATCATTATCCTGAATGCCAAAGCATTGGCTCAGGAATCTTGTCACATGCTCTTGGGCATCCTCTTCACCCTTAAAGACTGCCAACTGAGGCAGCTTGAAGTGTTCGGGGTAAGGAGGTGCAGGCACTAATGGATGCACAGGGTGACTGCGGAGTTGGCGTAACGTGGGCTTTTGGGGCCTAGAAGCTTTGGTTTCCATAGACTCCAAATGCTCTAACAACGCTTTGTATGCATCGAAAGATTTAATCTCTTCCTCTTTAGTTTGCTCCCGTTGTGGGTTGTGGGAGACTTGAGGCCTATGGGGGGTGGCCGGATAGCAACCCCTCCACCTTGGTAGGGCATTTCAGCCCGCTCTACTTCTTGTTCATACTCCTCGTAAACTTCTTGAGGAGTCTCTGGGTGAGACCTATGACCCTGAGTGGGTCCCCGTGGAGGGTACCCATCGTTGTTTCGGGGAGTGGCCTCCCTCTCAGGTCTATGGGGTCTCGGAGGCAAAACTTGACGAGGTCACGGAGACCTATCCCACACCAAGGGATTATGCCTCTCATATGGTTCCACTCTTTGGGTGCGAGGGGTTGGAACCCTCTCAGGTAGGTTATAAAGTAGCTCATCTATTTGGCACTGAATGCGCTCCTTGCTAAGGTGGTATAGATGCTCTAGCTGCTACTGATCTTGCTCAAGCCACGTGATCTGGGCTTGGCGGGCGGCATGTCTGGCGACTGCCAGGTCAATTTGGTCCACCATCTTGGGCCTAGGAGGCCTGAATGCCTCTCCTATGCATTTGCCTCGGTCGTGATGATCCGAGATCTCAATGGGTTGCTTCCCTCTGTCGAGGTTGGCGGCATTTACCCGAGGCTCTGGCCTTAGTGGGTGACCATGGTATCTAGCAGGTGCAGAAGCGCAAGGCTCCCATGCTATATATTGCTCTCGAGGAATGTGATGGTCTTCCTCATACTCCCTTTCATAGGTGTGAAAGGGGTGGGCGGAGTTAGCTCGCCCTGTTTGGAGAGCCCTACGCTCTGGGGTTTGTCTATTGGTTCTAACAGTGATGGGAGGCAAAGGAGGGATGCCATAGTCATGTGGCCTCTCCTCATGGACACTATGCCTCTCTAGCACTTCATCACATGGTGGCCACTCATATCTAGCTTCTAAGGGAGCTCTTCTATCTATGTTGAGTGCCACGTGTAAAGATTCTTCTCGAAAGGGGCTATGATGAACGGGCGTGTCCCCCAGAGGGGTGTCCCTATAATTCCACCTTGACATGGAATGATGTGGACTCTCTTGTGGGTCAGACCGCCAAGGCGGTATGGCCAAGTCCTTAGGGCTAAAGCGGAGGCGACTTGTGCCCGCTCCTTGTACACTTTTCGTAGCTTCTGCCCTTGATTGGGCTTGGCTACGGGTGTACACCATGGTGGTGCTCTTCTACAAGCTAAGCAGATTTTTATCTCTTTTATGATTTTTTATGCTACACTTAAACAAAAAAACACACACATACACAAACGGTGATTATCTCGTTTAAAGGTTGAAAGTGTGTCCTAAAATTGGTTTAGTGTGTTTTGTTGTTGTTTTTGAGGTTTTTGTAAAGAACGTTTAAATGCAAAATGAAGGCTCTTATGACTCCCAAAATTGGTCGCCCCTTCGATATACCATTGCCAGACCGATATACCAACCTCTCTATATACCCGCCCTTACGTGAGGGAAACTATAGGTACGTGAGAGCAGATGGTACATGGAACATAGGCGGTACGAAAGGGGAATTGCCCTGTTTATGACACCTACCATAGAAGACTTATCCTCGCATGCTGGGAATCACCCCAGCGACACTCGGTCAGCTTTCATCAGGATTTACGTCTAACAACAATGACAATCGGGGTAAATGAATGCAAAATTCAAGCCAAGGTGGTGATGAACCCACCGTTGGTCTTGATCAAGGGCTGGGGTCTTACGACCAGCTCCTTGGTTTAAAAATGCCACGTGATGTGTGTGTGGTTCATTTTAATTTTAAAAAAATGAAACATGCAAACAAAAGGAAACTTTCCCTAAGCCATACAAAACTGAAAATCAAAAAATAGAAAATAGAAATTTGATAGAGGCTTGTTAAAAACCCCTACCTCTTCTCTGCCCAAAAGGATGTTTCTGATTCTCGGCTCTAAAACTGCATAGACAGAAATTCATCTCTGGGTGAGATGAATACTAGAATAGAATTCGTCCTAGGATGAGATGAATTCGAATTCGTCCCAGGGTCAGATGAATTCTAGTACTGTATTCGCCACAGGCTGGAATGAACAACAGTCAGAGTTCAAAAAATGGCACCTGTAAGCAAGAAAACACAAATTTTGATCAGTTTCTTGATCTCAAAAATTAGGGGACAGAGTCCCACCATGATCGCCACTGAAAGCACGAGATTTCGGAAGTTGAAAAGAAACACTAAAGCTATGCAATGCAAAACGAAATGTAACGCTTTAATCCTAGAAATTTGAAATGCATGAAATAGGGAAAAGAGACGAATTGAGATGAAATGAAAGAAGTATAGAAAGCACAACCCTTTTTATTTATACTCTCTCAATATCGGTTACAAAGACGTCTCCCACATTTTCAGGGGCTAGGAGCGTTAACATGTTTTGGTTACAATAGTGACTAGTGATCCTCCTTCCGCGTGCCCACATGTAAAATGGGCGGGCCAAAGTGTTGCCACCATTGGTGTGAATGAATCTTTGATCCTTGCTGCTCCTCCTACATTCAAAGAAACAACAAAATCGTTAGTAGCACCTGTGGCAAAGATGAAACGTTTGTTCTCTAAAAACAATGAAGGATGCATGCATGAAACTGAATAAAAGGATAAATGAACTGAATCAAAATAGTCTACAAATTTCACAGAAACAAGGGAACATCACCAGAAGGTCACTGCAAATGAAACAGTCAGGAAATTCCTCACCGATTTGAATTCGCTCCTGGGCGGGACGGATTCGACTGTAATTCGTCCCGGGGTAGGACGAATTCACCTACGACAAAGCGCCGAAGTGATACTGCCCCAAATGTCACGTCTAGGGAGCTCCAAAAGACCTACAAACTTGGGGTTAGCTAATTGGAGGCATTTTGGGAAGACCCAGATGGTCAGATTTCCCCAATTTGGCCTCCATCAATGGGAATTTGATGCTGCTACCTGCAAGTTAGTGAGGACAACAAAAGCGATAAAACATGATAAGATTTGATCAAAGCATTATGAAATCGGAATTACAAGCTATTTAAGCAGCATAAGATGGAATGCAAAATAAAAAAATGACAAAAAGAACAATCTGCCATGAATTCCCAATCATTCTTAAAAAAAGAAGATTAGGCTCGCAGTAGTGCGGGGCGCCCGAGCGGGCCGCCCACCGTTGGAACCTGATTTCGGCACCAATCCACTTGGGATGGGCCCAAAATCTCTTGTAATGTGTTGTCGACGAATTGGTAGATCGATGTGGTCAAGTGTCGGGTTTTGGATCCGGATTCACACTTCCAATAACCACCCAATGACCTCCCTTGCGAAAGAGATCAAGGATGTGGAAGAGGTGAATCAAAGGTAAAGCGTGGTATCAATTTGGCAGCACTTCGTTGCTTAAAAATGCTTCCAACCTGTCCTCTTTTGGGTGAGAAAGCTCACCATTTTATAGACCCAAGGGGTCTCTTTGGATGGGCATGCATGGGCGCCACGTGGCGGCCATGCCTTCCCAAGAGGGAGGAGATTCCCCCCTGACTTGGGCTTCCATGACTGCCCTTGTGACAGTCCTCTAACGTTCAATTTGCTCACCTACCCGCGCATGCAAGGCAGGGATCATTAATTGACTGTCCTCGGCTTCACAAAACTGATCTTTAACTCTTGCACTTTCATTTCCAATATCACTCGAAACCAATACATATATTTGCTTCACAAAATTGATCTATTACACTTGCACATTCATTCCCAATTCTACTCAAGAACAATGCACAACTTTGCTCTCAAACACTTGCACTTTTATTCCCAAGAATCAATGCACATAAAATCAATCCTTATACCTCCAATCATATGACAACAAAAATATTTCCTTCAAACAAAACCTCCTTGAGAAAGGAATTGAATCACCATACCTCTAAATCTGCCACAATGATGATGAGCTTCCCCAAACCTGTCTTTAACAAAAATAGTTTCCTTTTGTTCCTTCAAAAATATGGTTAGTAATATTCTCTTTCTTGCACAGATATTAAATCATCCACTTATGAACCCTTTTTAATATGTAAAATATAATTTAAAATCAAACACAAATTACACCTTATATCTCCTTCTCTAACATGTAAAAGTACAAATAAATTTCACCACAATACACCTTACATCTCTTTTTCTAACTAACAGTCAATCTTATAAATTATTCACACAATGTGCAAAAACAATTTTCAAATAAACATAATGTACCTTATACCTCATTCTTTTAATATGAAAAAATAACTCCCTCACACTATATACAAAAATTTAATTTTCAAATAAATCTAATACTCCTTATAACTCCTACTCAAATTCAATTTAATTAAAAATTAAAAATTTAATACCTTATACTCCACCATCGTGAATCAAAACTATGACCTCTCAAGATGTAGTGCTTTCACAAGTGCTTATGACTAGATATGCTACAGTAGTAGGTAGAACAAAAGGGGAACCCAAAAATTTTAACTCTATCTTCAACGCACATTCTAAACTTAGCACACACAACAAAACAATATCCAGGGGTTTCAACCCTATGATCTTCGCAACAACACTCATGCAAGCCGCACAACTGATTGGGCTACCCCACCAAAAGAAAAAAATTGGTGCACACAAATTTTATCATTTCCTTACCCTCATTAAAACTTAACATACATAGCAAAACCTTCATCAAAGGGTTTTGACCTTGTGACCTATTTTACAACGCTCACGCATACCTAGCAGCCGATTGGGTTACCCTTGTAGGTAAAATCAAAAGGTACTCATGAAATCTTTGCCCCTATCTTCGTGCTCATCAAAACACTCACTACACTCTTTATCTACCGTTCACTTCCACGACAAGGATATCCTCAATTTTTCATTGTGTGGCTTATCTATTTTTTAAAACAAATTGACACCATATATATGCTTCCAATGATTTTTATTTTATCATGTCGGTAATACCTCCATGAACGTTGGCATTAATTTATTTTAAAACTTTGGGTTATAATATTAAATTATAACATTATCTTTTAAAACCTTAAATATTTAAATCCTTGATTTAAATATTTCAAACTTATGTCCCAACCTTTGTCCTTTATAAACCTCTGTCCTTTTTAAATATTTTTGTCCCAAGCCTTTAAACCTTTTCGTATCAAGATTTTAATTAATTCGTTAAATTTTCTCTTTATAATATTTAAATATTATAATCCTTTACTTTGAGATATACCTTACCTTGAATAATTGTTCATTATTTGCTTTGTCCAACCTTGTAAACTTCTTATCCTTGAAGAATATTTTTGCCTTGAATACCATGCACCCTTTGACATCAATAACAACTCAATATTTCCAAAAATATCCCCCTTTGTCATTTATGACAACCCTACAAAAAAATTCCTTTGACTGAAATTGGATTCCAAATATGCTCCCCCTGATAAGTTGCTCCCTATCACTGAATTCTTCCCCTTTGACATCAATGGCAAAGGGTTCCTTGGGGCTAAAAATAAGACACTTAGCACAAACCCCTCATCATATACGTTTCTTGAGGTAATCAATTATGGGATGGGAGTGAACATACTCCCAATTTATAATGCTCTTCTTCTTTTCCAATTTTCTATCTCCACACCTTTGTAGTAATACTTTTTAGAACATTTTGAGCATCCTTTTTATTTCTTGTATTTGGAATTTACAGAAACTCTGTTCTACACCATTTAGATGTCCAAAATTATTGGAATTGAAGCACATGATGTTGCAGTCCTTGAAAGGTGCAAATGACTTGAAATTTCTCTTGGTGAAACCATAATCATTCTTACCATGAGTCCTGCAATGTACAAATTTATGACCAATATGATTACATGAGCAACAATAACCCTGGAAGAAATATTCATCTTACCTTGGAGGATATGATCTCATGGTTCTTTATTTATTTTTTTGTGATGGTCCCTGTTCCTTTATTATGCATTTTTTCTTCCTATTTGATGTTTCCATTTCTCAACACATTAACATAGATCTTAGGATCTTCTTCAAATACCTTCTTTGATGCTTCTATTTCTTTTGAGATTGACTCCTCATTTTGTACTTCTTAACTTTCTTCAAAGCCAAGTTTGGTGTTCATAAATGAATATCTCTGTATTTTAATAATATCATCCAAATATTTTGAGCTTTTTCTAAACTAATATATCTTATTATTAAAATTTTCAAGTCCCTTTCTTAGAATTTCAGCTTCATGTTCTAGTCTTTCACATTCTAGCTCTTTTGCTTTTAACTGTTCAACCATCCCTTCTTCAACTTTCCTTACCTCTTCAACCTTAAATTTTAAGTCAGTGAGATCTTGTAGAATATTTTCCTTTGATTTTCATCCTCTTGCACTTGATCCTTCAATCTTAAGTTCTCCCTTTTCAACTCTTCAAGATCAAAATCAAGTTCCTCTTCTATATCAACCATGACTTCTTCCTTTTTAAAATATTTCTCTTTTTCTAGGTCTTAAACTATAGGATCATGTTTTTCTCCTTTTCTTGATATTCAATAACAGGATCATCTTCATTCTCTTCTATGGCCAAAAATATGATTTTTTTTCTTTTTCACTATCAGAGAGGTTCTCATCACTATCACTTGAAGCACTACTTGCTTCTTCAACATAAAAAATCTTCTTATGCCTTTGAAAGATCTTCTTCTCATGCTTGGCTTGACCATACCTATTTTTATTTTCATAATAAAAATTAATTTCCTTATTTTTCTTGTAATCCTTTTCTTCTTCACTGCTACTATCTCCATTTTGTGGATAATTACCTGCATAGCAACCAATGTTATCACAACTAAAACATTTCATAGTCTGCAAATTTTTGTGTTTTATTGGACCCTTCTTATTTATTCTCATAAAGTTAGCCTCTTCTTCACTACTTGATTCACCACTTGATTCTTGTTCTTTATTATTTCCCTTCTTTGAAGCTTTGAATGTTGCCTCTCATTTTGATGTTTATTTTTTTTCTATCCTCATCTTATAGGCTATGATAATTCCATGTAGCTCATCCATACGTAAAGTTTTGAGATCCTTCATCTCTTCTATTGATGAAACCTTTGCATCATACCTCATAGGAAGTGACCTCAATATTTTTTGAACAATAGTAGATTCCTCATTATTTTCCAAGTACACAAATAGTTTTAACAACCCCATTAACACAAAGTAGATACATAGTTATATCTTCATCATATTTCATATTCAAGTCTTCAAACTTCCTTCTATGTGTTTGAAATTTTGCCATTTTGACCTTGTTGTCTCCTTCATATTTTCTCTGTAACTTATCTCACATTTATTTTTCTAAAGTGCATTGCATAATATTCACAAACTCTAATTCACATAATCCAGTCAAAATTGCATTCATTGCATTGATATTATATTCATATGGTTTCTTACAACTTGCATATATAGGAGTTGTAGATGGTATGAATCCATTCTCAATGGATTACCATGTATCATATACATATTTCTTTAAATAAGTCTTCGCTTCATGAAAACCCTTCATTATGATCCATGTGTATTCCTGTAAGATATTCCTTCAAGATGTTAGGATTTCATAAAGGAATACACTCTGATACTAAATGAAGAAAACAAGCTTATACTGAGAGGGAGGGTGAAAAATATAAGATAAAACTCTTACTTTTCTTTCCAAAGTAATATCATCCAATATTATAAATTGCAATAATGAAACAATTCACAAATCACCACACACATAAGATACAAATTTAATGTGGTTCATCCAATGTGGGCTACATCCAAGAAGAAAATATTTTTATAAATTTTCTCAACAAATTTCTTGGGAACCAATTCCCTATTACAATGTTTGTGGACTTCAATCCATAGGATACACCAATCTCCTCTGCTCTGATTCGTGGACCTCTATCCATAGAAGACACAAATCCCCTCTATTTTTGGTTTGTGCACCTCTATCTATAGGATACATTAATCCCCTCTATTCTGGTTCATGGACCTCTATCCATAGGAGACACCAATACCCTCTACTTTGGTTTACTCCAAAACCTACTCAATCTTGTTTACAACCACTGCTCTAACCTACTCATAAATTTTCTCAAACATTCTCATAACTCTTCTTAAACCTTATCACAATTATGTTTAACCCTACTCACAACTCTTCTCAAACCTGCTCACAAATATGCATAAACTTGCTCACCACTCTACTCAAATACTCTCACAACCACTACTGATACCTACTCACAACTTTCCCAAATATTGCATAAAACTAATGCTCATATATTTCCCAAATATTGTATTTAAATAATGGTCATATCTTTCCCAAATATTGCATACAAACATTGCTCATATCTTTTCCAAATATTGCATACAAAAAATGCTAATATCTTTCCCAAATATTACATACAAACAATGATCATAAATTTCAATGTGCTTTTCTCAACTAAAGTAATTTAGATATTTTCTACCAAGAGTTATTTTATCTTCAAGAACATATAGAAAATGATATGCATTAACAAATACCCAATATGTTCTTTACATTCATTAAATATGTCCCTTTAACATGTCTCAAATTTATTGCATTCAAAAGGATAGCTTTAGTCTAGCACTTGATGATTGACCTTCTTATGTACTCCCAAAATCAATCAAATCCAATGCACAAATTTGCTTCACAAAACTGATCTATAACTCTTGCACTTTCATTTCCAATATCACTCAAAACCAATGCACAAATTTGCTTCACAAAACTGATCTATTACACTTGCACATTCATTCCCAATTCTACTCAAGAACAATGCACAACTTTACTCTCAAACACTTGCACTTTTATTCCCAAGAATCAATGCACATCAAATCAATCCTTATACCTCCAATCATATGATAAAAAAAATGTTTTTTTCAAATAAAACCTCCTTGAGAAAGGAATTGAATCACCATACCTCTAAATCTTCCACAATGATTATGAACTTCCAAAACCCATCTTTAACAAAAATAGTTTTTGTATGTTCCTTCAAAAATCTGGTTAGTAATATTCTCTTTCTTGCATATATATTAAATCATCCACATATGAACCCTTTTTAATATGCAAAATATAATTTAAAATCAATCACAAATTACACCTTATATCTCCTTTCTCTAACATGCAAAAGTACAAATAAATTTCACCACAATACACCTTATATCTCCTTTTCTAAATAACAATCAACCTTATAAATTCTTCACACAATGTGCAAAAACAATTTTCAAATAAACATAATACACCTTATAGCTCCTTATTTTAATATGCAAAAATAACTCCCTCACACTCTATAAAAATTCAATTTTCAAATAAATCTAATACACCTTATAACTCCTACTCAAATTCAATTTAATTAAAATTTAAAATTTGAATACCCTATACACCGCCACCATGAATCAAAACCATGATATCTCAAGATGTAACACTTTCACAAGTACTTATGACTATTTGTGCTATAGCAGAAGGTAGAATAAAAGGGGCACCCCATAATTTTAACTCTATATTAAGTGTGTATTCTAAAACACACACAACAAAATGACATCCAGGGATTTTGACCCTGCGACCTCTGCAACAACACTCACACAAGCCACATAATCGGCTAGGCTACCCCAATAGCTAGAATGAAATCAACGTGCACAAATTGTATCCTTCTCTTACCCTCATTAAAATATAACATACACAACAAAACCATTGTTGAATGGTTTCGACCCTGTGACCTCTTCCACAACAACGCTCACACACACCTAGCAACCGGTTGGGCTACCCTTGTAGGTAAAATGAAAAAGCACTCACAAAATATTTGTCCCTATCTTCGCGATCATCAAAACACTCATTTATCTCTTTGTCTACCATTTGCTTTCATAAGAAGTATATCCTCAATTTTTCATTGCATGGCTTATCTGCTTTTCAAAGCAAATTGACACCATATATATGCTTCCAATAATTTTGATTTTTTCACATCGGCAATACCTCCATGAATGTTGGCACCAATTTATTTTTAAAACTTTGGGTTATAATATTAAATTATAACATTATATTTTAAAACCTTAAATATTTAAATCCTTGATTTAAATATTTCAAACTTATGTCCCAACCTTTGTCCTTTATAAACCTCTGTCCTTTTTAAATATTTTTATCCCAAGCCTTTAAACCTTTTTGTCTCAAGATTTTAATTAAGTATTTTTGTCCCAAGCCTTTAAACCTTCTCTTTATAATATTTAAATATGATATTTAAATAATATAATACTTTACTTTGATATATACCTTGCCTTGAATGATTGTCCATTTTTTTCTTTGTCCAACCTTGTAAACTTGTCATCCTTGAAGAATATTTTTGCCTTGAATACCATGCACCCTTTGACATCAATTATAAATCAATATTTCCAAAAATGGTACTATCCCCTTGTACTAGCATAAGGTTTTTAAAATTTATCCTCAAGTAGACTCTATACCATTATAGAATTCCTTTAGTCATAATTTTAGATAATGACACTCTTTTCAAAAAAAGGATGTTCCTAAAATTTGTGCTAAGCATAAAATTTAGCATAAATTGTGTACACCTTACTATCCTTAATGTAACAAGTAATATAAGGATTCAAATAATATGTTCATCAAATTTCTTTAAAAACTTGTAAAAAAAAATGGATGGGATTGGCACCTTTAATTGTATCTTGCACTTTAGGCTTATCAAACTAGTTTTCAAACTCAAACTGGTGCAACTTCCTATACCTTGGTCTATGGGACTGAGGTTGTGTCCTCTTTTGAATTATAAATTCCCTCACTTCATAATCATAAATAATGAGTATCATCATGCCTAAAACTAATTGAAAATAGAGGATTCATGCCTTCAAACAAAAATATTAACCTTGTTATTTTGAAATTGGTGATATTATCCTAAAATAAAACTTGAAAAACACCAATGCCTAAAACAAAATTATGGGTAAAATTGAAGCTAACTAGTTGGGAACTTTCATCATAACTTATAAGTATAGATTGAGTGCTTATCATCTTGCTATCCTTGATGGACATGAATTAAAATCCCATTAATATAATGCATCTAAAAATACTACATTTAAATCTAAATTGTTTGCTTGATCATGTGCCTGCTTTCTTGGACTGCATGTTGCATGAATGAATGATAATTTACTTGATTACATTCATGTGTTTTTTGTTGCTTGGTTTTGTGCAATATATAGTGTCAAAGATCTATTTGGATCCATGATGATCCTAGGTAGGATAGATTGCATTTCAGCTAGGTAGTTGAGGTAGTAGATCTCTCCAAGAACTCTCCCCTCATGGTGAATTTACAATATAATGGTAATCTAGTAATTAATAAATTACTTTTAATGGATTTGTAGCACACCATAATGATCCTAATATTGAAAATAAAATTTATACATTACATTTAAATATATGAGCTAGCATTTGTTTCCTCAAAAGTCATGTGCCACTTCAAATACCTTTTCTCATCATTCTTCCTCATTATATTGAAAATACGTGGGAGGTGACCTTATTGATATCCAATGATTATCATGTTTATGAAACTTTTACGGATGCACCTATCATTGTATATAAATGAGTCACATGTCCTAACTATTTATAGGATTGTTAGGATAAACATAAAACTTTGATATTGCTAATATCATCAAAATTCTTTGTATATTCTCTCTAATTTAATTATGTGTTTGAAAATGAGGTTGCAAGTTAAAGCGCAAAAAATAAAATACATACAACTTGAGGGAAATAATGTTTAAATTTTTTAATATTTAAAGCTCACCATGGATAATATGTTTTACATTTAAATTTTTATGTTACTGAGATAAATGATGCAAATATTGTTCTTGGTTATCCTTGGTTGTATTCTTTGAGTACTATTAACATTAATGTGCAAATTTTTTTTATGAAGTTGTGGTACCAAAGGAAGACGATAACATTATAGAAAAATTTTCAATGTAAGGAAAAATAGGTAGCTATTTCAAGAGAAAAAAGTGAAGAGCAAGCACAAAAATATGAAATTGAATGTTAGCAAAAAATCTAGGAAGAAGTAAAAGAAATGGATAAAACAAATGAAAAAAACAAGAAGGAAGCGTCAAAAAAATTAGAACATCAAGTTAAGGTTACACCATATCGCCACCTACACCACCACGAGAGGAAATTTTTTTGGAGGTATGGATTAAGACAATAATATTATGGTTCTACATGGAATCAACAAGGCACCAACTATGGTAAGGCTTGGCAAATAAAGCATAGTGAGTTTGGTTTTCAGAGTGGTGTAGTTGCTTTGTTGGAATATTTTCAACATTGCCTCCTTAATCCTAAGTATTAAGTCCTAGTATTTAGTTTTAGTTTAATGTTTTGATTTACATATTTCTAGTTAATTTGATTAGCATACGTTGAGGTTTTGACTTGGTTGGTCAATGTTTTACCATAGTTCAAGATTATCATGTTGTTAGGATAAGAGCTATCTTTAAGTTAGTTTGTTGTAATAAGTTTAAGAGAATTTCTCTCAACCACCATGTATATTTTTAATTCTTTCAAAAACTATAAAACTATGTAATGCATTGTTGATCAATAGAACAATTTTACCATTGTTTTTCATTTGGTATCAGATCAAGTTTTCTCAAATGGATAAAAACCTGTGGAGAGTGGCATGAAGAGATCTAAAGCATGCACTTTATTAGAGAAACTCAAGTAGCCAGCACTCAACAGAGTTGCAAGGAAGATCTCAAGTAAATCATTAATATATAATTAATTATGAGGTATTTTATTATTAAATTTTGAGGGTTGTTATATAATTATATCAAGAGGATACTATCAAAAGTATAGGTTATTTGGAGCTAATTTGCGGATTTTATTAGCATTTTTAGTTTTTAAATAAAATGGTTGTATAAGGTGGAATACAGGGTTTTTGCTTCTAAAATTTTACAAGAAATATTATTTAGATAAAATAATAATTCAAACAAAATTTTAGGTCATTTGGATCTGTATTTATTTATTTGTGTGAATATTGATTTTTTCTTCAAAAATCCTAGATCCGAAATTGTGATAAAAAAGGGAAAAAGTAAATGATCACATATTTTTCACCTTTGCAATTTTTTTTTCAAAAATTTAGAGGGTTTTCAGATTATTTTCTCAGGAATACAGAGTTTAATTTTCAACATTTTTGGAGTTGTATGAATTGATTTATGTGAAGAACATTAAGGTTGTCTCAAAAATACCCTAATATCTAGAAAGGGCAAAAGTAAATTGATCACATATTTCTCATTTGTGTGAATTTGGATCTAAAATTTAGTGGATTTTTAGATAAGTATATTAGAATTCTACAATAAAAATTTTATTTTGTTTCAATCAGTATTGGCCAATTTATGATAAATTGGGTGCTTGAGACTTTGGTAAATAAAATGAAGCCATGTATGCAGACTTGGTTGTACCAAAATTTCATGAAGATAATTATGCTATTTGGAGCATAATGATGAAGACCTTATTGAAGGCTCAAGACTTATATGATATAGTTCAAAAAGGCTATGAGGAACCAAATTGGAGCAAGCTACAAGGCGAGGAGAGAAAATAGAAGAAGCAGTAGCAATATGCGAATTTCTTATCTCTTATGGATTTGAGGAGAGGAATGGAACAAAATATTTTTCCTCTCATAGCCAATTGTAGATCAGATACAATGGCATGGCAAGTGTTGAAGGATACTTATGGGTTTGATGAGGACACCCATAAAGCCATTTGTGACAATCATGAAGATTGTTTAATCAAGGATGAGCCTTGCTTACTTGAAGAAGTTTCTGAATTAGATCCTTTTGAAGGAGATTTTGAAGAGTCTTGTGAAGACTCATATGAAGGTATGTCTTTTGTAGAATACATACATTCTTATAATGGAGAATTCTTTCTTGAATAGCAAGACATACATGAAGAAGAGCCTTGTGTGAAAGAGAGAAAAGAATCCCTTAATGGAGAAGAGGATAAAAAAGATGAAGAACCTTGTACAAATTTCCTTGGGGAGAGTCATTGTGGGACACAGATCATTGAATTTCTTGTATAGGCATTAACAATTGTAATAAAAAAATATTTCTTTTAGAAGGAGAAAAAGTTGAAAAGAAAAATTGTACTAAAGAATTTTTTGTAGGAATGGTATGCTTTGAAAACATTCACATTGATAGGAAAGAGGAAGAAGAATTTGAAGATAAATGAAAAGAAACACTCACATTGGAGTGTTCCTTTCTTGAGGATCACCAAGGTGAGATGTATGATGAAGAATGTCTCATGAAGGAGACATATGAAGAAGAGTGTCTTATGGAGAATACACCAAATAAGCTATTTGTTGAAGAATACTTCATGGAGAATGCATCTACAATTCTCATGGAGGGGAATAAAGAATATGATAATGGAGAAGCAATATTCATGGAAGACCATTGGCTCACTTATCTTGAAAACCATTCACTTGGAATGGATGAGTGCTCTCTTGAAAGAGCAAATGAAGTTATGTGGGATGATTTCCCAAGTGTAGTACAGGAAGAAGAGATGAAGGGCATAATTTTCATGCTCCATAATGAATATTATATCAAGGCTGAGATAATAAAAGGAAAAGAATATTTTGAGAAAGACTATCTCAAGGAGGAGATAGAAAATAGTGAGATAGTCATTAATGGACTTGAAAAGGCAACAATGTATGATTGCTTGAATGAATGGTGTTTCAACACACCAACATGGATTGAACAAAGGAGGAGAAATCTTAGTGAAGAGTTGATGGTTGATCTTGAAGCACCATACAATGAAGGAAAACTGCTACAAAATAGCTTTATGGGAAGCACCAAATCTACTCATACTAAAGGTAATATTTTTATGATTAATGATTTGTTTTTTGTGAGCAGGAATGAAAAGAAAGGTGATTGTCTCATTGAGACAACTTTGATGAAGAGTCTTCTTGGAGAGAATACAGTGATGGAGAACTTGGGTCACATGGATCAAAATTCCTTGGGAGAAGGATTATTGTAAAGTCATTGTTGTGAGAGAATATTTGTGTGAGGAGAAACTTTATGTTGCATATGTAGTTGGTCATTATATGGCCATATTTATTGTGATATTTTGTGTGGAAATATGTGAAATAGTTGTATGGTATAATCATCTATGTGAGATGATTAATTGTAAATACTCATGTGGAGTATTGTTTAGTGTTGAAGATGTAAAAGAAGATCAAAATGTGAGAGAATGGTTTAAAGACCATAATTATTAAGATGTAAGAGAGTGGTTGCTGAAAACCACAAGAGGAGATAATTTTGTTGAAGTGAGACCTAATCAACAAAAGAAGGCACTCAAGCATTTGTAGAAAATTCCACATGAAGAGTGGAAGGAGTGCCACCATAAGTATTTTGTAAATTCTGATTTCTTGATTCAAGATTGGAGGAAACGTAAGAGAAATATTTTCTTCCAACTCTGTGATGCTTAAATAACTCTTGCATGAGTGTCTGTAGCATCAAGGGGGAGAATGTTGGAATATTTTCAACATTTCCTCCTTAGTCCTAAGTATTAAGTCCTAGTATTTAGTTTTAGTTTAATGTTTTGATTTACATAATTCTAGTTAATTTGATTAGCATACATTGAGGTTTTAGCTTGGTTGATCAATGTTTGACCATAGTCAAAGATTAAAATGTTGTTAGGATAAGAGCTATCTTTAAGTTAGTTTGTTGTAATAATTTTAAGAGGATTTCTATCAACCACCGTGTCTATTTTTAGTTCTTTCAAGAACTATAAAACTATGTAATGCATTTTTGATCAATAAAATAATTTTACCATTGTTTCTCAGTTGCATCACATAATAAATGAACTCATCATCAAAGTAGATCAACAAAAGCATGGAGTAAATCCAATAATTTTGGCTACTCAAATGGACACATGGCATATCAACATCAAGGAAGGCCACCACCCATCAGAGTTCCCATAGGATGGATGGATGATCAAGATTGGTACCAATACACAACATGGCTTAAAAGATCCTATTATTTAGCCTCTTCTAATATTTTGAGGATGAAACATTTGTAAGGGGGATGAAATGTTAGGTACCAAGATAGGTATTTAATATTGAATAATTTAATATTGTATTTTATAATTGTATGAGCAACAAATTAATTATTGAATAAGAAATTCCACATGTCAAAATAGAAATAGGTATGTCATAGAATCATATTTGTAACCATTGGGGGAATATTATCATATGTAACTACAAGAAATATTGTCATATTATTATGCACTTTGTAACTCATGGAAGGTGAACCTCCACATGTGTGATATTGTAACTCATGGAAGGTGAACCATCACACTCTTGTATAAAGATAGATGTACCCCCATTGTGAAATAATCTATGATGTATTCTTAGAGAATTCTTGGCTCATGGAGCTAGAGATCTTGTGGAACTAATATGCAATGCACATACATTAGTGGTGGAGTTTTTGGTATTGTAAAGGCTATTGTAGAAAAATGTAAAGAAGAAGAATGCTAAATTTTGGATTACTTATATTTACAAAGAAAATTGAAGAAGATCCAAAAAATGAAAAAAAAAAATTAGACTTTACATGAAAAAAAGATGAATGTATCTAACTGTAGCGGCTCAATTGAGATGAAAATTGAAGAACACAAGCTTATATTGAGAGGGGGGGGTGAACAGTATAAGACCTCTTTTTACTTTTTCATCATACTTTAAAACAGTAAAGCAATATACCCAAAGCAATATCAAAGCAATGCACAATATCATCCACAAAGTGACACCAATTTTAACGTGGTTCACCTAGAATGGTTGGGCTATGTCCACAAAACTTTTCTCTAAAAGTTATCTTAAATTTCTTTGGGAATCCTTCCCAATTATAATGTTTATGAGCCTCATCCCAAAGGAGATACCTTCCCCCAATCAGAATTTATGAGCCTCTACTCAAAGGAGAATATAAATTTATGAGCCTCTACTCAAAGGAGATACCTTCCCCTCTACTCTGAAAATGATCCCTTAGAAGATCAACTAGCTCTACCTCTTGCCAACACATGGAACTCCTTTCCACCGAAGACCTCCTATCCTCAATGCTTAGCCTAAGAGACCTCTGCCTTCTATGATCACGTCCACAGTAGCTCAGCAACCTATACCAAACACAGTCAATCAGTTTAGTACAAGTCTTCCTTTGTCTGTCAGATCTGTCCAACTCTTGAACAAATCAATCCTATACATACAAGCCTTCTCAAAGACTTGCCATCTGTCCTCAGGTTCTTCTCATAGAACCAATGCACCTCTGTCCTCATACAACAACACTTCTCATTCGTCTTTGCCCTTTGTGCTCTCTACGCCCTCTACTCTCTTTGTGCAATCATAGCCGCATTTGGTCGAACTTCAACCTTTGCATGCACTATTTGCACTATCACAGTGGCACTTAGAACAATTCACCATGACTCTTCACTCACTTTGCACACTTTGATTGAATTTCACACTCTGCTCTCGACGATTGAACTTCTCACTCTACACTCTATCTATGAATGTCACAAAAACGATATGCATAACTCTTCAAAATAGCCAACCTTTTATAATAACACTTTCAAGATCAAAACCTTAATCTTAGTTAGTTGTAACCCTAATATTTAGTTGGCTGCACAATACTAAACTTTGTCGGCTCAAATTTAACTTTTTCGGCTTCAACTGCCTTTATAACTCTTCTGTAGCTTTTGCCATGAAACTATAACATGTCTCGATATCATGACACCTTTGCAATCGTACACTTTCTTTTGGATTTTGTCACGATATCGCGACACTTCAGCCTTTGTCGACTTCAACTAAGCTCTTGTCATGATATTGTGACACTTTTATCTTTATCAGCATCAACTTTGCTTTTGTCACGATATCACGACACTTCTCCCTTTGTTGACCTCCTTTCTGCTTCTATCATGAAATCATGACACTTTCTCCAACCGTACGCTGCCATCTCAATCTATCACAAAATCATGACACTTTTCGCATCCGTGTGCTTTCTTTTCTGCCTATTGTGAAATCGTGACACTTTTTGCATCCATACACTTTCTCTTCAACCTGTCGCAAAATCATGACACTTTCTGCATTCGTATGCTTTCTTTGCAACCCGTCACGAAATCGCAATGCTTTCAACTTCCATATGCTTTCTTTGCAACCCATCACGAAATTGTGACAGTTCTCATTTCAAACTCTTCCCTTTGCTGCATGTCACGAAATCGTGATAGTTCTCACTTCGAGTTCTACAGCATGTCACAAAATCATGACAGTTCTCACTTCGAATTTTGCAGCATGTCACGAAATCACGACAGTTTATCTTGCTTCCACTTTGTCTTCTGACTTGTTTTCTCTCTCTTGCTTAAGTCACGAAAATGTGACATGTCACGATATCACGACACTTTTCCTCCTTAGCTCTTTTATGTTCTTCGGGTCATGAAAACCTGACATGTTGTGATATCATGACACTTTTTCTATTGGACTCTCTCTCCTGCATTATGTCGCAAAATCACGACACTTTTTCTTCCATACAACCTTCCTTGCAATATGTCATGAAATCGCGACACTTTTTTGTTCATACAACCTTCTTTGCAATATGTCACGAAATCGTGACACTTTTCCTTCTTTGCCTTCCTGCACTTTTCGAGTTGCAAAAATGCGACATGTCATGAAATCGCGACACTTTTCCAACTTGTTCTCTTTCTTCGAACTTATCACGAAATTGTGACACTTCTTACTTTCTCTTTTTCTTCCAACATGTCATGAAATCATGATAGTTTTTCACTTGCCTTTTTGTATGCCAACATGTCATGAAATTGCGACAGTTTTTCCACTTGCATTTTTCTCTATCAACATGGGGTTTGCAAAAGTCCTTTGAAACTGTCATGTCGTAACCTTCATCAAAACAAATTATTTGACATCAAATAAAATTCCTTCAAAAGATTCTTGACATCAATGACAACTTATACACTTGAGCAAAGGCAATGTACCCAAAGTACCCAAAATTTCCAACAATCTTCCCCTTTGTCATTGATGGCAAACCTTTACTGAAAACACTTCTCAAGAGCCAAAACTAAAACCAACTATGCTAACAACTGAGAAACTGAGCCCACAACTAAGAATATTCCTTTGAAGTTTTGCTTCCCCTAACTTGAAGCTTTCCTCTTCACTTGAAGCTCTCCCCCTTAGTCATATCTCTCCCCCTTTGTCATCAATGGCAAAGGGTCACCTTTGGGGATCGGGACTAAGAATGAGCCTCTTAGCTTAGTCCATCCCCCACCTCCTAATGAGGTGATTAATTTTGGGGTGGGAGTAAAACTCCCATTAGGCACTGATCATCATCAACATCTATAACTTCCTTGCTGGGCCTTCTCTTGAACTCTTTGTCCATATTCCTATTCTTGTCACTATTCTTGTTCTTGTTCTCATCCCTGTTCTTGTCCATGCCTTGATCCTTGGACCTGTAATCTAGAATTTTAGCTCTACACTATCTGATTATGTGACCTTCATTGTTGCACTTGAAACACTTGACGATGTTGTTTCTCTGAGGTAAACATGATCTTTGAATCCATCAATTCTGACCAAACCTATTCTGACCAAACCTGTTCTGGCCAAACCTATTCTGGCAAAACCTGTTCTGACCAAACTTATTTTGGCCAAACCTATTCTGACCAAACCTGTTCCTTTTATGTGCCTTGCAATAAATTGCCTTGTGCCCAAACTATTTACAAGAGTAGCAATACCCTTGAAAGAAACTAGCACTTCTAAAATTGTCATTTACCTTCTTCATTTGAGCCATGCAATGTGAAGCCATGTGACCAAACCTGTGACACACAAAACATCTACCTTGAAATTTTCCTTTATTTGACCTCTTGGGTGAAAACTTCTTCTTCTCATTCTGAATTCTGTTTTTTGTTTCTACGCATCTATCATTCAAGGACTCATGATATGAAATACTTTCCTCATCAGAACTCTCTTCCTTTTGGAGTATCTTACTAGACTCTCCAACTTGTTCCTTGTGTGGCTTAACAAAACCAAGGCCTGTTTTATCTGTTGTCTTTCTTTGACCTTTGATGAGTGACTTAACCTTTTTGGAGTTATCTTGAAACCTGTAAAGCTTATCTTTGTACTCTTTAGTTTCCTCTTTCAAAGAAGCCATTTTCTATTCTAACTTACTATACTCAAGAACCTTAGACTCTAACTCATCCTTGAGTTCTTGTATCCTTGAATCCTATTTATCTTCATCACTTTCATTCTTGGGAATAGTACAGTCAGTAGCATAATGACCAAACTTTCCACAATTGAAACATCTTATATTTTTTACATTTTTGTGCTTTCTAGAGAACTTGTCTTTCTTGCTGTAATATGCCTCTTCATCACTAGAAGACTCATCACTCTCTTGAAGTTGTTTACCCTTGGATTTCTTGGTAGCCTTGAAAGCTGCCTCTTTCTTGACATCAACCTTCACTTGAGTTATCAACTCAAATGCTACAAGTATACTATGAAGCTCATCCTTTTTCAACTTATCCAAATATTTAGCTTCTCAATAGCAGAAATATTTTCACTAAATCTATTAGGAAGAGATCTTAAAATCTTATCACAAACATCATTTTCAGCAAGCTCAAGACCTAAGTCTTTCATGGAGTTAACAACCTCATCCATACAAAGCATGTAGTCACTAATATTTTCATCATCATTCATCTGGAGTTGTTCAAACATACCTTTGAAGTGTCTCAACTTGGCATTTCTGACATTTGTATCACCCGTATGAACCACCTTCAACTGTTTCCACATTTCACTAGCTATCTTACAGTGAATCAATTTGGTGAGATCTGCTTTCTGTAAGCCTTTCAAGATTGCATTCATTGCTTTTGAATTTTTGTGATGTAGGAGCCTTTCTTCTTTAGTATTAAGACCATGTACAAGAATAGTGTACTCATCTTCAATCACTTCCCATACCTCATTACCAAGTGCCATTAGATGAACCTTCATCCTTGCACTCCAAAGACCAAAATCTGACCCATCAAGAATAGGTGTTGCATTGCTACTTGAATGATCCATTGTGTTCTTTACTAGATTTTCCTTCAAGCTGTTAAACTTTTTGAAGGCACCCACTCTGATACCAATTGAAGAACACAAGATTATACTGAGAGGGGGGGGTTGAATACTATAAGACCTCTTTTTACTTTTTCATCATACTTCAAAATAGTAAAACAATATACCCAAAGAAATATCAAAGCAATGCACAATATCATCCACAAAGTGACACCAATTTTAACGTGGTTCACCCAAAATGGCTGGGCTATGTCCACAAAACTTTTCTCTAAAAGTTATCTCAAAGTTCTTTATGAATCCTTCCCAATTACAATGTTTATGAGCCTTGTCCCAAAGGAAATACCTTCCCCCAATCATAATTTATGAGCCTCTGCTCAAAGGAGATACCTTCCCCAATCTAAATTTATGAGCCTCTACTCAAAGGAGATACCTTCCCCTCTGCTCTAAAAATGATCCTTCAGAAGATCAACTGCCTCTACCTCTTGCCAGCACATGGAACTCCTTTCCATCGAAGACCTCCTGTCCTTAATGCTTAGCCTAATATACCTCTACATTCTATGATCACGTCCATAGAAGCTCAACAACCTATACCAAACATAGTCAGTCGGTCTAGTACAAGTCTTCCTTTGTCTGTCAGATCTGTCCAACTCTTGAACAAATCAATCCTCTACATACAAGCCTTCTCAAAGACTTGCCATCTGTCCTCAAGTTCTTCTCATAGAACCAATGCACCTTTGTCCTCATACAGTAGTACTTCACATTCATCTTTGCCCTTTGTGCTCTCTACGCCCTCTGCTCTCTTTGCACAATCACAGTCGCATTTGGTCAAATTTCAACCTTTGCACTCTCTGCACTATCACAATAGAACTTAGAACAATTCACAATGACTCTTCGCTCACTCTGCACACTTCGATCAAATTTTGCACTCTGCTCTTGGTGATCGAACTTCTCATTCTACGCTCTATCTATGAACGTCACAAAAATGATATGCATAACTCTTCAAAATAGCCTGCCTTTTATAATAACACTTTCAAGATCAAAACCTTAATCTTAGTCGGTTGTAACCCTGATCTTTAGTTGGTTGCACAACCCTAAAATTTGTTAGCTCACATTTAACTTTATCAGCTTCAACTGCCTCTATAACTCTTCTATAGCTTTTGCGGCGAAACTACAACATGTCACGATATCGTGACACCTTTGCAACTGTACACTTTCTTTTGGCTTTTGTCATGATATCGTGACACTTCAGCCTTTGTCAAATTCAACTAAGCTCTTGTCGCAATATCGTGACACTTTTGTCTTTATCAACATCAACTTTGCTTTTATTGCAATATCGCGACACTTCTGCCTTCGTCGACCTCCTTTCTACTTCTGTCATGAAATCGTGACACTTTCTCCAATTGTACGCTACCATCTCAATCTATCATGAAATCATGACACTTTCTGCATCCATGTGCTTTTTTTTCTTCCTGTCACAAAATCATGACACTTTTTACATCCGTACACTTTCTCTTCAACTTGTCGCAAAATCGTGACACTTTCTGCATCCGTATGCTTTCTTTGCAACCCTTCACAAAATTGTGATGCTTTTAGATTTCGTATTCTTTCTTTGCAACCCATCATGAAATTGTGACAGTTTTCATTTCAAACTCTTCCCTTTGCTGCATGTCATGAAATCATGACAATTCTCACTTCGAGTTCTACAGCATGTCACGAAATCGTGACAGTTCTCACTTTGAATTTTGAAGCATGTCACGAAATCATGATAGTTTATCTTGCTTCCACTTTGTCTTCTAACTTGTTTTCTCTCTCCTACTTAAGTCACAAAAATGTGACATGTCATGATATCAGGACACTTTTCCTCCTTAGCTCTTTTCTGTTCTTCGGGTCGCGAAAACCTGACATGTCGTGATATCGCGACACTTTTTCTATCGAACTCTCTCTCCTGCATTATGTCGCGAAATCGTGACACTTTTTCTTCTGTACAAATTTCCTTGCAATATGTCATGAAATCACGAGACTTTTTCGTCTGTACAACCTTCTTTACAATATGTCATGAAATCGCGACACTTTTCCTTCTTTGCCTTCCTGCACTTTTCAAGTCACAAAAATGCGACATGTCACAAAATCATGACACTTTTCCAACTTGATCTCTTTCTTAAAACTTGTCGCAAAATCATGACACTTCTTCCTGCTTTCTCTTTTTCTTCCAACATGTCACGAAATCGTGACATTTTTTCACTTGCCTTTTTGTCTACCAACATGTCGTGAAATCGCAATAGTTTTTCCACTTGCCTTTTTCTCTGTCAACATGGGGTTTGCAAAAGTCCTTTGAAACTTTCATGCCGTAACCTTCATCAAAACAAATTATTTGACATCAAATCAAATTCCTTCAAAAGCTTCTTGACATCAATGACAACTTATACACTTGAGCAAAGGCAATGTACCCAAAGTACCCAAAATTGCCAACAAAAATTAAATTTGTTTGTAAAATCACAAGATATAAAGGAGCTATTTGTATTTTATAAAGGGTGTGAGACCCAAGTTAAACCCCTTGTTCTCTAGCCAAAAAAATATTATTACTTACAAGAAAACAATGTAGTGATTTTTTGAAAAACAATGAACTACTATAAAAATACAATCATTACCATGCTTAGATATGGGTAAACCTAATATGAAATCCATGGAGATATATTCCCAAGGCTTGGATGGCATTGGAAGTTATGTATAAATTTCTTGCTTCTTGTTGGTTTGTTTGGCAACAATATAAGGGGTACATGATTTGTTGTACCTCTCAAAATAATTCCTCATCTTTGCCCAATAGTAATTTTTAAGTATTGTAATGTTTCTTCCACCTAAAATTTACCTACTACTTTTCTAAAGTGTACTTCCTATATGATATTTGAGCACTCATTATCTAGCACACAGATGTATCTCATATAGCAAAGGAGGTTGTATTGTAAATAAAATTAGAAATATGCTTACTTGCACAAATATATCACTATGCATTTGAAAAATTAGAACATAATTCATTCAAGGTGGATCAATTGGAGGTATCATGCTCACAAGAATTAATAATGGTGGTGATTTCTATAATTATAAGTTGGCTCAAATAGTGTATTACTAAATTGGTACCCCTTTTCTTATGTTTAATAATTAATGAAATTGTTGTGGATATATGGACCACTTTACATATATTTAATTCCTTAGCTTACTCTATGCCTAAATGATACCTTATGGTATATGATCTATGTGGATGAAGGTTTACTTACCTAATATTTAGTGTTTCCATAATGAAGAACACAAGCTTATACTAAGAGGGGGGTGAACAGTATAAGACCACTTTCTACTTTTCTTTCCACATCAATATTAAGAAATGTGTAGATAGCAATATCAATAGTATTAATCAAAGAAATGCACAAATCACCACACACAATAGACACAAAATAATTTACATGGTTCACCCAATGTGGGCTACTCCACGAAGAAAATATTTCACTAAAATTTTCTCAATCAATCTCTTGGGAATCCTTCCCAATTACAATGTTTATGGACCTTTGTCCAAAGGAGACACCAATCCCCTAAATCAAGTTCATGGATCTCTATCCACAGGAGAAATCCTTCTCCTCTGCTCTAGCTAGTGAATATATAGAATACTACTACCTCCACTACACTGGCTTGTGGATCTCTCTCCACTGAAGACTCTTATCCCCACTCAGAAGACCTATCCTCATTACCCTTGCTGATGGATCTCTATACACTGGAGACCTATGTCCTCTCTGATCTATCACCTCCAAATATCTATCTCAAATCTACACTAAATACAATCCTTAATTCTAGCACAAAATTGCTTAGCAAGTCCACATAGAACTTGCTCAAGTCTGCTCAACAAGTCCACACAAAACTTGATCAAATCTACTCAACAAGTCCACATAGAACTTGCTCAAATCTAATCAACAAGTCCACATAGAACTTTTTAAAATCTACTCAACAAGTCTCCACAGAACTTGTTCAAATATGCTCAACAAGTCCACACAAAAATTGCTCAAATTTGATCAATAAGTCCACACATAACTTGCTCAAATCTACTCAACAATTCCACACAAAACTTTCTCCAATGTACTCAACAAGTCCACACAGAACTTGCTCAAATATACTCAACAAGTCCACACAAAACTTGCTCAAATATTCTAAACAAGTCCACACAGAACTTGCTCAAATATTCTCAACAAGTCCACACAAAACTTGCTCAAATATGCTCAACAAGTCCATACAGAACTTGCTCAAATCTTCTCAATAAGTCCACATAGAACTTTCTCAAATTTGTTCAACAAGTCCACACAAAAATTTCTCAAATCTCATAGAAACATAAAGATAATTTTTAGAGACTCATTATGTTCTACACTCAATGCTCAATCACTTTCTTAACTCAATTCAGAATATAGAATAGTTTGTTTTATGGAAATTGAACAATCACTTCACACACCCACTTGACTAGGCTCAATAAACTCTACTCAACCAATTATTCAAGAAAAAACCCTTGCTCACAAACCCTAGTCCAAGAATGTAAACACCAAATCAAAATGTTTCCAAAAATGCTCAACCATATTACATAACAATGATACTCCTGTTATTTTCAAACCCTAGTTCAAGTTATTTACACAACCAGTGTCTTCAACAACTATGATTATACATCAATCTTCACATGAAAATGATACTCATGTTCTTTTGCATAATACTAACTCAAGTTCTTCACACAACCAATGGCTTCAACAACAATGCTTATAGAACAAGGTTTTAACAACTCTTTATTCTAGAAAAACTTGAAGCATGAACTCAACACTCTTGAAAGGAAAACCCTAATCAAGTCCTTTTCACTCCAAACTTATTTAAAAAAAACCAATCAATCAACTTAACTAAGTAAGAATTTGCCCATACCTTTTGCTTGACAAGGTGTAGATCTCACAAACCTATCACACTCATAATTACTTCTTTGAAAATCTCAATAAGGGTTAGAATATAATAATTTACTCAACACAACGCAATACAAAATGATATAAAAAAAAATACACCTTATCACTCCAAATTTAAAATAATATCCAATACCCTCATAATAATCTCTTTGGTAAAAATCCCTTTACAAATAAAATCAATACTCACTAAAATTCAAAATCTCTTATTACCTTATTATTCCAACTTAAAAAGAATATATCCACTTTTACAAATCACAATTCAACACATACCAATTTACTATCACTCCTTATTTCTCTTAACCACTAATTTTATTGCCTAACTAAAATCCTTTTAAAAACCCCTTATAACTCCTAAGAAGGCTTTAATTAAAACTTTAGGCAATAAAAATTATTTTAAAAATTACCTTTGCCTCTCAACAGGTTTCAAACCCTTGACCTTTTCCTCCGCGAACGCCTTAGCTATGGGCTCCTCAACCATGTGCGCTCAACGCACGTTGCGAGCTAAAAATATCTTTGCACACTATATTCCTCTTGGAACCTTAAATGACAAACACAACAAACTCAAACCTTTCCCTTTGCTCACACACTCCTAAGGATTCAAACGTAGGTTCGTCTCCCCAAAAAATTCCTTAGCAAAAATGTGCATTGCCAATGAACCACCACGTCCAACTTGTCTTGGGAACCAACCTTACTCCACTATAACCCTTGCGCATAAGACAAAAAGTCGTTCATCTTCTTCCTCACCCAAAACTTTGAATTGCACATGCAATATACTTTGTCGCATTAATTAAAATCGATGAGGGATAATTTACAAAGTCTTTTGGCCTCATTTTTATACACGAAGGTGCCATTGTCTTCAAATGTTGGTGCTCCAAATTTTTTGATGATGTTGATGCATTTAACCTTTGTAATTTATAAATGATTTAAATTCCAAGGAATTTAAATTTTGTAAATTATAATTATAACCTTTGGCTTTTAAGGCCTTCCCTTATTGCACAACTTTGTATTGATGATATTTATTTATAAAATTTAAATTCTTTTTGAATTTAAATATTTTATAAAATAAATATTAGACCTCCTTTGAACTTTGTGATAGGCCTCCTTGGGTATTTATGAAAACCCTTTTTAACTTATGCTCTCATATAATATTAAAATTTTACTGAGCACTTTTGCCTTTAACTTATGCACTGTTGAAGCTTCTTCTTGGATATTAGTGACACCTTTGACGACTTTATATCTTGCCGAATTCCTAGACATTAATGATGACTTCATATAGTGACATAAATTACAACTTTGACTTAGGGACTCAAAATATCCAACAATCTCCCCCTTTGTCATTGATGGCAACCCAAATTATTTTTATCAAAAACTTGACCTTTTCTTTGCTCTAATCCCCCTAGGAAGGTACTCCCTCTGGATCAATGCTCTCTCAAATAATAAATATCTCCCCATTACTCAAATATTTCCCCCTTTGAAATCAATGGAAAAGGGTCACCTTTAGGTCTCATGGCTAAGAATGACCCTCTTTACTTATCACTTGTTCTCTCAGAAAATGGTATTTAATCAAAATGTGCTTTGTCCTGGAGTGCATCACTAGATTTTTTGAAATACTTATGGTACTAGTATTATCACATAGTATAGGAATGGAATGATCATACTTTATCTCAAAGTCTTCTAGAGTTCTCTTCATCCATAACACATGTGTACAATTGGCTATTGCTGCAATGTATTCTACTTCTGTTGTATATAAAGATATTGAAACCTACTTCTTACTTAACCAAGAGACTAGACATTCTCCAAGAAAGAATGCTCCTCCACTTGTACTTTTTTTGCCATCAATTTTGTCAGCCCAATATGCATATATATATGTTTTAAGTGTGAAATTATCACTTTTGGGATACCAAAGTCCAAAATCCATAGTCCCTTTTAGATATCTAAAAATTATTTTTGCTACTGCCACATGTGTTTCCTTAGGTGCTACCTAAAACCTTGCCACTAATCCCATTGACTATACTATGTATGGTCTTGTAAATGTAACATATAGTAATCTGCCAATCATATATTTGTATAATCTATGATCTACCTCTAGAGATTCATCATCCTTACTCAAATTGCATCCTCTGACCATGGGAGTACTTACTGGTTTACAATATTCTAACCTAAATTTATTTAACATTTTCTTTATGTACTTGGATTGTGAGAGAAACACTCCCATTTCTAATTGTGAAATCTGATGTCCAATAAAGAAGAATAATTCATCAAGCATAGACATCTCAAATTCATTCTGCATGTTCTTAGCAAATTCCTTACACATATTATCATTGTTTCCCCCAAAAATTATGTCATCAACATAAACAACTACTATTAGAAGATCACTCCCTTCATTATATATATATAAATTACTATATGTTATTCCTTTTTCGAATACCTATTCCTAAAGATATTTATCCAATCTTGAGTACCATGCTCTAGGAGCCTTCTTTAGACCATACAATGCCTTTTTTAACCTACATACCTAATTTGGTTTATCTGCTAGTATTTATCCCTTTGGCTATTCAATTTAAACCTCTTCTTCTAGAAAACCATTTAGAAATGTTGAATTGACATCCATATGATATTCTTGAAACTTGAGAAGGCTAAAAACATCCTTATATCTTCAATTCATGCAACTGGAGTAAAAGTTTCATCAAAGTTTTGCTCTTCTCTATCTAATTCAATTCCTCATTCATTGCCTTAACCCAAAATTCATCCTCACTTTCTTGAGTGAAGTATTTTGGCTCAATATTAGATAGCAAAGAAAAATTTACTTGTTGAGACAGTTTTATTATTCTTATCCTTGTCTGTATTTCATATAGATTCCCGATGATCTATTCTTTTGGATGATATTTCTATACATACCTAGATGGAGTTTTGCGAAGAAGTCTTTGTGTTTCTTGTTATTCTTTATTTGATTCCTCACAAAATTCCTCTTGACAACATCCATATTCTTGATACACAATTTGATGAACTCGTTCTCTAGAATCTATATTCTCATCAATTATTATATTTATACTTTTCACCATAGTGCATGTTAGTTTGTTGAAGCATCTGTAGGCTTTAATCTTTGTGGAATAACCAAGAAAAATTCCCTCATCACATCTTGGATCAAACTTACCCAAGTTTTGATCTTCCCGTATTATGTAACATTTGCTTTCAAAAATTCTAAAGTGTTTTACAGTGGCATGTCTTCCTTTCCATTTCTTTTGAACCTGTTCAAATCCAAGACTTATTTTGTTTGTTGACCTTTTTTGTACCTTGACTATCTTACCCATAATATTTGAGCTATTATTGAATCTTTTTATCTTGATGTTGGAGTCCTCTAAATCTTCTTTTAGTAGTTCCACTTCTTATGCTAACTTCTCACATTCCAAGTTTTTTTCTTCTAACTTATCTTTGAACCTTTCTACCTTAGCCTTTGATTTTTCTAAATCCTCTATGAGCAATCTTCTCTCTTCATCACATTCTTGAAACTAAATTTCAAGTTTAGAGTTTTGCTTCCTTACCTATTTAATCTTTCAAGGGCATAGATAAGTTCTCCCTTTACATCATAACCATCATTTTTTGAATATTCCTCTATTTGTTTGCCTTTGTCCATATCTTTGTTTTATTTTGGCTTGTCTTTATAGTATCACTTACTTATTATTCTAAAGCCATTAGAAGATTTTCATTTGGTCCTTCAAGTGCATTCTCATAGTCATCATCACTAAAACTATATCCCTTGTACAATCATCTGCAAGATGTCCAAAGATACCACATCTAAAACACTTGAGAATAACTGGAGTCTTTTTCTTAATTGGTTATTTTTCTTCAGTCATAAATATGACTTCATATCTACCATTGTCTGAAAAACTAGAATCACTATCACTTGAATATTTACTTGCATTATCCGCATAGTAGCCTCTCTTTTTTATTTGAAAGAACTTATTTCCTTGTCTTCTTTGTCCATCCTTGCTTTTCTTCTGATTCTTATCTCGCCTATATCTTTTCGATTCTCTGTACCTATGATCCTGTTTTTCTTCACCATTGTTGTTCTTAGATTCTTGACAATCTCTTTCAAAATTTCCATACTTTCCAAAATTGAAACACTTAACAAATATTTTATCTCTAGATCTTATATAGTCCTTATCTATTGTACCATAGTTAGCCTCTTCATCACTAGATAACTCATTGCTTAATTCTAACTTCTTACCCTTTATGTTATTGGTTGCTTTGAATGCTTCTTCCTTCTGGGACATAGGATCTTTTGTTCTTGTCTCAAATTTTGTGAGCATACCAAGCAAATTATCTCTTGTCAAAGTATCATCATCTATTGATACTTCTATAGTAGAAACATATTCACTGAATCTATTTGGAAGAGATCTTAAGACTTTATCACAAATATCAGATTCATAAATCTTCATACCAAGTCCTTGCATATTATTAACAACCTGATCAATTAAAATTAGGTAAGCACTAATATTTTCCTCTTCATTCATTCTTAATTTTTTAGGTTGTCTTTTGAGGTTTTGACTCTTTGCATTCTTGAAACTTTTATCTCCTTCATGTATATTTTGTAATTTATCCCCCATCTCTTTTATAGTTTGACAATGCATAACTTTCATAGACTTTGTTCTACGCAAACCTCTCACAAGTGCATTCATTACTTTTGAATTATAGTGTCGTAGAAGCTTACCTTCCTTATATTAGGATTATTGATTTAGGTATCATTTCTAAATTCCATTGAATCCCAAATTTCATTGCCAAGTGCAATCAGGTAGATCTTCATCATCATACTCAAATACATATAGTCACTTCCATAAAAAACTAGTGCTAAATTATTGGAGGACACTTCCTTAGGATCCATTGTGTTCTTGTTAGCCTTTCCTTCAAGTTGTTAAACTCTTCTAAATGAACCCACTCTGATACCAATTGAAGAACACAAGATTATACTAAGAGAGGGGGTGAACAATATAAGGCCAATTTTTAATTTTCTTTCCAAATCAATATTAAGCAATGTGTATATAGCAATATCAATAGAAGTAATCAAAGTAATACATAAATCACCACACATAATAAAGACACAATAATTTACATGGTTCACCCAATGTGGGCTACTCCACGGAGAAAATATTTCACTAAACTTTTCTCAATCAATCTCTTGGGAATACTTCCCAATTACAATGTTTATGGACCTATGTCCAAAGGAGACACCAATCCCCTAAATCAAGTTCATGGATCTCTATCCACATGAGAACTCCTTCTCCTCTGATCTAGCTAGTGAATCTCTAGAAGATTATTGCCTCCACTACATTGGCTTTTGGATCTCTCTCCACTGAACACTCTTGTCCCCACTCAGAAGACTTGTCCTCACTACCCTAGATGATGGATCTCTATCCACCAAAGACTTCTGTCCTATCTAATTTATCACCTCCAAAGATCTATCTAAAATCTACACTAAACACAGTCCTTCAGTGTAGCACAAACTTCTCAACAAGTCCACATAGAACTTACTCAATTCTGCTCAAAAAGTCTATAAAAAACTCTCAAATTTGCTCAACAGGACCACACAGAACTTGCTTGGATCTCCTCAACAATTCCACACATGACTTGCTCAAATATGCTCAATAAGTCCACACAAAACTTGCTCAAATTTGTTCAAAATTCCACACAAAACTTGCTCAAATCTGCTCAACAAGTTCACACAAAACTTGCTCAAATATGCTCAACAAGTCCACACAAAACTTGCTCAAATATGCTCAACAAGTCCACACATAAATTGCTCAATTTTTCTCAACAAGTCCACACAGAACTTGCTCAAATATGCTCAAAACGTCCACATAGAACTTGCTCAAATATGTTCAACAAGTCCACATAGAACTTGCTCAAAATTTGTTCAACAAGTCCACATAGAAATTGCTCAGCTCAATAATTCCACACATAACATGCTCAAATATGTTCAAAAAGTCCACACAAAACTTTCTCAAATATGCTCAACAAGTCCACACAGGACTTGTTCAAATCTCATAGAAACATAAAGAGAATCCTTAGAGACTCAATATGTTCTACACTCAATGCTCAATCACTTTCTTAACTCAATTTATAATATAGAATAGTTTGTTTTATGGAACTTGAACAATCACTTCACACACCCACTTGACTAGGCTCAATCAAATCTACTCAACCAATTACTCAAGAAACAACCCTTGCTCACAAACCCTAGTCCAAGCATGTAAACACCAACTCAAAATATTTCCAACAATGCTCAACCACAAATCTTACATAACAATGATACTAATGTTATTTTCAAACCCTAGTTCAATTTATTTGCACAACCAATATCTTCAATAACAATGCTTATACATAAATCTTCACATAAAAATGATACTCATGTTATTTTGCCTAATACTAACTCAAGTTATTCACACAACCAAAGGATTCAACAACAATACTTACAAAACAAAGTTTTAACAACAACTCTTTATTCTAAAAAACCTTGAAGCATGAACTCAACACTCTTGAAAAGGAAACCCTAATCAAGTCCTTTTCACTCCAAACTTATTTTCAAAAAACCAATCAATCAACTTAACTAAGAATTTACCCATACCTTTTGCTTGACAAGGTGTAGATCTCACAAACCTGTCACACTCACAATTACTTCTTTGCAAATCTCAATAAGTGTTAGAAGATAATAATTTCCTCAACACAACACAATACAAAATGATATCAAACAAAATACACCTTATCACTCCAAATTTAAAATAATATCCAATACCTTCATAATAATCTCTTTGGCAAAAATTCATTTACAAATAAAATCAACACTCACAAAAATTCAAAACCGCTTATTACCTTATTAATCCAACTTAAAAAGAATATATCCTCTTTTATAAATCACAACTCAACACAAAAAATTTGCTATCACTCCTTATTTATCCTAACCATTAATTTTACTGCCTAACTAAAAACCTTTTAAAAATACCTTATAACTCCGAATGAAGGCTTTACTTAAAACTTTAGGCAATAACAATTATTTTAAAAATTACCTTTGCCTCTCAACGGGTTTCAAACCCTTGACCTTTGCCTTCGTGAATGCCCTAGCTATGGGATCCTCAACCACGTGTCCTCAACGCATGTTGAGAGCTAAAAAGTATTTGCGCACTTTATTCCTCCTGACACCTTAAACGACAAATGTGAAAACCACACACTCCTTGAGATTCGAGCATAGGTTTGTCTCTCCACAAAACACATTAGCAAAAATGTGCGCTGCCAATGGACCACTATGTCCAACTTGTCTTGGGCACCAACCTTACTCCACTATAACCCTTGCGCATAATAAAAAAATTTGTTTGTATTCTTCCTCACCCAAAACTTTGAATCGCACATGCAATCTACTTTGTCACATTAATTAAATTCGATGAGGGATAATTTGCAAGGTCTTTTGGCCTCCCTTTTATACACAAAGCTACAATTGTATTCAATCGCTGGTGCTCCAAATTTTTTGATCATGTCGGTGCATTTAACCTTTGTAATTTATAAATGATTTAAATTCCAAGGAATTTAAATTTTATAAATTATAATTATAACCTTTGGCTTTTAAGGCCTTCTATTATTGCACAACTTTGTATTGATGATATTTATTTTTAAAATTTAAATTCCTTTTGAATTTAAATATTTTATAAAATAAATATTAGACCTCCTTTGAACTTTGCAATAGGTCTCCTTGGGTATTTATGAAAACCCTTTTTAACTTATGCTCTCATATAATATTAAGATATTATGGAGCTCTTTTGACTTTAACTTCTACACTTTTGAAGCTTCTTGGATATTAGTGACACCTTTGATGAATTTATTTCTTGCCGAATTCCTTGACATTAATGATGAATTCATCTGGTGACATCAATGACAACTTTGACTTAGGGACTCAAAATTTCCAACACATGATTTATATGCTTGGACAATGCTATAGATTTCTTTGTCATATGTGGGAAATTTTTGAATTGCTTCATTGATTTTTCACTATGATAGAAAATTGGATGCCCATATGATTTGAGAATAAATCCTAATTCATACTTCGATGCATAAGTCATTACCTCAAAATTTTGATGTAGATTAGATAGGTAAAGTGTAGGAGCTAAATACAAATGGTATTTTAACCTCTTAAATACTATTTTTTATGTATCTCCCCAACAGAACTTGGATTTGAAACCTCCTTTGGTCACTTGATGCAGTAACTAAAATAAATATAAAATTAAATTTAAAAAACACCAAAATATACAAATTACCTCACTTATATTATAATTATTCCTACCCTATTTTTCAAGAGATTCTTAAAAAATATGATTCAACCCATCTCCATTTTCGTGATTTTTGGCACCACTTCTATTATAACCATCCCTACCCTCTCATGTCAATCCAACTTACCTTTTTTTGAAAAAATAAAAATAGAAATAAAACAAAAGAGAAATGATCATTATCATGTCAAAGTGGCCAAGAAATGTGTGAAAACCCTATTAAAAATATTTTATATAAATTAGTAAGACAAAAAATCTATGAAGTTCTATTAAAGTCTCTAGGGTAGGCCAATATCTAATTATTTGAATCTTCTTAGGATCAACATGGACTTCCTTTTTTTCAAAAATATACCCAAGGTATTAAAGCTCAATCATACAAATGAATACTCCAAAATATCATATATCTTGTGTCCTTGAAGAATATGAAGAACTTATTGCACATGTTGTAGATATTCCTCCCATGACTTACTATAAATGATATTGTCATCTAATTAGACTACCACAAATGAGATAGTGTAGGGATGTAAGATAACATCCATCATCCTCATCAATTTGGCAGGTGCATTGGTCAAGCCAAAAGGCATAACTAGCCACTTAAATAAATTCTCCTTAGAATTGAATGCAATTTTCCATATGTCAGTGGACTTTATGGGTGTTTGATGATAGCTATATTTGATATTAATTTTGGTGAATAACTTTACTCCATATAGTTAGACTAGTAAGTCATCTATCCGAGGCAATGCATAGTGGTTCTTTATAGAGACTTTATTGAAATATTTGTAGTCAATGTAGCTCCTCCATGTTCTATATTTCCATAAATCCAAGATTATTGGACTATATCATGGTGAAGCATTTGGTCTGATATCCCCCTTTTGAATAAATTATTAAATCTACCTCCTGATCTCATAATTTTGAAAAATTGATCTATTATAAATAGCTGGATGGGACATAAGATAACCAAGAACTAAATAAATGGTGTGCTTTACTTCATAACAAAGTTGAATCCTAATTGGTAACTTTAATAAGTTATCATATTTCACTATGGTATTGTTAACCTATTTCTATTTTTTAGGGTGTGTAATTGATATAGCAATGATTCTCCTACTTTACAACTTGATTGTCAATAAAATAAATTTTCTTGTTTTGGATATGCTTTCATTTTTTAGCACTAATTAAGGAAATAGAGGTAGGAGGTGATACCTTTGGGTCATAAATAATTCACCTCTAAATATGATGATGATACTTTGTGGCTTAGAACATGACCAAGTACTATAGTGGAAAACCCTGCAATAGTAGGGATATGATCGATTTCCCTTCCATTGGAACCTCCTCCTCTATGATGACCTATAACGCATATCTAGACCATATTTGATCTCTTTTATAATTTTTTGTGTCTCACTATAGTGGAAATTATGCATTTTTGAACAATCCACTTGATTAGATACTATAATGGTGGATCTCATTATAGTAGGTATATGGTGAATTTTCCTCTATTAGGGTGAGTTGTAACATGTATACTGTAATTTTATTTCTTTCTATGATTTTTTTGTTTCCCTTATCATGGTGGGTGTGTCTTATCAATCAATGCATGCACAATAAATGATAGAGCATGTATTACCTTTGGTTACATATACTTACATATTGTTTATATCATAGGTTGAGATCCCTTGGTCCCTTGAAGTAGTGGATGGACATGACTAATTGTTGTCATGTCCATGTGTGATTGAATTATAATTTACTTTAGGATTGAGGTTATATACTTGTATCTATACATGGTATTTGGTTGGTTTCTCCTAATCCACCCCATTATAACGATAAATATGCCTTGTTAAACAATGCATTTGCCAAATACTACATAATACCTGCTTAATTCAATGGCATGTATGATAGATGCACCAACCCATGCATAGCCATATTAGAGGAAGGTAGTATTTATTTTGTTGCGCACATCACTAAATATTATACAAATATTACGTTTTGCTTGATTTTCATGCAAGACATCAAATGCTATTCAAATTATACATGTAGTTTCATATATGATGCATCATCATGTGCTACATATATCTTGAGTATGAGTCATCAAATTTCTCAAATGACATATCATGATATGGTACACAAAGCGTAAGTGAGTGTCATAAAAATATGTTTGACATGTCACTATGATCCACACAAATCATATATAAATGAAATATATTTTGTTTTGAGTAATATTTAAACAAGTTTTGTAAGGAAAGAAAAAAGATAGTGCTTCTAGGGGTTTTGGCACAATTTAGACTTATATGTATACTTTGTTTTACTCATTTTGTACCTAAATAATTTTTTTTTAGTTCTTTGGGTATTTTTCTAAGTAAATTCCTTTCTAGTTACTTAGGCTAAGTAAAAGTTCATTTCTTATAGCTAAAATTTTTAGGGACATATAATGGGAAGCATTAGGTATGTCTTCTTGTACTCTCACATTTTTGAATAAATTTTTACTTATTTTTCTACTATTTATTTAAATAATTTTCCATTTTTACATAAACAATAGAATAATTATGTGACCCGGGTTCAATACCCTATGAGGGATGTGTATAAGAAGTATTACTAAAAATAAATAAAAAACAAAAAATATATATAATATTTTCTATATTGTAGTATATAATTTTCAATATTTTTATTTGGTTATCATATATTGCTCTTTTTTATTTTTTATTTTCCTTAAGGACTCACAAGTGGTAATCCCTTCTCATGCTTCCCACTATCCTTAGGGGGGTAATATGTGTTTGTAAAAATATAAATAACAACTAACTTTGCAGGTGGTGAAGAGTCTCATCCTCTTGTTTATGAGATATGGGTAAACTAAATTTATTAGTCCTTTTGTAGGAAGATATCAAACCATATTGGCCAATAATTTTAGTTCTATTTATTCATGCATTTCCCACTTTTCCACCATATTTCATAGTAGTTTGACTTTCTAACTTTCTCACAACTTAAAAATAAGTATAGTGGTGCGATTAAGGGATGTCATGACACATACCTCCGAAAGCATGATTTCTAAAATAGATGGTTTGGTGATTTTAAATTTAAGTGATGATCATGGTTGTTTGATTATTTTTAGGATTTTTGATACACAATAATGATCCTAGTATGATTTTACACTTAGGATTCGATTGATGCATCATTTAGACTGTGAATTATGATTTTATGACCCTAAAATGGATGAAAATGGGTCATTGGTTCTAAACATAAGGTTATTTTGTTTTATACATTATAAATACCCCTTTTACCCTCTCATTTTATTATAATAAATTTTATATCCAAACCACACAACCAAATATTTATTGATCACACTTTCAAAATTAAAAATCAGACATTTACTTCTTGATAATATTGTTGTCATGCTAATTATCTTTGTTTCTATCACATTACTCACTCCATCTCTCTATATATATTTCTCTCTCTTACACACACACACACATCCTTATAGGTGCAACTAAAACATCCTTATAGGTGCAACTAAAACAATCAATCACTTATTTACATGGAGGAGGACAAGATGCTCTACTAGAATTCATAGCCAATGTTAATTGATTTTTGTTTGAGGATGAAATTCTAAGGTAGGTCAAACCCTTTTTAAATATCCTAAATGTGATCTCTCCATACATACTGTGGTGATATTGCAAGAAAGATATGATAGGAATGTGTTTTTTATTTATTGAATAGTGTGGTCCTTTATGCCTTAGGTGTCATGCGATTATTTTCACTGCATTAGGATTAGCCCTAGATTGTTAGCATTTCGTAGATAATTTTAGTATAGTTATCCTTATATTTTATTTTATTTTTCTAAAAATAAGATAAATGTTGGGTATTTACTTTTAATTTACTACTTTGTGGTTTTATTTCTAGCATCTTAGTTACCTAGTATTAATTTGAATAATGTATTAGATATCATCTTTTTCCTACAAAAAGATCAAATTTTGTATGGTATGGTGAATCACTTTCAAGTTTAATTTTATATTCATCTCCTTGTAGATGTTTTGGTTGATATAAAAAAACAAATAAATTAATAATTAAATAAATAAAATATAAATTTGATATAACCTTTTTTTGACATACATAGATGTGGTCATTAACATCTTACAAAGTTATTTTTTAATGAAGACTTTTGGTATAGACGCTTGACATCCACCTTCATTTGTAAGTAAGCCAATTGAAAGTACTCTTGAAATGTTGAAGATGATATAGGTGTACTTGATGTGGATGTACTTATATTTTAATATTTGTTGAATTAATTAGGGTCTAGATCACTAGATGCTTGCTTTACATTAGGAAAAATATTTGTTGAAAGAATAATAAATAATTTCAATAAGAGATTAATGGATTTTTCCACATTTCATGTAACAATTTTTTTTAATCCTAAATATTATTATAAAATAAATGTGAATTAGATGCTCAATATAATAGGAGGATAATTTACTTATGTCATAAATTAAATTTTCAAGGTGCATCAAACATTGTATAGATTAAAAGAAATAAAGCAAAGGTAAAAAGGTGCATAGTCACTTTGTTAAATGTTTAGAAAAAGAAAATATGATAAATGGTGTGCTTTACTTCATAACAAAGTGGAATCCTAGAATGATAACCATCTACTGGTTTGGTTGAGTAAGTTAACCTTGAAGCGAACATATGAACCAGGGTTTCTGGAGCTAGGGAAAAACTAGGGCATCAGTTGGGTAGCCGAAGAGATTTTTGGTTATTGTGGATTTGAAGACATGATTGCTGCCCTAGGAGGATCCAATGGGGACACCTCTGGATCCTCTTCTAGAGAGACATAGGTCTTTTGTAGATTTTTTAAAGGATAAATCTCCATCAAATATTGAAGAAGCACAAAAAACTACATTAAAAATGCTCTGTACAGCTGTTGGAAATGGATCAACATCTCAACGAGTTAATGGATGCTTGCCACAGTTAGAATCAAGGCCAAATATTGTCATTGAGCAAAGTATGGTTGAAGAAATAGTTTTATATAGAGCCAATCATGATTTGATCTGTAAATTCATGGGTATTCGCCCTACCCTAAATTTTTTGCATTCCTGGGTCCGGCAAAACTGGGAGCCTCTTGGTGAGTATTCTTTATGGTTTATTAGCAATGGATATTTTGTTATTAGTTTTTCTTCACTTGCCGATAGAAATAGGGCTTTCGAATAAAAAAAGAGGAATCATGGTCCGGCAAGATTATTTTTTCAACCCTGGAGAGTGGGATTTGATCCTCAAATTGAACCCACTACTGTCCCGATTTGGATCTATTTTTATGCACTTCCAATGGATTTTTGGAGTGAGCAAGTATTAGAAATTATCGGTAATTCCCTTGGAAGACATTTGGGTGTTTCCAAAGACACAATAGAAAGAAACACAACTGTTTATGCAATATTATGTGTGGAAATGGATCTTATCCAGCCTCTACCGGCAGAGGTGGAACTTGAACTTGTAGGACTATCTTGGATTCAACAGTTGGATTATGAGGCATTGCCCTTCAGATGCAGAGTCTGCCACAAACATGGGTATTTGGCCCGATATTGCCCAAATAATATGAACATAAAAATTGAGGCTCCTCTAGGAATGTGAAATCCTCCTAAGGAGGGTAAGTAAACAATAAACAAAGAACCAACCAATATTTCTCAGGGTAAAGAAGCACATAGAGATGGTTTTGAACAACCCAAAAGAAGGAGAAGGCAAAAGAAAAAATATGGTAAAGAGCAAACCCAAATCAAGCCTTCCAATAGGTATGAGATATTTAAGACACTAATGGACCAAGAAGAACAATTCATGGAAGGAGTGGATGGGAATAATGAAAATAATAACATCCATGTTCAAGATCCTCTCTCATCTCCCCCCGTCAAAGAGCAGGTAATTGAGTAAAACGAGTTGCCACAATCAAAGAGTGTAGGGGCATTGATAGTGCATAACTAAGAGCAGCCAATAATTAAGGATGTCAGCATGGGAATAGTAGAAAATAATAGAGAAAGGCCAACTTTAGGTATAACTCAGGTGGAAAAGAGATCAAAAATAGCAACTCTCAAGGAGTGGGTAGAAAATGAAATAAGGAATTGATAGCAGTTCAAGGAGATAAACTAATCACTGGAGGATCGGTGAGGCCAATAGATTTTTATTGCTCTCAAGGTAACCAATGATTATACAATCATGGAATTTTAGGGGTTTAAATAGTAGAACCCATCAATCTGCTGTTCGAAGACTCTTAGAAAAATGTAAAACAAATTTTTTGCTTATCCAGGAGAAAAAAATGTCATTAGATCTTATGTGTAAAATAGTTAACAGAATTTGGAGGGGTGCTAGTCATATGGAAGTGGCTTCCCAAGGTGCCTCGGGGGGATAGTTACTCTTTGGAACTCTCTTGAATGGAATGCAATAGAACATATAGCTTGGATGGATGTTCTCACATCACATTTTAGAAATAATGTCACAGTTGAACATGTTTTAATCACAAATTTTTATGGGGCTCAAAACCTAGATGGTCAGATGCATCAATGGAAAGTTGTGCATAACATGAGAGTCTCAAGGGAAGATTTATACTGGATTATTGTTGGGGATTTTAATGCTAAATTATCCTCTAGATATTAGGAAGGGGAACCCCAATTTTGGACCCAGGGGATCATCTTATGATTGCCCAAGTCCAGGCATTACACTTGGTGGATATTAAATTCCCTGGAACCAACTATACTTGGACTAATAAGAGGAGGGAGCCACATAGCAGGAAGGTGAAGTTAGACCATTTTTTGGTTTCAGAGGAGGAATTTGTAAAATGGAATATAAAATTTCAGATTTTGGAGGGTCCAGTTTCAGATCACTTTCCCATTTTGTTGGAAGGAGGGATCAAGACAATCAAGATCACAAACCATTTAAATTTGAAAATTTTTGGTTACAAAAAGAGGAACTTTGAAAGAAAATTCCATAGTGGTGGGAATAAGGTCGCCCATCATATGGGACAACAATGTTTAGATTCCACAAACAACTTCATTATGTCAAAGTTCAACAAAAACAATGGAGGCGAGCTAACAAGACAGACTTCTAGGTCCAAAGAGCTCCATTGGTGGCCAGATGGGATGAGGTTCAAAAACACTTTAGGGAAGGAACAATTACAGAGTAGCTCAAATAAGAGGATGATGCATTGTGTAAAGCGATTGAGGACATTGACAACCAAGAGGAGACCTACTGGAAACAGAGAGCAAGAACCACTTGGTTATTAGAAGGTGATAAAAATACCAAATTTTTCCATCGGACTGCTTGTGCTAGGAGACAGAGGAACAACATGGAATCTCTTCAAGATGAGAATGGACACTCCTTTGATACACTTTTAGGTATGCATTTCCATTCAATGGATTATTTTTCTAAACTATTTAAGGAAAGTATGGTGCAATATGAAGAGGCTCAAAAATATGTTATTGTTGTCATACCCTCTGTTATCTTTGAAGAAGAAAATCAGACCCTTCTTAAACCCATTGATAGAGAGGAACTGAAGAATGTAGTCTTTGGAATGAGCACCAAAAAAACTCCAGGTCCAGATGGCTTTCCAATTGATTTTTTTCAAGCCTTTTGGGATAACTTGGAGGAGGATGTAATTGTTGTTATAGAGGAGTCCAAAGGTAGTAAAAAATGGCTTAAAGAATTAAATCATACTTTCATTACCTTAATTCCAAAAGGGGAGGAGGGGGTACATATTTCAGATTATAGACCTATTGCCTTATGCAATGTCATATGTAAAATAATCACAAAGGTAATGGCTGAGCGACTAAAACCTCTTCTACATAACATTATATCCTCAGAGCAAGGGGGTTTTGTACAGGGTAGGCAGATCTTGGATGGTGTGGTTCTAGCTTAGGAGGCAATCCATTCAATGCAAACATCTGGTAATATAGGAATGTTCATAAAATTAGATATGTCAAAGGCTTATGATAGGGTGGAGTGGAGCTTCTTGTCAAAGATGATGGCAGCCTTTGGTTTCTCTTAGGATTGGATAGAATGGGTCATGAGTTGTGTTTCTACTCTAACATACTCAATGTTAATCAAGGGTCTTCCCTCACAACCGTTTGGAGCTACTTGAGGCCTTCGTCAAGGAGATCCTTGCTCTCCCTATATTTTTCTCATATTGGCTGAAGGATTGGGTAGACTTATCTTGAGGAGAAGACAACAAGGTTTGCTAACAAGTATCAAGGTGGGTGAGGAAGTTTTGACTCACCTACAGTTTGTGGATGACACAAGATTGGTGGGAGTGGCCAGCTTTAGGGAAGTAAGAATGATTAGAGATACACTTAATGTCTACCTTAGGGTGACAAACCAAGTCATCAATGATAAAAAATCCAAATTTGTCTTTTTCAATCTTGCTCAAAGGCTTTAGGACAAAGTTTTAGATATCTTGGGATTCACAAGGACTTATCTCCCAGTGGTTTACTTGGGGGTCCCTTTGCATTTTAAAAAACTAAAAATAGATATCTGGAGGAATATTTTGGATTGTATCAAGGATAGAATTAATCATTGGTCTCACAAATGGTTAAGATATGGGGGTAGATTTACTTTTTTATAATCAGTCATTCATGCCATGCCAATTTATAAATTGTCTATCCTTGCTACCCCACATACTATATGGAAAGAGTTGGACAAGATGGCTAGAAAATTTTTATTGGAAGGAGTAAAAGGAGAGAGGAAATGGGCCTTAGTAGGTTGGGATAAAGTAATCCAGCCCGGTAAAAGGAGGTCTGGGACTGAGAAGATCAAAGTTAAATAATAAAGCTTTGGCTAGAAAGCTTTACTGGAGGTGGATTTCCCAACCAACTTCTTTATTCAGTAGAATCTTAACTAGTAAATATTTGGGACATGTAAACCCAAATGAGGTGGGTAATTTCCATTTGGATGGTAATGGATCCTTAGTGTGGCAGGCTCTCAAGTTAGGATCTCAGGTAGTAAAAGATAGATTATTTTGGAAAGTTGGGAGAGGGGAGAAGGCACGATTTTTGACTGATTCATGGGATCAATACCCACCTATCATTGTTGAATTTCTTGAATTGAAACCAATAAAAACAACCATAGAAACCAAGGGATGTGTCCAAATTGAAAGTTATTTCAACACTATTTAGCTGGAGGATTATAATTTTAAGCAGATTAAGAAGTTGGATGAGTGGCCAATTTCAATCCCTTTGAATTTGACACCCATCATGACTAAAATCTTGGCAGGAAGATTTCTCATAGGTAGAGACAAGGAGGATGAATTAGCTTGGTGATATGGGAGCCTTGGTGTCTACATAGTGAAGTACGGATATGATAAGATCCTTCCAGAGCCTCCTTCTCATACTTATCAAGTTGAGGATTGGAGAAAGATTTGGCAGTCCAAGGGTTGGCCGAAAGTAAACTTTTTTGCCTGGTAGTTCATGCATAATGGAATTCTTACTTTTGATAATCTCAAATGTAAGTGAATCATTGGTCCATATCAATGTGTTTTATGCTACAAGAGCAAGGAAACATCTGATCACTTGATTTTTGAGTTCCCATTCACGTGCCAGATTTGGGAGAGATGGTTTTTATATTATAAAATTCAAGTTAATGGTGATTTGAATCGACTTAATATTTGGGAAAAATAGAAGAGCAATAGATTTAAATCTAAAGTTGTTTGTATTGGTTGGGAGCTTGGATTAAAATTTATTTTGTGGCAAGTGTGGTTGGAGAGAAATGCTAGAATTTTTAGAGAAACTTTTTCTTCTTTAGATGGAGTTTGGCAGGTCATTTGGAGCAAAGTCATAGAAACTGTGGCATTCTATGCTAAAGAGGAAACTCAGGTTGTTATTGGGGCAATGGAAAAAGAAGTTGAAGTGCAAGAGGGATAGGATAGAGCTAGTTGGAAACCACACCCAGAAGGTTGGATTAAAATTAATACTGATGGAGCTGCAAAAGGCAATCCGGGTAGAGCTAGAATTGGAGTGGTTTGTCGAAATCATGTTGGTATAGTGCTCTATTGGGAATTGCAAGGATTGGTAAGAGCCACAAACAATGAAGTAGAAGCCTTATCTATCAAATCTGCTTCTATTCGGGTAGTAAAACAAGGCCACATGATGATAATATTAGAATCATATTCTCAAATAATGGTCGGAGCTCTAGATTGCATGAGGAGCTTTGCTTTGAAAAATTGGAGGTTGAGGATTCTTGTCACTCAAATTAAGAAATTATGGAGGAAATTAGATGATGTGATTCCATTTTATGTGAGTAGATATCTAAATAAAGTGGTAGAATTCCTGGCTAAGATGGGTGCTGAGAAGGAGGTAGGGGTTCAGTGGCACAGTGACATGGCTATTGAGGATGAGGTGATTAGGCAGGGTGTTGAAAGGTCCTTGAACCTTGTACAAAGTAGTCATGGGCCTCTGAAGAGGGAGGCAAAGGGGAATAACAATGGCAGCAGATCGTGACAACCTAAAAATAGTAGGGGCCACCTAAGATAAAGGCACCCAGAGGATCCATCTATAAGAACTAACTTTTTTTGCATGTTTTCCAAGAAGATTGAAGAGGCCCATGAGCTAAAGATCAAAGAAAAAGCAAATCACCACAAGGAGAAAGGTGTCGCGATATCGTGACATTTTGCATTTTTGTGGTCCAAAGCAAAGGGAGAAATCAAGGAGAAATTTTTTTTGCGATATCGTGACATGTTGCAACGTCGCAGCCAAAGGAGGAAAATGTGTCGTGATATCACGACAAGATGCATCGTCATGGCCGAAGGAGAGAAAGTATCATGAAATCATGACATGTTGCAACGTCACTGCCAGAAGAGAAGAAGTGTCATGATATCGCGACATGTTGCATCATCACGACCAAAGGGGGAAAGGAATCACAATATCGTGACATGTTTACATCGTCGAGGCCAAAGGAGAAAAGGTGTCGCAATATCGTGACATGTTGCATCATCACGACCAAAGGAGAAAAGGTGTCATGATATCACGACATGTTGCATCATCGCAGCCAAAGGAAAAAAAGTGTTGCGATATCGTGACATGTTGCATCGTCGTGACCAAACGAGAAAAAGTGTCGCGATATCGCGACATGTTGCATCATTGTGGCCAAGAGAGAAAAAGTGTCTCGATATCATGACATGTTGGATCATCACGTCCAAAGGAGAAAAATGTCACGATATCATGACATGTTGCATCATCGCGGCCAAAGGAGAAAAATGTCACGATATCACAACATGTTGCATCATCGCAGCCAAAGGAGAAAAAGTGTCATGATATCGTGACATGTTGCATCATCACGGTTAAAAGAGAAAAAGTTTCACGATATCACATGTTGCATCATCACGGCCAAAAGAGAAAAAGTGTCACGATATCACGATGTGTTGCATCGTCACGGTTAAAGGAGAAAAATGTTGTGATATTGTGACATGTTGCATCGTCGCGGACAAAGGAGAAAAAGTGCCATGATATCTTGACATTTTGCATTGTCGTAGCCAAAGGATAAAAAGTTCCATGATATCATGACATGTTGCATCGTCGTGGCCAAAAGGGAAAAAGTATCATGATATCGCGACATGTTGCATCGTCACGGCCAAAAAAGAAAAAGTGTAGCGATATCGCGACATGTTGCAATGTCATGGCCAAAGGAGAGAAAGTCTCACGATATCGCGGCATGTTGCAATGTCACGGCCAAAGGAGAGAAAGTCTCATGATATCACAACATGTTGCTTTGTCGCGGCCTATGGAGGTAAAACTGTCATGATATCGCGACATGTTGCATCGACACGACCAAAGAGAAAAAACGTCGTGATATCATGACATGTTGCATCATCGGGTCCAAAAGATAAAAAGTGTCATGATATCGCGACATGCTGCATCGTCGTAGCCAAAGGAGAAAAAAGTGTCGCAATATCACGACATGTTGCAATGTCGTGGCCAAAAGAGGAAAAAGTGTCACAATATCGTGACATGTTGCATTTTTGCAGACAAAAGAGAAAAGTGTCGTGATATTGTGACATGTTGCATTTTCATGGCCAAAGGAGAAGAAGGAAAAAAGTGTCGCGATATCATGACAAGTTGCATCAATAGACCAAACCAATCCCCTTGGCAACATCTCACATTGTGCAAACATTGAAACTTGTAGGATCGTGCCTTAGGCCAATGGGGAGGGAGTCTCTCCATACTTGAATTTCAGATTCGCTGACTCCCCTGTTATCTAGGTAATGGTTTAAGAGATTTGGCTCCAATGCAAATCTTCTTTTACTGTTGTAAACATGTGTGCTCTCTGACTAAGGCTGGGAAAAGTCTCATCCCAACTTGTAAATGATCTTTGTTTTAATACAAGTTTTTTCAAATTATTCAAAAAACAAAGTGGAATACTAATTGGTAACTTTAATAAGTTATCATATTTCACTATGGTATTGTTAACCTATTTCTATTTTTTGGGGTGTGTAATTGATATAGCAATGATTCTCCTACTTTACAACTTGATTGTCAATAAAATAAATTTTCTTGTTTTGGCTATTATATGCTTTCATTTTTTAGCACTAATTAAGGAAATAGAGGTAGGAGGTGATACCTTTGGGTCATAAATAATTCACCTCCAAATATTATGATGATACTTTGTGGCTTAGAACATGACCAAGTACTATAGTGGAAAACCCTGCAATAGTAGGGATATGATCGATTTCCCTTCCATTGGAACCCCCTCCTCTATGATGACCTATAACGCATATCTAGACCATATTTGATCTCTTTTATAATTTTTTATATCTCACTATAGTGGAAATTATGCATTTTTGAACAACCCACTTGATTAGATACTATAATGGTGGATCTCATTATAGTAGGTATATGATGAATTTTCCTCTATTAAGGTGAGTTGTAACATGTATACTATATTTTTATTTATTTCTATGATTTTTTTGTTTCCCTTATCGTGGTGGGTGTGTCTTATCAATCAATGCATGCACAATAAATTATAGAGCATGTATTACCTTTGGGTACATATACTTACATATTGTTTATATCATAGGTTGAGATCCCTTGGTCCCTTGAAGTAGTGGATGGACATGACTAATTGTTGTCATGTCCATGTGTTCTTGAATTATAATTTACTTTAGGATTGAGGTTAAATACTTGTATCTATACATGGTATTTGGTTGGTTTCTCCTAATCCATCCATTATAGCGATAAGTATGCCTTGTTAAACAATGCATTTGCTAAATACTACATAATACCTGCTTAATTCAATGGCATGTATGATAGATGCACCAACCCATGCATAACCATATCAGAGGAAGGTAGTATTTATTTTTTTTAGCACATCACTAAATGCTATACAAATATTACGTGTTGCTTGATTTTCATGCAAGACATCAAATGCTACTCAAATTATACATGTAGTTTCATATATGATGCATCATCATGTGCTACATATATCTTGAGTATGAGTCATCAAATTTCTCAAATGACATATCATGATATGGTACACAAAGAGTAAGTGAGTGTCATAAAAATATGTTTGACATGTCACTATAATCCACACAAATCATATATAAATGACATATATTTTGTTTTGAGTAATATTTAAACAAGTTTTGTAAGGAAAGAAAAAAGATAGTGCTTCTAGGGGTTTTGGCACAATTTAGACTTATATGTATACTTTGTTTTACTCATTTTGTACCTAAATAATTTTTTTTAGTGCTTTGGGTATTTTTCTAAGTAAATTCCTTTCTAGTTACTTAGGCTGAGTAAAAGTTAATTTCTTATAGCTAAAATTTTTAGGGACATATAATGGGAAGTATTAGGTATGTCTTCTTGTACTCTCACATTTTTGAATAAATTTTTACTTATTTTTCTACTATTTATTTAAATAATTTTCCATTTTTACATAAACAATAGAATAATTATGTGACCCGGGTTCAATACCCTATGAGGGATGTGTATAAGAAGTATTACTAAAAATAAATAAAAAACAAAAAATATATATAATATTTTCTATATTGTAGTATATAATTTTCAATATTTTTATTTGGTTATCATATATTGCTCTTTTTTATTTTTTATTTTCCTTAAGGACTCACAAGTGGTAATCCCTTGTCATGCTTCCCACTATCCTTAGGGGGGGTAATATGTATTTGTAAAAATATAAATAACAACTCACTTTGTAGGTGGTGAAGAGTCTCATCCTCTTGTTTATGAGATATGGGTAAACTAAATTTATTAGTCCTTGTGTAGGAAGATATCAAACCATATTGGCCAATAATTTTAGTTCTATTTATTCATGCATTTCCCACTTTTCCGCCATATTTCATAGTATTTTGACCTTCTAACTTTCTCAAAACCTAAAAATAATTATAGTGGTGGGATTAAGGGATGTCATGACACATACCCCCCAAAGCATGATTTCTAAAATAGATGGTTTGGTGATTTTAAATTTAAGTGATGATCGTGGTTGTTTGATTATTTTTAGGATTTTTGATACACAATAATGATCCTAGTATGCTTTTACATTTAGGATTCAATTGATGCATCATTTAGACTATGAATTATGATTTTATGACCCTAAAATGGATGAAAATGGTTCATTGGTTCTAAAGATAAGGTTATTTTGTTTTATATGTTATAAATACCCCTTTTACCCTCTCATTTTCTTATAATAAATTTTATATCCAAACCACACAACCAAATATTTATTGATCACACTTTCAAAATTAAAAATCAGACATTTACTTCTTGATAATATTGTTGTCATGCTAATTATCTTTGTTTCTATCACATCACTCACTCCATCTCTATATATATTTCTCTCTCTTACACACACACACACATCCTTATAGGTGCAACTAAAACATCCTTATAGGTGCAACTAAAACCATCAATCACTTATTTACATGGAGGAGGACAAGATGCTCTACTAGAATTCATAGCCAATGTTAATTGATTTTTGTTTGAGGATAAAATTCTAAGGTAGGTCAAACCCTTTTTAAATATCCTAAATGTGATCTCTCCATACTTACTGTGGTGATATTGCAAGAAAGATATGATAGGAATGTGTTTTTTATTTATTGAATAGTGTGGTCCTTTATGCCTTAGGTGTCATGCGATTATTTTCACTGCATTAGGATTAGCCCTAGCTTGTTAGCATTTCGTAGATAATTTTAGTATAGTTATCCTTATATTTTATTTTATTTTTCTAAAAATAAGATAAATGTTGGGTATTTACTTTTAATTTACTACTTTGTGGTTTTATTTCTAGCATCTTAGTTACCTAGTATTAATTTGAATAATTGTATTAGATATCATCTTTTTCCTAAAAAAAGATCAAAGTTTGTATGGTATGGTGAATCACTTTCAAGTTTAATTTTATATTCATCTCCTTGTAGATGTTTTGGTTGATATAAAAAAACACATAAATAAATAAATAAAATATAAATTTGATATAACCTTTGTTTGACATACATAGATGTGGTCATTAACATCTTACAAAGTTATTTTTTAATGAAGACTTTTGGTATAGATGCTTGACATCCACCTTCATTTGTAAGTAAGCCAATTGAAAGTACTCTTGAAATATTGAAGATGATATAGGTGTACTTTATGTGGATGTACTTATATTTTAATATTTTTTGAATTAATTAGGGTCTAGATCACTAGATGCTTGCTTTACATTAGGAACAATATTTGTTGAAAGAATAATAAATAATTTCAATAAGAGATTAATTTATTTTTCCACATTTCATGTAACAATTTTTGTTAATCCTAAATATTATTATAAAATAAATGTGAATTAGATGCTCAATATAAGAGGAGGATAATTTACTTATGTCATAAATTAAATTTTCAAGGTGCATCAAACATTGTATAGATTAAAAGAAATAAAGCAAAGGTAAAAAGGTGCATAGTCACTTTGTTAAAGGTTTATAAAAAGAAAATATGATAAATTTATAGGAACAATGTGGACAAGAGTTGGAGTGGATTCATGCATAATGTGAGTATGAATTCCATCCTTGTTATTCAATACGATTGCATGTGAAAGATGATTTTAGAAATTAAATGGAAAAAAAAATTATAGGTCTTAGACTTTTCTTGGACACTTGAGACACTCTATTGATTTTATATTTTAGTTTACCTCATGCATTAAATTAAGTAAAATTTAATTTATAAAATATAGAAATAAATGAAAGTTAAAATACCTCTTTTGTTGAAATAAAATAAAAAATAAAAATAAAAAAAATTGATTGTAAGGTATAATAAGTAGCGGTCATGATCAAGAATTTTCTTGTTATTCACTAGAGGTCCATCTAGGATTTTTAATCACATAGTGAAACACATATATAATTACATAAACATTGTCATCACTTATTATCATTGTTGGATAGAAGTTCTGACAAACCCTTTAGCTACACCCACTACTCTTGATTCTTCTTTCTCAAATATGATTAGTTTTAGTATTAGTTTTATTAGCTATAACATTTAAATGTTTTTTAATCCAAGATAACCATTAAAGTAACAAAAGGAATAATAATTCAATGAAATTATTTTTTTTTGGTATAAGGTAGAGGTGGTTATAAGGTCCACAAACCTTTTACAAAGTCAAAATGGGCTGGTTCTAGCATCAAGCCCGTATAATCAAAATACAAAATGGATTTTTCTAAGACTCACATTAAGCCATACTTAGAGTCCACAGTCCTATACTTGTCACTTGACTATTCGGGATAAAACAAAAACCAAACAACACCTAGCACTTACTAACACTAGGTTGTTGTACTGTACACTTGTCACCTCCCAGGCCCCAACAAATGGGATGCCTTTTTTGCCTAATTCCATCCGTCGGATTACTCATCATCAGCCCCTCCGATCTCCCCGATGCTCTAACGAGTTTGATCTTAGCTCTTCTCTAGCAACCAACACCAATAGTTCTTGAGGGAAGTTATCCTTCCAAATTTGCATCTCCCCAACCGAAACTGCAATATTTGCCATTAGATCCGCCGCCTGGTTCCCTTCTCTGAAGGTGTGTTGGATTCGGGCATTAACCAAATGAGATTTATGAATCTTTGCTTCTAGGATAAGCTCCAATATGGTCCAATTGGGGTCTTTATCCTCCTTAATTGCCTTGATTATATTAAGCGAATCCCCTTCAAAGATAACTTCCTTATAACCCTCAAGTCTAGCAATTCTCATTGCTTGCATGCAGGCTCAGGCTTCTGCAAAATGATTTGTTTGAGTTCCCAAAGGTTTCGCAAAGGCAAGGACCACTTTTCCTTCCTCATTTCTCAAAACTCCTCCTCGCTCCCTGCGGCCCCGGATTTCCTTTAGCTGCCCCGTCAAAATTAAACTTAACCCACTTTTGTGTGGGGGTATCCACTTGACACCATCCCGTGGGTTGGTTGTAATGTCTAGGTCTGGAAGTTCCTCTCCCCCGTTCCGCAAAATCCTCCTTTCCCTTAGAGACATGGTCTCATTTTTGAAGAAGAAAGTTTTCCAGTTTTCTTTCAAAGCTCCGATTATTTTATTACCACATAACCCGGGATCTTTCTTACGTCCTTTAAATACTCTCTTATTTCTCTCATTCCATATCCCCCATAAAAAATGGGGTAAGTCGAGCTTCCGAGCCAAGTCAAAAGCTTTGCCCGGAAGGGGAAGCCCACTGTATGCAGAAGTCAGACATGCTATTTGGACAGACCCAATCTATATGAAATTTGGACAGGATCATTTGGAAGACTGTACAAGAAAAATCACAAGTTAGAAATATATGACTTACAGATTCTATTGCTTTCTCACACAAGATACATCGATTGATGAATTGGAAACCTCTCCTTTGCAGATTATCTGTTGTCAGGATCTTATTTTGAACTGCCAACCAAAAGAAGAAAGCTATTTTTGGGGTTAAATTATTTAACCAAATAACAGAAGTCGGAGTCCAGCCATTGAATCCCGAGTGGATTAACTTATAGGCAGTTTTTACTGAATAGATCCCACTTGTAGTTTTGCCCCAAATCGCCTTGTCTCTTCCTCCCCCAGGAATGATCGGGAACACCCTTAAAGCATCATTGAGTTTGGTAATTCAATGAAATTATTATTAACACCACATTTCTTACTTTTATTTCATTATTAACCTTTTTTATTAGAAATTGTGGGGCTTGTTTATATGCATAGGGATCATTGAGAAATTTAGCCTCTTGGATATTATATGAAAAAGTATTATACATACAATTAAATACGTCATGTTAAGTCATAACTGATTCCTTCATATATGCCTAACATGAAAAGAAAATTGAAGAGGTAATACTGATTTGTTTAGGAAGTTTGCTCTAGAATCTATTTTATATTTTTCACATAGAATAAACATTTATAGTTAATGGTATACCATATAAAATTTATTAGGTGATAAGCATTGACTAAATATGTATTTAAAATATGTATGTAAGTGTGAATGTGCACAATGATATACAAGTTGGGTTGGGCCTCTTTTCAAACAATAGTGTTGAGGCTAATGCTCTCAAATTGGGATTGATTTTGGCAAAAGAAAAGGGATGTGACTTGATAAAAATATTTGGAAATTCGAAACTCATTATAAATACCACCAAATTTGATCGTTGTAAGTCCATAAACATCTTGTATGTTGCAAATATTATCAAGATTCTATTGAAGCAATTCTCTATGATAGAATTACATCATATGTAAAAAATATAAAATGGAAGCAGATAAGATGATTAATATTGGAATGAACTTGACTCCTGGAATGTGTCATATTTGGAAAAACCCCACTAAAACTCAATAACAATGTAGGAGACTTACACTTTCAATAGGACCACAAGAATTCAATCAAATGTTATGGAAATAAAATTGGATCTACTAGCTCAGATTTTATTTTTCTATTCCCTATATATTTTTGTAACTTTATACAATAAAATTTCAAAAAAATATAAATATTAGTAAGTATAGGGTGAGATATTATAAATAGCTAATGCATCTTCATATTCTTGGTGTTTTTTTAAACATAGAATAGTTTTAATTTTAACTTAAAATATTTTATTGAATAAATGCAATTCTATATAATGCTTGGTTTGGAGTACAATAATATAAAAGTAATGAACATACACAATCATTATGTTATTTGTATATGCCAATCATAATGCTCATCAAGATAGCAAGCATATATATATGAAAATATTTAATGCAAATTTTTAATACAAAATTAATGGACACACATAATTATTATGTTATTTGTATATGCCAAACATAATGGTCATCAAGTTAGCAAGCATATATGTATTAATAATAATTATAGGGTTTTAAAATATTTAATGCAATTTTTTATTCTTTAAATGTTTTAAAATGTTATAATTTAAATTTTTACCTTCAAAGTATTTTGTTAAATAGATTTAATTCTACATTTATGATTGGATAAAAATATATAACACGTAACATAATGGGACAAAATAAATTCCTTACTTTTATGATATTTATATATAATAAGTTTGAATATTATTTAACTAAAAATTAAGATTTACTATATATTTTTTTAGATTTAAATTAAAAAATTCAATGTTCTCATTTTTCATGTATATATTGATTTTGTATGTTTTTTTTTTGAAAAAAATGAAAAACTTGAATTAATACAAAGAAAAATTACAAGCGGGAGAGAACACATCCCAACAGAGAACAACAAGCAACCCAACAAGAAAAGAGCACAAAGGTAGCCCAACACATCACAGAGCAAAGAAGTCAACTGGGCGCGAAAAAATGACATGTCGCAAAATTGTGACATGTCGCGAAATCACGACATGTCGCGAGATCACGACAGTCAACCCCGGCTCCCCCACTGCGGTGCCAACAGACACGAAAACGCGACATGTTGCGAAATTGCGACATGTCGCGATATCGCGACATGTCGCGAAGTCGCGACATGTCGCAAAGTCGCGACGACAGCACCCACCTGCAACCCTTCGACAAAAGTGTCACGAAATCACGACGAATTCACCAAATGGCAACCAGATCGCAAAAGCGTCGCGATATCGCGACAGTTTTTGCCAACCCGCTGGAAAGCCAAAATTGTCGCGATTTCGCGACGGGTTTTCCTTATGACACCAGACCGCCAAAAGTGTCGCGATATCGCGACGGTTTTTCCTTTCGGCTCCCAGTTCTCAAAACTGTCACGAAATCGTGACGAAATATCCTCTCGGCACCCAGTTCTCAAAACTGTCGCGATATCGCGACGAGTTTTCCACTTTGCACTCCGTCTGCAAAAGTGTCGCGATATCGCGACAATTTTACCAGTTAGCACCAAATTGCCAAAACTGTCACGAAATCGCGACCAATTAACCAAGCGCCTTCCCCAAGGGCAGCGATGGCACGACATGTCGCGATGGCGCGACATGTCACGAAATCGCGACAAAAACCCGTCAAAGGCCGAGAAGGTGCAACCTGTCATGATATCGCGACATGTCGCGATATCGCGACAAAAACCCGAAAGAGGCCAAAAGGGCGCAACCTGTCGCGATATCACGACAGAAACCTTCCTTAGCAAAAAAACACTGCACATCATTTCAGAAAATGTTCAAGGCCTTGTCGAATCTCTGCATCCTCCACAGGCATGTCACTGTGCAGCTGCATCCCAACCTCCCTTTCAGCACCCATCTTAGCAAGGAAATCGGCCGCCTTATTGAGATCTCGATTCACATAGACAGGTATCACATCATCTAATTCCCTCCAGAGCTCTTTGATTTGGGAAACTAAGATCCGCAACCTCCAAGCTTTCGAGACAAAGTTTCTCATACAATCAAGAGCACCCACCAAAATTTGGGAGTCAGACTCAATAATAATCTTCCTGTGTCCTTTTTTGGCAGCCCAGAAGGAGGCATATTTAATGGCAAAGGCCTCGGCTTCATTGTTTGTGGCACATCCCAGACCCTACAGTTCCCAATAGAGCAAATACCCAGCATGATCGCGGCACACAACTCCAATTCTAGCACTTCCCGGATTGCCTTTAGCCGCTCCATCAGTATTGATTTTGATCCATCCTTCAGGAGGAGGTTTCCATCTACCACTCACCTGCCTTTGTTGAAAAACAACTCCCTCGTCCAAAGGCTCAGAAGCAGACTGAATTTCCCCCTCGGTATGAATGGCAACCGTTTCTGCCACTTTGCTCCAAATGACTTGCCATATTCCTTCTAGAGGGGAGAAGGTTTCACGAAAAATACGGGCATTTCTCTCCAACCAAACCTGACACCAGATAAATAATAAACCAAGCTCCCAGCCAATTCGAAGAGCATTGGATTTAAATCTACCTTTCTTCCAGCTTTCCCATATGTTGTTTCGAGACAAGACCCCATTAGCCTGAAGTTTAAAGTGGGAGAACCAGCGCTTCCAGATCTGTCGTGTGAAAGAACATTCAAACATTAGATGATCCGTCATTTCCTCCTGCTTATGGCATAACACACATTGGGAAGGGCCAATGATGCCTCTGAGTCTGAGATTGTCATAGGTGAGAATTCCATTATGCAAAAACTGCCAGGCAAAAAATTTCACTTTCAGCCGACCCTGGGGATGCCATATCTTTCTCCAGTCAAGAACCAAAGAAAAGGGTGGAGGTGGCTCTGGGAGGATCTCACCATATCCTTCTTTCACAGTATAAACCCCAAGGCTTCAATAGCCCCAGGCCAGTTCATCCTCCTCATCTCTCCTAGTAAGAAATCGTTCTGCCAAGATTTTTCCCAAAGTAGGTACCAACTCCGGAGGGATAGGTATTGGCCACTCATCCAGCCGCTTAAACTTTATGAACTTGTAGTCCCCCAAATGACTAGTGTTAAAGTAGCTCTCAATTTGAATCCATCCCTTATCTTCTAAAGAAGATTTTATCGATTGCAATTCAGGAAAAACAGCAATAATGGGAGGATTCTGGTCCCAGGAATCAGTCCAGAATCGAGCCTTATCCCCTTGCCCCACTTTCCAAAAAAGTTGATCTTTGATGAGTTGAGCTCCAAGCTTGAGCGCCTGCCACACTGGTGATCCAAAACCTTCCAGTGGAAAGTGGCCCACATCATTAGGATGGACAGAACCCAGGTATTTGCTAGAGAGAATTCTGCTGAAGAGGGATGTTGGCTGAGAAATCCACCTCCAGTACAGTTTTCCAGCCAAAGCCTTGTTATTAAACTTGGAGCTTCTTAGTCCCAAACCCCCTTTTTCCTTGGGTTGGGTAACCTTGTCCCAGCCAACCAAGGCCCATTTCCTCTCTCCCTTGGCACCTTCCCATAGAAATATTCTAGCCATTTTATCCAGCTCTTTCCAAATAGACTGGGGAGCAGCCAGGACGGAGAATTTATAAATTGGCATGGCCTGAATAATTGACTGCAGAAAAGTTAGACGACCCCCATAACTTAACCATCTATTAGACCAATGGTTCATTCTATCTTTGATGCCATCCAAAAGGTCCTTCCAAACATCAATTTTCAGTTTTTTGAAATGGAGAGGGACCCCCAGATAGACTACTGGGAGAGAGGTCCGAGTGAAACCTAAAATCTCAATAACTCTGTCTCAGTAATCGTTGATCAATATTGAAGAAGATCACTTTGGATTTATTGTCATTGATGACTTGATTAGAGGCCCGGAGGTAGACATTTAGAGTATCTCCGATTCTTATTGCTTCCCTAAGGCTGGCCACTCCCACCAATCCAGAATCATCTACAAACTGTAAATGTGTCAAAACTTCAGCCCCGACCTTAAAACCTGTTATCTGACCTTGAATTCTTCTTTTCAGAAAGAGTCTTCCCAATCCTTCAGCCAAGATGAGGAAGAGATAAGGAGAGCAAGGGTCTCCTTGCCGCAATCCTCAAGAGGCACCAAAAGGAGGCGAGGGAAGTCCCTTGATAAGAATAGAGTATGAAGGCGTAGAAATACAGCTCATGACCCAGTCTGTCCAGTCCTGAGAGAAACCAAAGGCGAGTCAACATCTTTGCCAAGAAGCCCCACTCCACCCTGTCATAAGCCTTGGACATATCCCAGTTTAATGAACATTCCTTTTTTCCCAGTTTGGTGCATTGTATGGATAGCCTCCTGAGCAAGAATCACTCCATCCAAAATTTGCCTCCCTTCAACAAAACCCCCTTGCTCCAGGGAAATTATATTATGCAGAATAGGTTTTAACCTTTCAGCCATAATCTTCGTAATTATTTTATAGATCACATTGCATAAGGCAATAGGTCTAAAATCTGATAAATGAACCCCCCCTGCTCCTTTTGGAATTAAAGTAATGAATGTATGATTTAGAGCATTAAGCATTCTTTTATTGGTTCTGGACTCCTCAGTGACAGCCAGAACATCTTCCTCCATGGAATCCCAAAAGGCCTGGAAGAACTCAATAGGGAAGCCATCAGGACCAGGCGATTTACCAGTACTCATCCCAAAGACCACCTTCTTAAGTTCATATTTATCTATAGGTCTAAGTAGAGCCTGGTTTTCTTCAGGAGAGATTAAAGAAGGAATGACAACAATAACTTCATCTTGGGCTGCCCCATCTTGCTCCATGCTTTCCTTAAAGAGTTTTGAGAAATACTCCATTGAGTGGAAGTGCATACCAGGAAGAGTTTCAAAAGAGTATCCATTCTCATCTTGAAGGAAATCCATAGTATTCATTTGTCTCCTAGCACGAGCGAGAGCGCTGAAAAAAATTTGTATTCTGTCTCCTTCTAATAACCAAGTATTTCTTGCTCTCTGTTTCCAGTAAATCTCTTCTTGGTTATCAATATCCTCAACCGCTTTGCGCAAAGCATCATCCTCGGATTTAAGGTGCTCGAAAATGTTTCCTTCCCTGAAATGTTTTTGCACCTCATCCCATCTAGCCAACAAGGGGGCCCGTTGGAGCTGGAAGTCTGATTTGTTATTTTGCCTCCACTGTTTCAATTTACACTTGACAAATTGAAGCTGTTTGTGAAATTTAAACATTGCAGTCCCAAAAGGTGGGCGGCCATCTTCCCACCACTGAGGAATTTTTCTTCGAAGATCTTCTTTTTGCAACCAAAAATTTTCAAATTTAAAAGGTTTATGGTACTGCCCTGTCCTAGCCCCTCCCTCCAGTACAATGGGAAAGTGGTCTGAAACTGGGCCTTCCAAAATCTGAAATTTAATATTCCATTTCACAAATGCTTCTTTCGAGACCAAAAACCGGTCTAGTTTTACCTTCCTACTGTGTGGCTCTCTTCTCTTATTAGTCCACGTAAAATAAGTACCAGGACCTTTGATATCAACAAGGTGAAAGGCTTGGACTTGAGCAATCAGAAGCCTATCCCCTGGATCCAAAACTGGGAAACCACCTTCCTGATCACTGGCAGATAATTTGGCATTAAAATCCCCAACAACAATCCAATCGCAATCTTCCCGGGAGGATCTCATTGAATGAACAACATTCCATTGAAGCCGATGTCCATCAATGCTTTGAGCCCCATAGAAGTTTGTAATTAAAACCTGTTCAGCTGTAACAATATTCTTAAAGAGAGATGTGAGAACCCCCCTCCAAGTTGTATGTTCTATTGCTATCCACACCAGAGGATTCCACAGAGTAACAATTCCCCCCGAAGCTCCTTGGGCCGCCACATCCATAAATCCAGCGCCCCTCCATATTCTACTAGCAATTTTACACATAAGATCTGAAGACATTTTTGTTTCCTGAAGGAGCAAAAAGTTTGTTTTGTGTCTTCCTAAAAGTTTTTGAACATTAGATTGATGGGTTCTACTGTTTAAACCCCTTACATTCCAGGATTGTATAATCATTGGAAACCTTGGGAGCAATACGAGTCAATTGTTCTCACCGATCCTCCATTGATCAGCTTGTCCCCTTGCGCTACTATTAGATCCTTATTGGATTTTCTACCAGCTCCTTGGGAATTACTATTCTTAGACCTCTTTTCCACCTGGGTGATCTCCAACGCTGGTCTTTCTCTGTTCTTTTCTGCACTTCCCATGTGGACATCCTTAATAACTGGTTGTGTAGGGGAATGAATTACCATAGCCCCTAGGTTCTCTGGCTGCAGAGTCTCAGGGGTTTCAATCACCTGTTCTAAGACAGGAGTAGATGATAGAGGATCATGAGAGTGGGTGTTAGTATCCCCATCATTCCCAACCACTCCTTCCATGACTTGGTCTTCTTGGTCTACAAGGGATTTGAAGATTTCATATCGGTTGGTTGGCTTGGATTGGGTCTGCTCTTTGCCATTTCTCTTTTTGTTTTTCCTCCGCTTCTGCTGTTCAAAGCCATATTTCTGGGCATCAGAACCCTGGGGGATATTGAGGGGATCTTTAACCGAAGTGAACTTACCCTCTCTGGGGCGATTTGATGCTCCCGACGGAGCTTCCAATTTTGTGGTCAGGCTATTTGGGCAGAACCTAGCCAAATGGCCATGCTTATGGCAGACTCTGCATCTGAAAGGTAAGGCTTCATAGTCTAGCTGTTGTATCCAGGTTAGTCCTGCCAACTCCAATTCCACCTCGACAGGAAGTGGCTGGCTAATGTCCATTTCTACACATATTCTAGCAAAGACAACAATATTTCCTTCCATGGTATCTCTTGAAACTCCCAAAAATCTACCTAAAGAATTACCAATCAACTCAAGGATTTGCTCACCCCAAAACTCCATTGGGAGAGCATACAGCCGTATCCAGACCAGGACAGCCGTGGGCTCAATGCGGGGGTCAAAACCCACTCTCCACGGTTGGACAAATAATCCTGCCGGGCCGTGGTTCCTCTTCTCTGATTCAAATGCTCTGTTTCTATCTGCTAGAGAAGAGAAACTAATAATAAAATACCCATTGCTTATAGGCCATAGAGAGTACTCACCAATGGGCTCCCAGTTCTGTCTCACCCAGGTGTGAAGGAAGTTCAGAGTGGGCCGAATACCCATGAATTTGCAGATCATATCATGGGTAGCACGGTATATAATCGTATCCTCAACCAGTTTTGGCTCTATGACAATCTTTGGCCTGGACGCAGATTGTGGAAGGCAGTCGTTAACTCTGTTTGCAGGTAAACCCTTTCCAGCATTCTTAAATAGCATTTGATAAGCACTGCGTTGAGCTTCATCGAAAGAAGATGCAGGGTTTTCTTTTAATTTATCTGCATATGAGCTTTTCTGCCCATCGAAAGATCCTGGAGGAGACCCCATTGGGCCCTCCCAAGGCAACGAGCAATCCTTCAGAGAGGTGTAGTATCAATCCACAGGAGGATCTGGAAGAGACTTCCAACCAGAGACCCTGGAGCTTCGCCTGGTGCCTGCACAGAAGGTTTCCTGCCAAAACGCCAGAGCTCAGAAAAAAATTCTCCTCCATATTGATTTTGTGTGTTACTTCTAGATTAAAATTTAATTAAATTTTAATATCTTCATTTAAAATATCACTTTTTGATATTTTTTTTATTATTGGTTGAAAGCGTGTTGAAAGGTCCCTGAACCTTGTACAAGAATTTTTTACATGTTTTCCAAACCGATCGAAGAGGCCCATGAGCTAAAGATCATAGAAAAAGCAAAACACCACAAGAAGAAAGGTGTCATGATATCGCGACATGTTGCATTTTTGCGGTCCAAAGCATAGAGAAAAAGCAAGGAGGAAAAGTATCGCGATATCACGACATGTTACACTGTCGTGGCCAAAGGAGGAAAAGGTGTCGTGATATCGTGACAAGATGCAACATCGCGACCAAAGGAGGTAAAGTGTCATGATATCGTGACATGTTGCAACGTCGCTGCTAGAAGAGAAGAAGTGTCATGATATCATGACAAGTTGCATCATCGTGGCTAGAGGAGGAAAGGTGTCACGATATTGCGACATGTTGCATCATCGAGGCCAAAGAAGAAAAGATGTCGCGATATCATGACATGTTGCATTGTCACGACCAAAGGAGAAAAAGTGTCATGATATCGTGACATGTTGCACCGCCGCAGCCACAAGAGAAAAAGTGTCACGATATCGCGACATGTTGCATTGTTGCGGCCAAAGGAGAAAAAAGTGTCACGATATCGCGACATGTTGCAACATCGTGGCCAGAAGAGAAAAAGTGTCATGATATCATGACATGTAGTATCATCACAGCCTAAGGAGAAAAAATTTCACAATGTCGTGACATGTTGCATCGTCACGGCCAAAGGAAAAAAAGTGTCACGATATCGTGACATGTTGCAGCATCGTGGCCAAAGGAGAAAAAGTGTTGCAAAATCATGACATGTTGCATCATCTCAAAAAAAAGATAAAAAAATATCGTGAAATCGTGACATGTTGCATTGCCACGACCAAGGAAGGAAAAGGTGTCGCGATATCGTGACATGTTGCATCATCACGGCCAAAGAGAAAAAGTGTCACGATATCACGACATGTTGCATCATCGCGGCCAAAGAGAAAAAGTGTCACAATATCATGACATATTTCAACGTCATGGCCAAAGGAGAAAAGGTGTCGCTAAATCGTGATATGTTGCATTATTGTGGCCAAAGGAGGAAAAAGTGTCACGAAATCATGACATGTTGCAACATCGCGACCAAAGAGAAAAAGTGTCACGATATCGTGACATGTAGCATCATCACAGCTAAAGAGAAAAACTGTCATGATATCATGACATGTTGCATCATCACAGCCACAGATAAAAAGTTTCGCGATATCGTGACATGTTGCATCATCACGACCAAAGAGAAAAGGTGTCGCAATATCGCGATATGTTGCATCATCGCAGCCAAAGAGAAAAAGTGTCACGATATCATGACATGTTGCATCATCATGGCCAAAGAGAAAAAGTGTCATGATATCGTGACATGTTGCAATGTCATAGCAAAAATAGAAAAAGTGTCGTGATATAACGACATTTTGCATTGTCGTGGCCAAAGGAGGAAAAAGTGTCACGATATCGTGACAAGTTGCATCATCACGGCCAAAGAGAAAAAGTGTCGTGATATCACGACATATAGCATCATCACGGCTGAAAGAGAAAGAGTGTCGCGATATCGCGACATGATGTAACACCGCGACCAAAGGAGAAAAAAGTGTCATGATATCGTGACATGTTGCAACGTCGTGGCCAAAGGAGAAAGAAATGTCACGATATCGCGACATGTTGCATTTTCATGGCCAAAAGTGAAAAGTGTCGCGATAACGCGACATGTTGCATTTTCACTACCAAAGGAGAAGAAGGAAAAAGTGTCGTGATATCGTGACAAGTTTTATCAGCATACCAAACCAATCCCCAGGCAACATCTCACATTGTGCAAACATTGAAACTTGTAGGATCATTCCTTAGGCTAATGGGGAAGGAGTCGCTCCACACTTGAATTTTAGATTCACCGACTCCCTTGTTAGCAAGCCAGTCTCTAGCTTTGTTTTCTTCCCGATATTTATGCTTAATGACTAATTCTAGATAATTGCCAATTAGGGCCTTGCATTCTTGGAAAATCGAAGCAAGGGGCTAGGGAGGCTTAGCGGTACCATTGATCCAGTTGATACAGTGCAACGAGTCTCCTTTGATGATAAGTTTATTGATGGTCAATCCTTCCATGAGGATCAAACTTTGGAACAGAGCCCGCGCCTATGCCATATTATTGGATTAAATTCCTAGGTTCTGGGCAAAGGCCAAAATTATTTCTCCTCTGTGGTTTCTAAGAATACCTCCTTCATGATGCCAGGAGCATCCGGTGGCAGCAGAGCAATCTTGCATCAAACAAAATTTTTCTAAGTGTTTTGCAAAGAAAAAAATAAAAAATAAAATAAAATAATATGTGTCGCGATATCGTGACACAAAAAGTGTCGCGATATTGCGACCAAAATAGGAAAGAAGAGGCGGCGGGCTGAAGGTCGCGATATCGCGACATGTCATGATTTCACAACATGTCAAAATCACGACATCGCCAAGACAACAGAAGGCGCAGAGGTTGGAGGGTCGCAAAATCATGATCGAGGTACAGAGTAGCGGCTATGGCAGAAAGATGGTCATGAAATCATGACATGTCACGAAATCGTGATCAAGGTAAAGAGTAGTGGCTACGGTGGACAGAGGGTCATGAAATCGTGACATGTTGTGAAATCGCGATCGATGCAAAGAGCAGTGACTATGGCAAACAGAGGGTCGCAAAATCATGACATGTCACGATTTCATGACATGTCATGAAATTGTGACCAAAGCAAAGAACAGAGGTTGCAGTGGACGAAAGGTCATGAAATCGCGACCATCACAAAATCGTGAGCAGAAACAGCCGAAAGGTGATGGCGATGAGAATGTCGTGATTTCGCGACATGTCACGAAATCGTGACCAGCAACAGAGGAAGAAGGTGCCGAGGATATTGTCGTGATTTCGTGACGTGTCACAAAATCATGATCAAAGAAAAAAAATAGAGGCATCCGAAGGAAGATGCGATATCGTGACATGTTGCAATATCGCGACCTGAAGGCAAGGAAGGCAAAAATGAAGAGAAAACATCATGATATCATGACATGTCACAATATCATGACTGAAAGGGAGAAAGAGCATAGGTAATCCAAAATGTCGTGATATCATGACATGTATTTTTGCGTCGAATGACGAGCCGAAGACGAAGAGTCAGAAAGGGTGATGTGTCGAATATCTGGACAACGAAGTGACACGGGGAGGCGAAATGAAATGTTCTAGAAGAGTAAATGAAGGGCCACCAACTAGAAATGGAGCATCACTTAAAAACCTTTATAAAGAAGAGCAAAGGCATGCACAGGGGATAGAAAAATTGCTAAAAAAAAAATATTTTCTCGTTGTATTTCCAGATTGAGAAATTCTATAAATGCACAATTCCTCTGCAACTGTAATATTGTGTTGTGGCTGATAATATTCTATTGTAACAGTAATTTTCTGCTGCACTTGAATAAAATACAACTATTTTTTTTTCTCTTCTTTGTAATTCTGTCTCTCGATCAAGTGGTATCAAATCGGGAGTTCCTGAGCGTGTAAGTAGACCGTCGAAAGTGAGGCAGCTTGCACCATGACCAGTTGGGATTTGCAAGAAAGGTGAGCAGTATGCCTCTAAAAAGAAATCATGGTCATGGGAGAAATGTGGCATAGGATGAATATTTTAGAGCATTACAGAGACAAGTGCAAGCCCTGTAGGAAGAATTATGAAAAAGGACCAAACCTAAGGGAGAAGACCAGAGTGACGATGAAGCCTGGGAAACTGAGGATCCATCAGATAATGAAGAAGCATTGGATTCTTCTAAAGCTAGACTATTGAAAGCTCTATCTCATGCTGAGAAGAGGCTGAAGTTTGATGTCTCTACATATTCTAGGAACCTCAACCCAGAAGAGTTGATTGATTGGATCAACGATATGGAGGAATACTTTAAGTATGAGGAGGTTGCAGATCCAGATCAGATAAAATTTGCAAAAACAAAATTAAAAGACCATGCTATTTTATGGTGGAAAGGAGTACAACTCGAAAGAAATAATAATGGAAAGAAGAAAATAACCAGATGGGACCGAATGGTGGAGAAGCTGAAGAGACAATTTATTCTTGCAAATTACAAGTTGGACCTATTGATGAGGATGCAGAGTCTGAGGTAGTCAGGCAAGTCTATCCAAGAATACACAAAATAATTCTATAAGATCTCCATCAAAATTGGCCATTCAGGTGCTAATAAGGAGAAAGTAGCCATATACATCAATGGGTTGAGAATGAACATTCAGGAAGAACTTAGCTTGATCAAAATAGCCACCATAGAAGATGCATACTAGTTGGCCTTAAAGGTAGAAGAGAAACTAAATAGAATATTCAAAGGCAACTAGAGAGGAAGGGACCGTGGTGGAAGAACCGGTGGAAGAACCGATGGAGGAAATTATCGAGACCAGAAGAAGACTGGGGAAATAAGCAAACCCTAGGAACAAAAAAAGGAGAATACCTATCGCTCGTGTGATCATAACAATGACTACCAAAGAGGAAGAGGTAGACTTGGACGTGGGTATGGAAGAGGGGTATTTTGTGGAACCTGTTTCCAGTGTGGAGAAGAAGGACACCGGTCATACGAGTGCCTCAACACCAAGAAAGGATGGACAAGAGACCTGAGGGTCATGCTAGAGCTTCTTTGGCAGATGAAGGTGCAAATTCAAAACACTCTGAAGAGGCAGAAGGAGGAGAAGTGTTGATGATGAGAAGAACACTGTTGAATGAGGAAAAAGAACTAGGATAGAGGAAGATCCTGTTTCGCATGAGGTGCAAATGTGCAGGGAAGGTCTACAATGTTATCATTGATAATGGTAGCACAGACAACTTAGTTTTAGAAGAGATGGTTACTAAGTTGAAATTGGGGAAGATGAAGCACCTGCATCCATACCAGATTGCGTGGTTGCAGAAAGACCATAGAGCACTTGTCATTGAACAGTGCTTGGTCAAATTTCACATTGGAAATTATCAAGATGAGGTCCTATGTGATGTTTTGTCGATGGATGCTTGCCATTTGTTGTTGGGAAGACCATGGCAGTTTGAAAAACATGTAGTGCATGATGGACATGTAAATACGTACTCTCTGACAAAGGATGGAGTACGTCACAAATTGAAGCAACTGAAGGAAGTGGATGAGAAAATGTGTAGTAGTGCCAAAATCTGCTTGGTGGACAAAAGACAGTTTTTGGATGGTCTGAAGAGGTACTCAATGTGTTATGCATTAATCCCTACTGTTAAGAAAGAATAGTACATAGATGTTCCAGCAGAGGCCGAACACCTGTTAGAAGAATTTCCAGACATCATATCAGATAATGTGCCTAAGGGTTTACCATCGATGAGGAAGATCAGTCACCATATTGATTTGGTACCTGGATCTAGTTTACCCAACAAGGTAGCCCACAGAATGACTCCTATGGAAAGTTAGGATCTGAGCAGGCAAGTCCATGAGTTGTTGAAAAAGGGACTAATTCAAGAAAGCTTGAGTCCATGTGCGGTACCTACAGTACTAGCACCAAAGAAGGATGGGGAGTGAAGGATGTGCACAGACTCCCAAGCTATAAACAAGATCACAATAAAATATAGATTTCCATTACCAAGGATGGATGATATTATGGACTGTTTGAGTGGAGCCAAGTACTTCACCAAGATTGATCTGAAGAGTGGATACCATTAGATTTGTATTAGAGAAGGAGATGAGTGGAAAACTGCTTTCAAAACCAGAGAAGGTTTGTATGAGTGGTTGGTCATGCCATTTGGGCTAACCAATGCACCAAGCACATTCATGCGGTTGATGAATGAAGTGTTGAAGGAGTTTTTAGGCAAGTTTGTTATTGTCTATTTGGATGACATTTTGATATTCAGTAGAACCCTGGAAGAGCACCTGATGCATATTAGGAGGGTTTTTGAGAAGCTGAGGGAAGAACAGTTGTTGATCAACTTGAAGAAGTGCAATTTTGTGAAGAAGGAGTTGGTATACCTAGGATTTGTCATCTTAGTTGAAGGTCTAAAAATGGACCTAGAAAAGGTGAGGGCTATCATTGAATGGCCTACTCCAAGGAGCACTTTTGAAGTGATATCATTTCATGGTCTAGCTAGTTTTTACAGGAAATTCATCAAAAAATTTAGCAGTATTTATGCACCCCTTACAGAAACAATGAGAGGGGATAGGAAAGATTTTAAGTGGACCTTGGGAGCTGACAAGAGCTTTGATATGTTGAAGAAGAAGGTCATTGAGCAACATGTTTTAGCACTTATATATTTTAATAAGGTATTTTAGGTAGACTGTGATGCCAGTGGTAGTGCCATTGGAGCTGTACTGAGTCAAGAAGGTAAGCTTGTTGCTTACTTCAGTGAGAAACTCAATGAAGCCAGGAAGAAGTATTCAGTGTATGACCAAGAATTCTATGTGATAGTTCAGTCCCTGAAGAAGTGGAGATATTATTTGCTGCAAAAAGAGTTTGTGTTATATATTGATCATCAGGCCTTATAGTATATAAACAGCCAGGGAAAATTGAACCAGAGGCACTTGAAGTGGGTTGAGTTTCTCCAAAGCTATACCTTTGTGTTAAAGCACATAAGTAGAAAATCAAATAGAGTTGCAGATGCCTTAAGTAGAAGGTAGAATTTGCTAATTAAAATGACAGTGGAAGTGGTAGGATTCGAAGAACTGAAGGTCCTGTACCCTGAAGATCCTGATTTTACAGAAGCCTGGACAGCTTGCTTGGCACCTGTTACTGTGGACAGGACAAAATGGTTGGATTTTCTAATCCAATATGGAATGTTGTTTAGAGGAAGTAAATTATGCATTCCAAGGAGTTCCATGCAGAAAAAATTAGTCAAAGAGAAACACAGCGGAGGACTGGTTGGACATTTTGGCCGAGATAAGACCATTGCCCTGGTGAGTGAGAACTATTACTAGCCGCAACTGCAGCAGGATGTGAACAAGTTTGTGCAAAGTTGTAGAATATTCCAGATGGCAAAAGGAGTGAGGCAAAACACCGGATTATATCAGCCATTACCTGTACCTGAGAGGCCATGGGAGGACATCAGCATGGATTTCATTTTTGGGTTGTCGAGAACATAGAGGAGAAATGACTGTATTTGTGGTGGTTGAAAGATTCTACAAGATGGCACATTTTATTCCCTACCAAAAAACAAGTGACGTGGTTCACATTGCAGGGTTATTTTTCAAGGAAGTGGTATGACTTCACGGTCTACCAAAAAGCATAGTTTTTGACAGAGATACAAAGTTTGTTGGGTATTTTTGGAGAACATTGTGGAAGAAGTTGAAGACAGATCTGAATTTTAGTTCTGCATACCACCCATAGATTGATGGACAGACAGAGGTGGTAAATAGAAGTCTGGGTAATTTATTAAGATGCTTGATAGCAGATAAACCCAAGGGATGGGATTTGGTTTTGCCATAGGCGGAATTTGCATACAACAATTCTGTCAACAAGAGTACAAACAAATCTCCATTCCAAGTCATATATGGAAACAACCCAAGAAATGTTTCTGAGCTAAGAAAATTAGATAAAGGAGAAAAGTGCGAGTCTTGAGGTCGAGGAATTTGCAAAACAGATGAAAAGCCTGCATGAAGAAGTAAAGAAACAAATTACAAAAGTGAATACTCAGTACAAGACAAGAGTAGACCAAAAGAGGTGGTTCAAAGAGTTCAAAGTGGGAGATGAAGTCATGGTCCATCTTAGAAAAGAAAGGTTTCTAGCAAAAACTTATAACAAATTGAAGATGAAGAAATTTGGGCCATGCAGAATACTGAAAAAATGAGAGTCAGGCAATGCATATAAAGTGGAATTGCCAAGTGGGCTTGAAATTTCACCTATTTTTAACATATCAGATTTAGTGAAATACCATGAAGGGGATAGTAGTGAGGAACCATGTGCAATTTTTTTGAGTATTCTAGCATCTACTCCAACCACAGATGAGATAGAGGAAATACTGGACACAAGAGAAGGCAGAAGTACTAGAAACAGATAGTATTTTGAATATTTGGTCAAGTGGAAGGGCAGATCGGTAGAAGATGCAACTTGGTTGTCTAAAATGGAGGTTGACCACCTGGGTCTCCGTCTAAGAGTTCAAAAGTGAGGATCACTTCTCAATCTACCCCGGTTGTCTGATGTAGGAGCATCCGATGGTAGTAGAGCAATCTTGCATCAAACAAAATTTTTCTAAGTGTTTTGCAAAGAAAAAAAATAAAAATAAAATAAAATAATATGTGTCGCGATATCGCAACACAAAAAGTGTCGCGATATCATGACCAAAATAGGGAAAGAAGAGGCGACGGGCTGAAGGTCATGACATGTCACAAAATCATGATGTCGCCAAGACAACAGAAGGCGCGGAGGTTGGAGGGTCGCGAAATTGTGATCTAGGTATAGAACAGCGGCTATGGTAGACAGAAGGTCGCATAATCACGACATGTCGTGATTTCGTGACATGTCGCAAAATCACGACCGAGGTAAAGAGCAGTGGCTATGGTGGATAGAGGGTCATGAAATCGTGACATGTCACGAAATCACGACCGAGGCAAAGAGCAGCGACTACAGTGGACAGAGGGTCATGAAATCGCGACCAAAGAAAAGTGAAAACATGAGATTCTAGAAACAAAAAGGATAAACTAAAAATGCAATGTAAACGAAACTAAAATAACGCTTAAACCCTATGTTATTGAAAAATGCATAAAAAGAAAGAACATGAACACAAGATATCAAAGCAATATAAAATACGACCCTTTTATTGATATGCTTTTCAAATTTGTGTTACAATGCGTCTCCTTCATTTTTAGGGGATAGGAGCGTTAAATGTTGGTATTTTACAACTTGTTTCAGAATTCCTTCTTCCGCGTGCCCACATGTAAGATGGGCGAACCAAAACATTGCCACCGCTTGTGTTGGTAAAAGTAGATTCCTCGCTGCTCCTCTAATGCTGAAAATCTACGTTCAAAGAAACAAATAAATAATCAGTAGCACCTATGTATGAAACATAAAAGATAAATATAATGATGGTTAAAATGAGTCTAAATAAACTGAAAAACTTGATAGAAGCATAATCATGTAACTAGCTAAATACTGCAAAAGAAATAGTCACCAAAGGCAATAAGGCGGGGGGTGCCCGAAGGCAAACCACCCGCGGGTGAAACTTTGTTTCGACACCAATCCGCTTGGGATGGGTCCGAAACCTGTTGTGATGTGTTGTCGACAAATTGGTAGGATATTGTGGTAAAAAAAATGGGGTTTTGGTTCTTGATTCATGCCTTCAAAATTCACCCAATAACCTCTCTTTCGATTAAGATATTATGGATGTTGAAAGCACAAATCGTAAGTAAACTGGCAGCACTTGAGTTAACTGTCCTATTTTCAAATAAAAGCTAACTCCTTGATAAAAAAGCTTCTTGCATGAGGTCTCTAAAATAAAGACATGCTGAAGTCTCTCTTCTTGAATAAAAGCTATTCCTCGCAATTGCATGGCCTAAAGCCTCAATTAATTGGCAAAGTTACCAAGGTTTGACTTTTTTTTGGTCAAACCTGCTATTCGTCCCACCTTGGAGCGAGCGCTAGTAATCGTCTCTGGGTGAAATGAGTAATAATCCGCACTCGTCTCTAGGTGAAACGAGTACCAATCCGCATTCGTCCTTGGGTGGAGTGAATAAGTAGCAGAGTGTCTAAAAGGCACCAAATTGATTTTTGACTTGTAAAACTATTGTGTGAGTGGTTAGAACCACTGTTTTAACCTCTGGGGCTGCCCTGGGGGCTGTGTGTGTTAGTGCAATTAGCGCTTGTTGTCACATAATCGGATTGGTGCTATTTTGGTGTCTACAAATGCCCCTTTTTGGGAAGCGTTGTGCAAGGCGCAGCGTCAAGAAAAAATAGATAACCAAAGCACTAATGATTAGGGTTTCTTAGTAACCTAACCAACTCTTGATGCCCCAAGTATGGAAAGGGGACGCATTCTTGAATCCTTGCTTCTAACAAGCTAAGGAACTTAAATCAAGCATTAACCTAGTTCGGTGAGGTATTACTTGAACTTAGACATTGATCAGTCATGAATAGGCAAAGAGTGCAACCTTTTGTCTATGAGAACCGTGAGTTCATGATTCACGAATGCCAAGTATGTGATCAGTTTGTGATAATTGCTTGTTTGCTGTCCCAAGCAGGGGCACGATTGTATTTTGCAATGATCCTTTGAATGCATGTCATTTCCAAGATTGGGTATATTGTTGTTGATTGGCAACTAAGTGTGACTACCCCCTCAAGTGACGAATCGATGAGGGAATGACCGACATGAGAAAAGCGATGAGTCACTTGACCCAAGATGACTTAAGTGAGGGTGCCTTCAGATGTTATCCGATGCATGCTCGAGTAGTTTCTTGATTGTTTTGACCTATTTTTGGTGGGTGTGAACCCATTTTGGGACACCATTTGGGGTTAACATTGGCAAAAATCCATCTTCCCATGGAGCGGTCCGGCTATGGTAGCCTTCTTGGGGAGTAGGATAGCGACAAGGTAGACCCCGACATCAGTTTTCTTATGCCAAGAGGTTAAGTGCAAGAGCACTTGGTCCAAAAAATTTTAGTGGTTTTGTTGGCATTTGTCATTTTTATAGTTTGGTTGTTTTTGATTTTTTTTTTTTTTGTATTCGTTCCGGGGGGACGAACGCCATGATGGTACTCGTCCCGGGGTGGGACGAGCGCGCCTCCGAGGAAAAAGCGCTCATTCCATACAAGGATGAATACCAACAAGCAAAAAGACTAAATATGCGAAAATGACAAATTTGACTCATTTGCACTGTTCATCGATTGCGATTTGGAGCTCTGAGGAGGAGGAGGTAGATTTTCTGACGTGAAACGCTGCCGGATTTTCCAGCCACCATGAGTGCACAGACTAGGTCATCAGGCGGCAAAGCCGAGGTGAGACCAGTAAGTGCACTATCTCCTCGAGTTTGAATTTGAAAAATGCAAATGTGTTTTTATTATGTTTTTCTTTTGTTTAAGACATGGAACCCTAATTAATTAAATTAAAAGGTGAATGAATTTGATTGAAAGACCCTGAAACAAACTAAAACGTGTATGCAAACCGATGGAAACCTAGATGGAAAACCGTAAGATAAACCTAAATGAAACTTAGAGTAACACGTTAGGGTAACCATAGTTATAAAAATGTTTTTTTTATGTGAATGGTAAAACTTAGGTCGAAACCGTAGGTAAACCATGTCCATTTTTGTCTATTTTTTAAAATGAAACCCTAGATTAAAAAAAAAAATGGATGAAGTTTTTTTGTTTGAATGGTAAACTTAGGTCGAAACCGTAGGTAAACCATGTCAAATTTTTGTTTATTTTTATGAAATTAAAGATGAAAAATGGATGAATTTTTTTTGTTGAAATGGTAAACTTAGGTTGAAAACCGTAGGTAAACCATGTCGAATTTTTGTTATTTTTTGTATGAAATTAAAGATGAAAAATTGATGAATTTTTTTGTTGAAATGGTAAACTTAGGTCGAAACCGTAGGTAAACCATGTTGAATTTTTGTTATTTTTATGAAATTAAAGATGAAAAATGGATGAATTTTTTTGTTGAAATGGTAAACTTAGGTCAAAACCGTAGGTAAACCATGTCGAATTTTTCTTATTTTGTTTTTGTTTGTATGTTTGTAAATTGTAACAGATGTACATATGAATGAATGATGTTACTGTATATTGATGCATTTTTGAATATGTGATGGTGATGTGATGCATATTTTTGATTTGTTTATGTTTTGTGATATGCAGGTGGTGAAGAGTCGACATTGGGTACCGACTATTTTTTCTATTGCCCGCGAGGCATTGAGTGCAGAGGACTGGGAGTGGCTTGATGCCTTGGGGTTCAAGCATGTGGCTCGATTGGAGGTAGTTGTTGGGGATTAGGCATACTTGACAACTTTGATCAGTCTGTGGGATGTTCGGACGAACACCTTCCATCTCCCAACAGGGGAGATGACAGTTACCTTGGAGGATGTGTATCGGATTCTTCGAATTTCGATAGATGGGGTTCCCATCCGGACGATGCCACGAGGCCAGAGGACGGCTGTACTGACCCGGTGCTTTGGACATGGGGACTTGGATGGGGAGGATGCTTTGCAGAAAGCAGAGGAGGATTGTCAAGTGGGTGGTATCCTAGTGCAGTGGTGGTATGAGAGGGGAGTGTTGGGAGTGAGGCATACACTACTCATGAGCCTCATTTCCAACATGCTATTGCCAGACTCTTTAGGGGCAAGGTTCCCATGGAACCTACTGGAGGTGGTGTGGCAGTTAGTGGATGGTCCTATGATAGAGCCGATGATCATGAGATGGGGAAAGATGCTCTTAGCTCAACTATATGATGAGTTGTATGAGGTTCGCTGCTGAAAGCGAAAGGGAATTGGCTGTAGTTACTTATTGCAATGCTAGGCCTGACAGCATATAGTCGTAGAGCGACCATGAGGGCTACCCTAGACTACACGGGTTGACATGGTGGATCGAGACATTGGTTATGGTGCTTTATGGTATCGATCTGAGGAGTGGGGGCAGAGTCAACAGTTTGTGGGAGACGTGGACCATTATGTAGATGCATTGGCCCGACTGACTCTAGGAGATGTAGTGTGGAGGCCATATCGAGATTGTCCTACATGGCCGGAGGTTGATGAGTGGCTTTGGCGAGTTCGAAGGGGGAGATGGGTCATTGGACTACATGGGATAGAGCAAGAATACTTCCATTATCTTCGAGTGACACAAAATTTTGGGGTACGCCAGGGGTTTCCTGGGGAGCCCTTAGTCTATCGACATCGAAGCGATGAGAGGAACCTAGCTATGTCGATCCTCGAGCAGCTGGGGGAGGAGGCGGATACAGTACTAGAAATTTTGAACATGGATGATGTCAGAGTGACTGCCGAGTACTAGGAGTGGTGGACACTCCGGCAATGGCGAGGTGAGGGGCCATTGGGAGGGGATGAGGCAACGGGAGGCAAAGAGGGTGCAGAGCCACTAGGAGAGGGTTGGGGAGCTCCTGATGATGTGGACATGGTGGAGGTTGCAGATTCAGGAGAGGATTTTGGTGAGGAGGAGCAGCCAGAGATGCAAGATGCTCCAGAGCAGGCCGATGCTCTAGAGAGGCTGACACAACTAGCCATGCTAGGGGATATAGATGTAGGGTTGCACAAGAAGGTGGCATGGTTGACAGAGTTATTACGGAGGCGAGATGGGGAGCTTGGGGAGATGGTGCAGGAGAGGGATCTCCTATGGACGTAGTTGGCAGAGCGAGAGATCGTAGGGACTACGTCTCGTCGATAGGAAGGTGATACAGATGTTGCATGGGAGAGGGATCTCCTACAGGTGTAGCTAGCATAGCACAATGAAATAGTGGCTTACTACCATCGGTGAGAGGTAGAGTGGAGTCGACGGAAGGCAAATTGGGGCCGATAGGAGTCAGATTGGTGATGATAGAAATTAGATTGGCGACGACATCAGCTGGAGATGGAGGGAGAGATTATTTGCCTTGGGGGGCGAATACCAGAGCCTCCTGTAGGTGGCTCATCGTATCAGATGAGAGACATCGGGATAGAGCAGTCAGCATCATCTCGTCACAGGTGGTGAGATGAGGGAGGAGCTAGTGGGCATGATGCAGGGGCGAGCAGCAGTCGCCCTGAGAGGTCCTAGAGGATCGATACTGTAGGGGGTAGTTCTCATCGCATCGATCCTGCATGATCATGGTGGCCGACGCCCTAGGCTGGGGGTTTTTGAGTTTTTGGATTATGGTAGCGAGGTGCGAGGACCGGTTCGCTATAGCCTGTGGGCAATTTTGTTATGATATACATATACAGATGACTCTTTTTGGTGTTTATACATTTTTCATGATTTATTTTTATATGCATGTTTTTACATTGATGTATGCATATGCTATTATGAATGAGATGGTTCTAATTTGTATGATGTATGCATATGGAATGAATGAAATGAATTGTTGATAATTTGTCGATGCACCATAGACTGTACAAGATTTTACTGGCTTGCTATAGTAATGGGATAACTTTGTGGAATGCTTGTGCATGTGAAAACTTTGTTTTTGTATTTTGTCTATTTTTTGATGGTGATGTATGGAATGAAATGTACCGATTGTTTGAAAATGTAGTTAAGCTTTTCTGAGATGCAAATATTTTAACTAACTAGCCAAGACTGTACATTTATCTCGCAAGACTTTTGAACAAGGTATAAATCCGACGTGAATTTAACCAAGTTATTTCACATCCCTATGTGTGCAATTGAGTTCGTTTATGTGTTATTCATCAGGATACTGCCAGTGCCAGATAGTCTATCAACCAAACCTGTACTGAGGATAACCTAATTAGCTCCACTAACTCTGTTGTATTTAGCAAGATTAATCCATGGGACAATCTAAGGTACCATAATCTAGTTCATCCACATGCAAACATTGGTTTGCACACATGCAAAGTTAATATGATAGACATGTCGTCATGCGGGTAGGATACCACCATTTCCAGGTAGGCTATCAACCAAACCTATAATGAAGATCACCTAGATGGTTTTCGAATGCTGAGAATTTCTAAGGATTTAAGTTTAGGTTGTGTGGTGGAATTATTTGGGAGATTTTCTCGTCTATATAGTGATGAAAATCACTGTTTATTTTTCACTTTGTTTTTCTTTTTGAGCAAGGATTTTGAATAGTGGTGATAACCACTGTTATTTGATTTTGTATTTTGAACTTTGTAAGTTTGAGCTTGTGAATGGCCTGGATCCTGTTGGTCTTGGGGATGACTACCCATCCTGGTTAGGGACATGTAGTACGAATCCTTACGACATTGGGAACCAAGGGGATAATGGAGATTATGAAGTAAGGGCATTGATCTTTTAGGCCTTGGGGATGACTACCCATCCTGGTTAGGGGTGGATAGTATGAATCCTTACAAATTTGAGACAAAAGGTGAATGAAAAGGTTTAGGATGATGGGTTGGTGGTTTTGAATAACGTTGATCCTTTTAGGTCTTGGGGACGACTACCCATCCTTGGTAGGGACGTGTAGTACGAATCCTTACAACTTTGGGAACCAACTATGATTAGGATTTGTGGGAGTGGTGAAAATCATTGTTTATGATGTGGAATGGATAGGGAAAAGCTTGTCCTTTTGTCAATTCTCAGCATTTTGGAACAATTCACACAAAGGGATGAACAGGCTAATTTTTCACCTATGGTACCCTAGACTGCTTTGTAGGTTTCTCTTGCATTCACACAACTTAGGAATTATTATATGTGTGTTAATTTGTGTTGGGATGTTACGTAACAAGGCGTGATCCAAGTAAAACTTTCTCGTGTAAAATATGCTTAACTGTGTATAGTTTTTGGCTAGAAATTTAAAAATAGCTGAATGACAAAAACCCTATATACATTAGAAGACAACTGACGATGCTAAAAAAAAGGCGATGATGCTATTCTATATGTAAGCGTTTATGAAAATGGATTTGATGTGGAAAAGGATGGAATTGCCAAGTAATGACTGTCTATGGTGCTTTGACTTGTCTGACCGAGCGAAGTATGCAATGTATGGATGCAATGCCTAATGCAACCTATAGTTTTGTATTTTGATTTTTATGAGAATGCATGGAATTGGAATGTAATTTTTTTTTTTTTGTGATTTTGATTTTTTTGAGTATGCATGGAATTGAAATGCAAATGTTTTTGTGATTTTGATTTGTTGTTGTTTTTTTTTTTTTTTTTTTTTATGAGTATGCATGGAATTGAAATGCAATTGTTTTTGTGATTTTTGATGATTGTATTGTTTTTGTTTATTTTTGAATATTTATTTTGACCAAGCAGTTATGGTAACGCTTGGAGCATTTGGTGTTGACCAAAGGGTTTATAGATACCTTTGGGGCATTTAGGGTTGACCAAGCGATTATGATAATCCTTGGAGCTTTTGGCTTGACCAAAGGGTTTATAGATACCTTTGGGGCGTTTAGGGTTGACCAAGCGATTATGAGAATCCTTGGAGCTTTTGGCTTGACCAAAGGGTTTATAGATACCTTTGGGGAATTTAGGGTTGACCAAGCGATTATGAGAATCCTTGGAGCTTTTGGCTTGACCAAAGGGTTTATAGATACCTTTGGGGAATTTAGGGTTTGACCAAGCGATTATGAGAATCCTTGGAGCTTTTAGTTGGACTATGGCTCTCTAGATGTGGAATGGCCTCAAATGAATGATGTTCAAGGGTTTTGTTTCCTTGATTTCTTTAAGAGAGGCAAGCCGGTATGCTCTAGGTCCTATTCTACTGTCAATGATGTAAGGACCTAACTAGTTTGCTATGAACTTGTCCTGTAGATGGGACAAAAAATTAGAATTCTGTTGGTTCTCTTTTAAGACCAAGTCACCAACCTAAAATTCCCTAAAGTGGACTTTCATGTTGTATGCTTTCTTAAGTCACTCTTGATAGATACACAAATGCTCGAGAGCATTAACGCATCGTTCATCGAGCAACATCAGTTGATCTAACTGGGCCTACCGTGCAGTGTCATCATCGATGAACTCTTGCATTGAAATGCGCAGGGAAGGGATTTCCAACTCAAAAGGCATGACTGCCTCGAAGCCATACACTAGCGAAAATGGAGTTGCCCTAGTGGGCGTCTGGATGCTGGTGTGATAAGCCCATAGGGCAAGTGGGATTTGAATGTGCCAGTCCTTATGATTGTCTACAACTATCTTTTTGATAATGGTGACTAGCGTTTTGTTTGACGCCTCTGCTTTCCCATTTGCCTGCGGATAATAGGGTGTTGAAAAGCTGTGCTAAATTTTGTACTTTGTGGTCAAAGCACACACATATTTATTCTTGAATGGTGTCCCATTATCTGACAGGATCTTGGATGGAATACCAAAATGACATGATATTATGCAAAATAAACTCCGCAATGCGGGATCCAGTCGTAGTGGTTAGCGAAATTTCTTCCACCCACTTGGTGAAGTACTCTTTGGCTCTTAAAATAAACGTGTGACGACCAGACAATGCAGGGGAGATCTTTCCAATTAGGTCAAAGCCCCACTATGAAAAATGCCAAACCAATTGGATCGACTACAAGGCCTGAGAAGGTACATGTGTCAAATTAGCATGGTGCTAACACTTCACACACTTCTTTACATATGCGCAACAATATCGCTCTAAAGATGGACAATAATAACCCATGCAAAGAATGCGCTTTGTGATGGCAATACCGTTGAAGTGGCCACCACATGTACCATCGTGAGCTTGGGTGATCGCCCAAGCGGACTCTTGTTGGTCCAAACAACGAAGGAGGATTCCTTCATAATTTCGACGATACAAAATGTCTCCTAACAAGACATGCTTGGCCAATTTCTATTTGAATGATCTTTTTGTGGCTTGTGTCAATCCAAGTGGGAGACTACCTAGCTTGAGGTAATCCCGAATGGGTGTGTACTAATCTTGCTGATCAGAAACCTCAATAGTATGAACGACCAATCCCTCTTGAAGTCCATCCCTAAAAAAAGCTGAGTGGGAAAGAACTTGTAAAAACAATGTGGTGTTGCTATTAAGAGGGGTCGGGGAGAACAAGGACCCCCAGTTGGCTCGAGTCAAACAATCATGGATTCGAGAGAACTTATCTGGAGATGGTTCAATCTGGATTATGTGGATTCCTGGCATCAGATCAGAGCTTGCATGCTTCATCATAGATTGTGATAATGTTTTAACCTGAATGGTTGTCATTGCACCAGAAGGGTCTTATGGGATGAGTGACCCCAAGGAGTCCATAGTATCTGCAAAACAATTTGATGATCGAGGGAGTGCCTCGATGTCATACCATTCAAGTTGTGCCAGGAATTTGTCCACAAGGGCTTTGTAGGCCTGCAAAACTAGACATTTACATTGAAAAATCCCCTTCACTTGATTGAAAATCAACAACGAATAACCAAAGATGTTTAGACATTTAATGTTCATGGTGATTGCTGTCTGAATACCTATGAGCAAGGCTTTGTATTTTGCATTGTTTTTGGTGCATGAGAAGTCTAATTTAAATGAAAAAGGCATTGGAGCGCCTTGCGGAGTGAAGAATACAATTCTCGTGCCACCCCCTTGCTCACATTTAGAACCATCAAAGAATAGGGTTATGTCAGCCTGTGACTCAGGCTCATCAGAATCTGGTGATTCTAAAACATGGAAGACCCCATCATCAGGTAGTTCAAAAGTCAAAGGTTGATCGTCTTCAAGAGGAGCCTCAGCTAGTTGATCGGCAATGACTTGACATTTTATGGATTTTTGTCCAATGAACTCTATGTCAAACTCCGTCAACAACATGATCCATTTTGTCGTGCGGCTACTATGATAAGTATGAATCATCATGTATCACAATGGATTCTCCTTAGACACAACATACGTCTTATTACTGAGCATGTAGTGGCATAGCTTTTTGGTAGAAAATACCACTGCCAAGCAGAGTTGTTCAACGTATGCATAGTTAAGTTCATAACTGACCAGGGTATGGCTAAGATAGTATGTAGCCTGTTCTTTGTGAAGTTCATTTTTTTGGGACAGCATGGTGCCCAATGCCACCTCAGTGGTTGAGATGTATAAATAGAACGACACTCTTGGTCTAGGTGCTTCCAATACTGGCGGTGAAACCAAGTACTGTTTAATGTCGTCAAAGGCTGACTGGCACTCATCATCCCAATGAAATGTGACCCCCTTATGCAATAATTTATTCATGGGTTGGCATTTGTCAGATAACTACACTATGAAGCTCTTGATCAATGCAACCTTTCCCTGTAGACTCCTGAGCTACTTGATGGTGGTTGGGGGACGCATTTCAATGATTGCCTTGACTTTGTTTGGGTCGACCTCGATTCCTCGTTTAGAGACTATGAAACACAAGAGCTTTCTAGAGGTGATGCCAAAGATGCACTTCTTAGGGTTTAGTCTAACTTTATATTCAATGAGGTGATCAAGGACCTTGCTCAAGTCACCGAGGTGATCTGGGTGCAAAAGAGATTTGGCCAACAAATAATCAATGTAATCTTCCAAATTTTTGTGCATGTAATCATGAAAGATTTACGTCATGGCACGTTGGTAAGTGGTGCCAGTGTTTTTAAGGCCAAAAGGCATGACATTATAGCAAAATGTCCGCCAGGGCATTATGAATGTCGTTTTTAGTTGGTCCTCGGGATTGATACGAATCTAATTGTATCCTGAGAAACCATCCATAAGGGAAAGCATTTTGTGGCCCATTGTGGTGTCTACCAACGCGTCGATGCTTGGCAAGGGAAAATCATCCTTAGGACTCGCTTTGTTAAGATCTCAAAAATTGGTGCAGATGTGAATCCTCCCGTCGAGCTTCTTGACGGGAACCATGTTAGACAACCATGGAGGATAATCCACACAGATGACAAACTGGGCATCCAAAAACTTTTGTAACTCGTATTTTACCATTAAGGCCACTATTGGGTGCATCTTGCATAGTTTTTGCTTTATTGGCTTGATTGTCGGATCAAGCGTTAAATTATGCATGACTAGTTGTGGGTCTAGTCCCGACATATCCTTGTATGACCATGCAAAAACCTCCTTCTTTTCCTTAAGAAGGGCAACATAATCGACTCGCTCTTTAGGGGAAAGACTTACCCCCAACTTGAGAATCCATGGATTCGTTGGATCTGTGTTGATTTCTACATCAGTTGTTGCTTCGACTGACATGTGGGATCTGTCTTCCAACTAGTGTGGAATGGGGATCAGATGGATATCATTTGCTGAATTACGATCATCATTAGGAACATCGAGTTCCTCTTCAGCATGGAAGACATCCTGAGTCTGTCCTGGAGTGAAATGAAACATCCCATCGCAAGGCCAATACTCTGATGGAGATGGTGGTGTGTTAGCGCGATCCCAATCTATAGATTCTATGTCTAGATGCAATGATCATGTTGGATTGGCTGGATCATGGATGGGGGCGGTCAAGTCAATGGAGATCATGTTTATGAAATGATTGTAACCTCCATTACCACAGGTGTGACAACTCTTACATTCAGGATGTTATGGTGCACAAGATTTCGAAAACAAAAAGGATAAACTAAAAATGTAATGTAAACAAAACTAAAATAACGCTTAAAACCTATGTTATTGAAAAATGCGTAAAAAGAAAGAACATGAACACAAGATATCAAAGCAATATAAAATACGGCCCTTTTATTGATATGCTTTTCAAATTTGTGTTACAATGCGTTTCCTTCCTTTTTATGGGATAGGAGCGTTAAATGTTGGTCTTTTACAACTTGTTTCAGAATTCCTTCTTCCGCGTGCCCACATGTAATATGGGCAAACCAAAATTTTGCCACCGCTTGTGTTGGTAAAAGTAGATTCCTCACTGCTCCTCTAATGCTGAAAATCTACATTCAAAGAAACAAACAAAGAATCAGTAGCACCTGTGTATGAAAAATAAAAGATAAATATAATGATGGTTAAAATGAGTCTAAATAAACTAAAAACTTGACAGAAGCATAATCATGTAACTAGCTAAATACTGCAAAAGAAATAGTCACCAAAGGCAATAAGGCGGGGGGTGCCCGAAGGCAAACCACCCGTGGGTGAAACTTTGTTTCGACACCAATCTGCTTGGGATGGGTCCGAAACTTGTTGGGATGTGTTGTCAGAAAATTGGTAGGATATTGTGGTCAAAAAAATGGGGTTTTGGTTCTTGATTCGTGCCTTCAAAATTCACCCAATAACCTCTCTTTCGATTAAGAGATTATGGATGTTGAAAGCACAAATCATAAGTAAACTGGCAGCACTTTGTCGCTCAAAATGCTCTTTCTCTATATATCTTTTGGGTGATGAAACTCACCATTTTATAGACCCAAGGGGTCTCTTTGTTTGAATTGTGCATGCGAGGGCGCCACTTGAGTTAACTGTCCTATTTTTAGAGAAAAGCTAACTCCTTGATAAAAAATCTTCTTTCATGAGGTATCTAAAATAAAGACATGCATGACTGAAGTCTCTCTTCTTGAATAAAAGATATTCCTCGCAATTGCATGGCCTGAAGCCTCAGTTAACTGGTGAAGTTACCAAGGTTTGAATTTTTGCCAGTCAAACCTGCTATTCGTCCCATCCTGGAGCGAGCACTGGTAATCGTCTCTAGGTGAAACGAGTAATAATCCGCACTCGTCTCTAGGTGAAATGAGTACCAATCCGCACTCGTCCCTAGGTGGAGCGAATAAGTAGCAGAGTGTCTAAAAGGTGCCAAATTGATTTTTGACTTGTAAAGCTGCTATGTGAGTGGTTAGAACCACTGTTTTAACCTCTAGGGCTACCCTGGGAGCTGTGTGTGTTAGTGCAATCAGTGCTTGTTGTCACATAATTAGATTGGTGTTGTTTTGGTGTCTACACAAAGAATAGAGGTTGCAACAGATGGAAGGTCATGAAATCATGACCAAAAATAGCCGAAAGGTGATGGCGATGAGAATGTCACAATTTTACGACATGTCATGAAATCACGACCAACAGCGGAGGAAGAAGGTGCCGAGGATATTGTCACAATTTCGTGATGTGTCGTGAAATCACGATCGGAGCATAAAAGTGGAGGCGTCTGAAGGAAGATGTCGCGATATCATGACATGTCACGATATCGTGACCCGAAGGCAAGGAAGGCAAAAATGAAGAGAAAATGTCATGATATCATGACATGTCACGATATCACAATCGAAATGGAGAAAGAGCACAAGGAAGCCAAAATGTCACGATATCGCGACATGTCGTATTTTCATGCCGAATGACGAGCCAAAGATGAAGAGTCAGAAAGGGTGACGTGTTGAATATCTGGACAACGAAGTGACACAGGGAGGTGAAACGAAAAGTTCTGGAAGAGTAAACGAAGGGCCGCCAGCTGGAAATGGAGGGTCACTTAAGAACCTTTATAAAGAAGAGCAAAGGCATGCACAGGGGATCAAAAAATTGTTGAAACGATAATATTTTCTCATTGTATTTCCAGATTGAGAAATTTTGTAAATGCACAATTCCTCTGCGACTGTAATATTGTGTTGTGGCTGATAATATTCTGTTGTAACAGTAATTTTCTACTGCACTTGAATAAAATACAACTATTTTTTTCTCTCTTCTTGGTAATTTTGTCTCTCGATCACTTCACCATCTACTCCTAGGTTGCATTTAGATGCGCCATCAAAATTGAGCTTGTGCCACCCAGTAGGTGGTAAGACCTACTTGATGACAGACCTGTCAACATAATTAAGGGGCATGACAGAGATGTTAGACAGATTGAAAAGTTTGGCTAGGTTCTATTCTAAGCCACGAGGGAGGGTTTTGGAGACAAAACAAGACAGGAATTCTCCATAGTTAGGGCCATGATTTTGATAGTGATAATATTCTTATTAGTGGCTTGATTTTTGAAAATTTTGGCATTTCTCTCGAGCCATATCTGATATAGGTAAAGGTGGAGGAAAGCTTGCCACATGAATTTTAGTTGGTTGCTCTTGAAAGGCCAGGGCCATTGCTTAATAATGATGGGAATGGAATGTGGGAGTACTGTGGAAATGTCAAAGGTGTTATGAACCTAGTTGAGAACTGCTAACAAAAAGGGACATTCCAAAAAAACATGTGAAGTTGACTCACAAGCATTTTTGCACAGGATACACCAATTGGGAATGAGTAACCCTTTGATTATCAAGTTGTTAATGGTGAGGATTCTATTTTGGATGGCCAACTAGCAAAAGAATTTGACCTTGGGAATGATCTTGGGAACCCAAACCTGATTTGATAAGTCCCAACCATCTGTGGGAGTTTCTTGACTGTAGTAAGCTGATTTGACAATGAAATTTCTAGATTCTTCAAGGTTCCAGACCATGGAATCATCTTTGTGTGAGCTCGGGATGATGTAAGTCCTCAACATGTTTTGTAACCGCCTGAGAGACTCGGTGATATGCCTAGGCCTATTAAGAGTCGGGTGTTTCCATTCAGGTCTTGTATGACCTTGGTTAATGAAGTGACACACCTTATCTCCAAAGGTAGCTTCGGTAGTCGCCTTGAGCACTACAAGATGCGGATCTTGGATGAGAGATTTATCACAGACCCATGGGTCATCCCAAAAATGGATGGTCATTCCAATTCCTAGACACCACCTTAAGCCTTCCATGATGATTTTCCTTATTTTGATTACGCAATTCTAGAAATGGGATCCGATAGGGAGGTTGTGCTCTCCAAGAAAAGAATGGAGGTACTTAGCTTTAATGATATCAATCCAAGTGGCTTTTTCATTGATGGTAAGTCTCCAGGCCTGCTTGGAAATGAGGGCCATGTTCATCCATTTGATGTATCTAAATTTGAGTCCTCCATCCTTTTTCTTGGAATAGACCCTATCCCAGGTGACTAGCAAAAATTTATTCTTGTTTTCATTTCTAGCCCAAAGGAATCTGCATTGAATTTGTTCAATTTTTTGGCAGATGGTAGCTGGAGCTTTGAAGATAGATAAGAAAAAATGGGGATACTTTGAATGCAAACTTGGACCAGAGTGGCTTTGGCTTCTTTTCTGAGCATTGAGCTTTTCCACCCTGCAAGTTTCTTGTTGAGGTGATCTAAAACAGGGTTCCACATAGCCGAGACTAATCTGCCATGAAAAATTGGTAATCCAAGATAAGTAGTTGGAAGGCTCCCAATGTTGCACCCAAGGATCTCAGCAATCCTATTTTATCTGTGAGTGGGAGTATTGAGAAAGTATAGCTTGCTTTTATGGTAGTTGACTTTTTTACCAACCACCTCTTCATAATAATCAAGAATGTTCTTAATGGTTTTTGCTTCAAGAATGAAAGCATAAGAGGATAGAATAGTATCATCAACAAAATATTGATGGGATATGGATTTGGATGTTGATACTGGTTTGATCTCAAAAATAATACCATTGTTACAGGCAGCTAAAAGGGTTCTTCCAAGGGTTTCGACCAAAATGATGAAGAGAAAGGGGTATAGAGGGTCCCCTTAATGGATGCCTTTGAAACTTTAGAAGAAACCTGCGGGTGAGCCATTGATAAGAACAGAGAACCAAGTAGTCAAGATACATTCATGAAACATCTTGATCCATTCTTTGTGAAACTCAAACTTTTCCAGGACTTCAAATAGGAATTTCCAAGAAACCCAATCAAAAGCCTTGTTCATGTCAAGCGTAAGGATCATGCTAGGTTTTTTTATTTTTAGATGCTGAGTGTACCAATTCATGGACGGTTATCACTCCATCCAAAATGAATCTACATTTCACTGAGCTCCCTTGGCAGTGGTCGATGATGGAGGTAAGGATGTCTTTCAACCTATTTGCCATAACTTTGGTGATAAGTTTGTAAATGACACTATAGAGACTAATTGATCTAAAATCAGAAATGGAAGCACGATCGTTGGACTTGGGTATTAAAACAATGAAAGTGGAATATGCCTCTCTCAACATCTTTTTGGATCTCTGGAAGAATTTAACTGTAGCAACGACATCTTGGCCCACAATATCCCAGAGGTGTTGAAAAAACTAGGGTAGGAATCCATCAGGTCCGGGGGCCTTATCAAGTTCCATTGTGAACAAAGCTTCTTTGATCTCCTATTTAGTGAAGCTTTCAAGTAATTTTCCATTATCATTGTTAGACACCATATTTGGGATGTTCTGTAGCAGAGAACTTGAGGTGCGGGGATGGTAGCCAGTGCTTGGTCCTAATATTTCCTAGAAGTGGCAAACAACTTCCTGTCTGATTTCTTGGATGTCAGAGACAATGGATCCATCGACCTTGGTCAGCTTAGAAATTTTATTAGAGCCTCTATGACACATGGTGGAAGCATGGAAAATCTTCATGTTGGTGTCTCCTTCTTTGAGCTAGAGGTTTCTGGATTTTTGCCTCCAATATGTCTCTTCCTTAGCCAAGGCATTGTGAAAATTTAAAAGGAGGTTCTTTTCTTCAAGGAAAGTTTTGGTCCTCAGATCTCCTCCCTGAATCAAATTTTCCACCCTTTTCAACTCATCCATTAGATGCTTTTCTCGCTAAAGAGGTTATCGAAGACATCCCTGTTCCAACATTTTAACTTGAGTTTGACCGCTTTCAGTTTGAGGAACAGATTCGTGAGAGGGTTTGGGCAAAAATACTGTTGCCACCATTGATGAATACACCGCCCTAAATCTGGATGAGTGAGCCACATATTTTCAAACCTGAAAGGGGTTTTGAAGATTTGTTGGGGGCGAGAAACATCCAGAATTAAAGGATTGTGATCGAAGCCAATTTTTGGGTGGCTATGAAGCCTGGCATTGCCAAAAATAGGAATGAGTTCTTTGGATAAGATAAATCTATCTAGCTAGATTTGGATGTGATGGATTCCCGCTCGTATGTTGCTCCATGTGTATTTGGACCCTTGGAGTGGCATGTCCATTAGCTCGTTGTGGTTGGACTTTTTGATATGTTAATGTAATAATAATTTACTTAATTATATTTTTATTTAAATATATTTTCGATTATGCAAATTTTGAGGTTAAATTTTCTTTATTAATTTAGTTCACATAACCATTAGTTAAATTAAAAACCTATCTTATGATGTTGCCTTAATTCTAATGGTAGATTGGCAAGTGTAAACTTTAAAAATTAAAAGTACAATTATTAAAACTATTTATTTTTTTTATACTACTAAAAAAATAAGTTGCAAATAAAATAAATTATTATCAGTGGAGGATCATCTAGGAGGGGGAAATATTTCACTTTTTAGGTATTTATTTTACCTTTAATAGTTTAGTTTCAAAGCTATGGAAGTATGTCATTAACAAGGTGGAATAAAAACTTACCTCTTCGTCCAACAAGAAGTTGTTATTTTCTAGTAAATTTTAAATTTGCTCAAAAATATTTGCTTCCATCCATGTTTATTATTCTTCTCTCTATATCTCATCCAAAAATTACTATAAGAAACTTGATAAGCTTCTATAGGAATTTTAGTGGTCCTCTTCCAATAATGGTCTAGGATTCCACCATGTTACTTGGGAGTATTGATGTCTTCCTAGAAGCCATGGTGGGATTGGAATTATCAATACCCAACATCAATATTTGGACCTTTGTGGTAAGTGGGTCATGAGAGACCTTGTAGGCAATGAGGCCTAGAATATTTTCATATGTTATTATATTTTTGAAGGTTTCCCTTTTGGCCATAAGAGTTAGAGGAGCATGGTTTTTTATTCTCTCCATGTTAATCTTGTGTTTATCAAAGTGATAGTATCCTTTATCATTAAGAGCATTTGGAAATATTAGGAGAGCGTTAATCCTTTATTGAGATGGAACCAGAGCTTCTATAATGGTATCTCCATAAAATAGATGAATGTTTGGCGGTCACCTACCATCACCTGCCAAGATTCTCTACTTGCATAGGTTACTTCGGTTCATGCTCTTAGATTTTTTTGCAAAGGTGTGTGGTGCATCACAAATTTATTTTATTGTCCTACTAGGGATTGGATCTCTTAGACGACTTTAGATTCGAATTTGGGCTTAAGCACTTTTATAAGGACATGTTTTAGGTCATCAAGGCTACTCTTCCTAACTCCATATTTCATAAAATTTTTGAATTTTTATAACTATCTTGGTGGAATGATTGGAAGTGGTATCCAAAAACTCTATAAAATTACATGGCACATTTGGGGTATGGATGGCTCTCTCCTTTTCTACCCATTATTGATAAGTTAAATCAACAATGGAATGTTTCTTTCCCTCAACCTATTTGGATGCACAAGTTCTAGATCACATGGGATCACTACACCCAAAAAATATTTAAAAATTGTTTTAAACCACCCTTAAAGACCTTTTAATGTGGTTATTCAACCACCATCTATAAAGGGTATCATAAACAGTCCACGATATATCATAGTGGATAAAAACTACCTCAAAAAACTACTCTGTTAGTGTCTAAGAGGGTGATTTTTAAACCACCCTATTAGGACTACGAGGGTGGTTGTGAACTACCCTCATAGGACTAAGAGGGTGGTTATAAATAGCCCTCTTAGGGTTATGACCTCTTAGGCCTAAGAGTGTGGTTTATAACCGCCCTCTTAGACCCTAAGAAGGCAATTTTAAACTACCCTCTTATCCCTAAGAGGGTGATTATAAACTACCCTATTAGGTCACACTAAGATAGTAGTTTTATATAATCATCTTAGGGGGACCAAAGAGGGTGGTTTATAATAACCCTCTTAGGGTATCACCTAAAAAAATATAAAGGATGAGCTAAAAGTAAAGTTGAGCTTTGGTAACTTTCGAAAGGTATAAAAATATAGTTATATGATTACAATTTACCATGGTTGGCATTAATTTAATGATCCTATGGTGAGCAATATATCATGGATTATACACCTGGGTCATAGTTTCAAACCAAGGAATTACTCCAAAGATTTAATGCTCCTTTGAAAAAAGGAATCATTGTCCATTCCACTACAAGATGAATATCTCGAACCTTATCTTGAGCTACGTTTTTTATTTTATTATGGGATTAGGTGGATCTTATTAAGGTGATATGATGAAAATGCATTATGTTTTTACTTATTTCTAGGCAAATATAAAATTAATTTATGAATGCACACAACAATGTTTTTCATAGTCCTTCACAATATCAAGATTTTCATAATGTTTCATAGAGAAAAGGTGCAACACGAATGCATACATCAAAGCTATTATAGTCATTCATAGTCCTAATTATAAAATAATAGGCTTACATAATGTTTCATAAAATGAAATACACACAACAAGGTTTTTAAAATCTCACGGGTGGATGAATGTATGACAACACAACAAGATTTGTATGAACATGGCTAATAACAATACTTACTATAAATCAACAATTATTTCCCTATTAAATGAATACAACCATTCATCCTTATAAAAAAATATACACAACAATACTTTATGAGGCGATATACCTTCAAAATCTCAATCTTTACAAAATGTTTCACAGAGTGAAGGCACAACATGAATGCATACAACACAACTCTTATTGTCCTTCATAGTCCCGATGATAACACAATAAGCTTACATAATGTTCCATAGAACAAAATACACACAATTTTTTTTTTAAAATCTCATGGGTGGATGAATGTATGACAACACAACAAGCTTTGTATGCACAAGGCCAATAATAATACTTCACTATAAATCAATATTTTTTTCCCTATGAAATGAATACAACCATTGATCCTTATAAAGAAATATACATGACAATATTTTATGAGATGGTATACCTTCACAATATCAAGATTTGTATAATTTTTCATAGAGAAAATGTACAACATAAATGCATACAATAAAGCTCTTATATTCCTTCACATTCTTGATGATAACACAACATGCTTACATAATATTTCATAGAATGAAATGCACATAGTAAGGTTTTAAAAATATCACAGGTGGATGAGTGTATGATAATACAACAAGCTTTGTATGCACATGGCCAATAATAGTACTTCACTATACATCAACAATTATTTCCCTATGAAATAAATAAAACCATTCATCCTTATAAAGAAATATACATGGCAATACTTTATGAGGAAACATTTATTTTCTATAAAACAACAATTCTTTCCTATGAAATATTTACATAGTTGTTCATACTTATAAAGATATATAGATAGCCATACTTTATAAAACAACAAGTCATTCATCTTTGTAAATAAGTATACACAACAATTATTTTATATGAAATGAATACACAACAATTCGACAATTATTTTCTATGAAACAAACATACAACCATTCATCCTTATGAAATAGAAATTATTTTCTATGAAACGAACACAAAACCATTAATACTTATAAAATAGCAATTCATTTCTATGAAATTAACATGCAACCATTCGTCCTTATGTAATAGCTTCCCTTGTAAACTATAATTGTTAAAACTGCTTATCCACGATCATGGCAGAATATTGTAACCATGAAACGGACACACAACCATTTATTCTTATGAAATAGAAATTACTTTCTATTAAAAAATTACACAACCATTCATCCTTATGAAATAGTAATTGTTTTATATGAAACGAATACACATCCATTCATCCTTATGAAATAGCAATTCTTTTTCTATGAAAAAAACAATACCCACTACAAATAGCAAAACAACAATTCTAGATTTCATTGTTTTCTTTTCATGGGTTATAACTATGCCTATATCTATAGTGTATAAGAGCAAAGAGTAACTGATGTAGGAGCATCTTGGGCAATACAGCAATCTTGCATCACCAAAAAAAAAAAAAAAAAAAGTTCAAAGTTGAAAAAGTTCAAAATTTAAAAAATGACCAAGTGTAAAATTGGTCGCGATATCGCGACACCAAAGTTGTCGCGATATCACGACGTATTTCGAGCATCGTGGCCGAAGCGACAAATGGTCACGATATCGCGACGCAAATGTCGTCGCGATATCGCGACGTATTCTGAAGCACCATGGCAAATGCAACTCTGGTTGCAATATCACGACGCAAATGTTGTCACGATATCGTGACATATTTCGAAGCACCATGGCAAATGCAACTCACGGTCGAAAGTTAAAAAAAATTGCAAAAACGACTAAGTGTAACTTTGGTCGCGATATCGCGACACCAAAGTTGTCACGATATCGCGACACTTTGGCCACCAAGGCCAAAGCACAAAGAAGTGTCGCGATATCGCGACACCTTTGGCCGGCAAAGCCAAAGCACAAAGAAGTGTCGCGATATCGCGACACCTTGGCCGCCAAAGCCAAAACGCAAAGAAAGGTCGCGATATCGCGACACTTTGCTATCAAAGCCAAAAATGCAAAGAAAGACAAAGACAAAGTAGCAGTTCCACGTGGCAGTTCCGAGTGGCTGTGCCTGAGATCGTGAAGGTCATTCCAGCGACAGTTCCCAAAGGCCGTTAAGGCCGTTCCATATGACCGTTTCAGAAACCGTTAAGGCGGTTATGAACGACGGTGCAGCACGAACCATGGAGAATAAAAAGGATTTCTTTGACGGATGGAGGATGCTGGGGGAGAGAAAGGAAGGTTGCGGCTGTATTTTACGTTTAAAGCACTGTGTATGTTTTTTCACGGCATTTTATTGTAAAAGCTCCCTATTTTGAAATTAAGAATACTGCGACTTTCAAATAAAATTGTGTCATTTTATTTGTGGTAAAATTGGCTCCCCATCAAGTGGTATCAGAGCCGTAAGATTCTGAGCGTGTCGAGCAGAAGCACCAAACGGGAGGCAGCTCACACCAGGATCGAGGTTACGAGTTTTTTTTTTGAGAAACATGAGACAGAATGCCGTCACATAGAAATCGTGGCGCTGGAAGGAACATGGTTCTTGAAGGTTATTTTCGTGCATTGCAGTGACAAGTGTTAGCATTACAGGAAGAGTTGCGCAGGGGAATAGATCCGAGAGGAGAAGATCGCAGCGATGATGACGGTGTTGAAGATCCGTCCGAAGCGAAAGAAGAGGAAATGAGTGCCGCAGAATCGTGAATGATAAAAGCCATTTCGCAGATTGGAAAAAGACCAAAAATTGACGTGTCTACGTATGCTGGAAATTTAAATCCAGAAGAATTAATCGACTGGATTAATGACATGGAAGAATATTTCGATTATGAGGACGTTGAAGACCCTCATCGAATAAAATTTTCCAGAACAAAATTAAAAGGACATGCTGGCATTTGGTGGAAAGGAGTGCAATTAGAAAGAAACCGTAGAGGCAAAGAGAAGATTTCCAGATGGGATCGCATGGTGGAAAAATTAAAACGGCAATTTATTCCAGTAGATTACGAATTAGATCTGCTGCGAAAAATGCGAGAGTTTACGACAGTCCAGCAAAACTGTCAAAGAGTATACCGAGGAATTTTTTAAAATTTCTATTAGAACCGGTCATACGGAAGCAACTAAGGAAAGAGTAGCCCATTACATAAATGGGTTGCGAACCAGCGTGCAAGAGGAATTGAGTCTAGTTAGAATGAATAGCATTGAAGATGCTTATCAGTTTGCTCTGAAAGTAGAAGAGAAATTGAATCGCAGATTTGACAACAAGCAAAGAGGAAGAGGTCGTGGTGGAAGAACTGGTGGAAGAACCAGTGGAATTAAATATGATGATCAAAAACAGAATGGTGAAACCAACAACCACTAGGAACAGAAGGAGGAGAATTCTTACAGACCCCGTAATCAGAACAATGATTATCAAAGGGGCAGAGGTAGAGGTGGATGTGGATATGGCAGAGGCCGATTTCGTGGAACCTATTTTAATTGTGGAGAAGAAGGGCATCGATCGTATGAGTGTCCCAAACACCAAGAAGCACCAAACAGAAGGCCTGAAGGAAATGCCAAAGCTGCAATTGCTGAGGACGGTGTTAAATCCGAGCACTCTGAAGAAGCAGAGCACGGAGAAGTGATGATCACCAGAAGAACTTTTTTGAATGAAGAGAAGGAACCAGATCAACAAAAAATCCTGTTTCGCACAAGGTGTAAATGTTCAGGTAAAATCTGTAATATTATTATTGATAATGGTAGTATAGATAATTTGGTTTCTAAGGAAATGGTAGCTAAATTAAAGCTAGAAAGAAAACAACACCCGCATCCATACCGGATTGCATGGTTGCAGAAGGATCATAGAGCATTGGTCAGTGAACAATGCTTGGTCAAGTTCAAAATTGGAAGGTACCAAGATGAGGTCCTGTGTGATATTTTGCCGATGGATGCTTGCCATTTGTTGCTTGGAAGACCATGGCAATTTGATAGACGTGCAGCGCATGATGGACATGCAAATACCTATTCCCTGACAAAATATGGAGTATGCCACAAACTGAAGCCATTAAAGGAGGTTGAGGAAAAGGTATGCAATAATGCTAGAATTTTTTTAGTAGATGGCAGAAAATTTTTGGATGGTATGAAGAGGGATTCAATGTGTTATGCATTAATTCCTAATGTAAAAAGAGAAGATACTACTAACATTCCAGCAGAAGTTGAACATCTATTAGCAAAATTTCTTGATATAATATCAGACAATGTGCCTGAGGGTTTTCCGCCTATGAGGAAGATTAGTCATCAGATTGACTTAATACTAGGATCTAGCTTACCCAACAAAGCAGCTCATAGAATGTCTCCTGGTGAGAATGAAGAATTGAACCGACAAGTTCAAGAATTGTTGAGGAAGGGTTTGATTCGGGCAAGTTTGAGTCCTTGTGCGAGTGCCAACAATACTTGCACCAAAGAAGAATGGTGAATGGCGAATGTGTACTGATTCCCGAGCCATTAATAAAATTACTATTAAATATCGCTTTCCATTACCCAGAATGGACGATATCATGGATTGCTTGAGTGGAGCTAAATACTTCACTAAGATTGATTTGAAGAGCGGATATCATCAGATACGTGTTTGAGAGGGTGATGAATGGAAGACAACCTTTAAAACCAGAGAGGGTTTGTATGAGTGGTTAGTTATGCCGTTTGGATTGACTAATGCACCTAGTACATTTATGAGGTTGATGAATGAAGTATTGCGTGACTTCCTGGAAAAGTTCGTGATAGTGTATCTAGATGATATTCTGATTTTTAGTACCACATTGGATGAACATTTGTTGCATGTTCGGATAGTTTTTGAAAAACTGCATGAGGAGCGATTATTGATCAATATACGAAGTGCGGTTTTGTACAGAAAGAGTTGATATACACGGGATTTGTTATCTCGGAGGAGGGTCTGAAAATGGATCTCGAGAAAGTGAAGGCTATCCTTGAATGGCCTACTCCAAGGAATGTGACGAGAGGTAAGATCATTTCATGGTCTTGCAAGTTTCTATAGAAAGTTTATTAGAGACTTTAGCAGTATTTATGCACCCCTAACAGAAACTATGAGAGGGGATAAGAGAGAGTTTAAGTGGACTGCCAAAGCAGATACCAGCATGCATATATTGAAGAAGAAAGTGACAGAACAGCCCATTCTGGCACTTCTAGATTTTAATAAAGTGTTTCAGGTTGACTGTGATGCCAGTGGCAGTGCCATTGGAGCTGTGTTGAGTCAAGAAGGTAAACCTGTTGCATATTTTAGTGAAAAATTGAATGATGCTAGAAAGAAATACTCTATTTATGATCAAGAATTCTATGCTATAATTTAGGCTCTTAAGAAATGGAGACATTATTTGCTAACCAAAGAGTTTGTTTTATATATTGACCATCAAGCTTTGCGGTATATCAATAGTCAAGGTAAACTTAACCAACGACATTTGAAGTGGGTTGAATTTCTGCAGAGTTATACCTTTGTACTAAAGCATAGAAGTGGCAAATCTAATAGAGTTGTAGATGCATTGAGTAGAAGGCATAATTTGTTGATGGAAATGAGAGTGCAGGTTGTTGGGTTTGAGGAACTCAAGAGTTTATACCCAACAGATCCAGATTTTGCAGAGGCATGGACCGCATGTGTGTCTCCTACTACCGTGGATCGCACTAAGTGGTTAGATTTCATGATCCAATATGGGATGCTATTTCGACAGAATCAGTTATGCATTCCCAGAAGTTCCATGAGGGAGAATTTGATCAAAGAGAAGCATAGTGGAGGACTAGCAGGGCATTTTGGCCGTGATAAGACCATTGCTCTTGTTAGTGAGAATTACCATTGGCCACAGTTGCAGCCAGATGTGACCAGATTTGTGCAGGGGTTGCGAGTGTGCCAGATGGCCAAAGGAGTCGGTCAGAATACAGGAATGTACCAGCCATTGCCTGTACCAGGAAGACCTTGGGAAGATATTAGCATGGATTTTGTTCTTGGTCTGCCAAGAACACAACGTGGAAATGATGCCATTTTTATTGTTGTTGACAGGTTTTCAAAAATGGCCCATTTTATTCCATGTCAGAAGACAAGTGATGCGGTTCACATTGCCGGCTTGTTCTTCAAGGAGGTAGTCCGACTTCATGGTCTACCCCAAAGCATTGTTTCGGACAGAGATACCAAATTTGTGGGTTATTTTTGGAGAACTCTATGGAAGAAGCTGAAAACAGACTTGAAATTCAGTTCTGCGTACCATCCGCAGACTGATGGACAGACCGAGGTAGTCAACAGAAGTTTGGGTAATCTTCTACGATGTTTGGTAGGAGATAAACCGAAGGGATGGGATCTGATTTTGCCCCAGGCAGAGTTTGCTTACAACAATTCTGTCAATCGCAGTACTGGTAAATCACCATTCCAGATTGTGCATGGATACAGCCCTAGAAACGCGTCTGAGTTGAGACCGATGGATAAAACAGACAAGTGCAGTGCTGAAGCTGAAGACTTTGCAGCACACATGAAGACTTTACATGAAGAGGTACAACAGCATATCAGTCAAATGAATGCTACTTACAAGGCCAGAGCAGATCAGAAGCGACGTTTCAAAGAATTCCAAGTAGGGGATGAAGTCATGGTTCACTTACGTAAGGAATGTTTTCTTAAGAAAACTTACAATAAGTTGAAGATGAATAAGTTTGGACCATGCCGGATCATAGGCAAATGAGATTCAGGCAATGCCTATGAAGTTGATCTCCCAAGTGAGCTGAATATTTCACCTATATTCAATATTTCAGACTTGGTTGAATATCATGCAGGAAGTTGTAGTGAACCACCCAGTCCGGATCTGTGGAACATTCCTGCATCCACTTTAGACAAAGAAGAAATTGAAGACATACTCGACACTCGTGCAGGCAGAAGTACCCAAAACAAGCAATATTCGGAGTATTTGGTCAAGTGGAAGAACAGACCTGTCGAAGATGCCACATGGTTGTCCAAATCAGAGGTTGATCGTTTGGGTTTTCCTCTGACCATCCAAAAGTGAGGATCACTTCTAAACATCTACCCCGGGTGTCTGATGCAGGAGCATCTCGGGCAGTGCAGCAATCTTGCATCACCAAAAAAAAAAAAAAAAGTTCAAAGTTGAAAAAGTTCAAAATTTAAAAAATGACCAAGTGTAAAATTGGTCACGATATCGCGACACCAAAGTTGTCGCGATATCGCGACGTATTTTGAGCACCGTGGCTGAAGTGACAAATGGTCGCGATATCGCGACGCAAATGTCGACGCGATATCGCGACGTATTCCGAAGAACCATGGCAAATGCAACTCTTGTCGCGATATCGCGACGCAAATGTCATCGCGATATCACGACGTATTTTGAAGCACCATGGCAAATGCAACTCACGGTCGAAAGTTAAAAAAAATTGCAAAAACGACTAAGTGTAACTTTGGTCGCGATATCACAACACCAAAGTTGTCGCGATATCGCGACACCTTGGCCGACAAAGCCAAAACTCAAAGTAGTGTCGCGATATCGTGACACCTTTGGCCGGCAAAGCAAAAGCACAAAGAAGTGTCGCGATATCGCGACACCTTGTCCGGCAAAGCCAAAACTCAAAGTAGTGTCGCGATATCGCGACACCTTTGGCCGGAAAAGCCAAAACACAAAGAAGTGTCGCGATATCACGACACCTTGGCCGCCAAAGCCAAAACGCAAAGAAAGGTCGCGATATCGCGACACTTTGCTGTCAAAGCCAAAAACGCAAAGAAAGACAAAGCCAAAGTAGCAGTTCCACATGGCAGTTCTGAGTGGCTGTGCTTGAGATCGTGAAGGTCGTTCCAGCGGCAGTTCCCAAAGGCCGTTAAGGCCGTTCCATATGACCGTTTCAGAAACCGTTAAGGTGGTTATGAACGGCGGTGCAGCACGAACCATGGAGAATAAAAAAGGATTTCTTTGACGGATTGAGGACACTAGGGGAGAGAAAGGAAGGCTGTGACGGTATTTTACGTTTAAAGCACTGTGTATGTTTTTTCATGGCATTTTATTGTAAAAGCTCCCTGTTTTGAAATTAATAATACTGCGACTTTCAAATAAAATTGCGTCATTTTATTTGTGGTGAAATTGGCTCCCCATCAGTAACTAAAAAGCAATAGTGGATTTCCCATAGTAAACCACTAATTTCAAAAATGTATATGTGAAAATTTAATTTGTTCTCGTTTCTCCAATGATGAGGATAAAAGAATACAAAACATTGTTATATCTACTAGCTAGAAACAATTTGTGATGATATAACTATATAACTTATAGTTACAATTTTACTATAATAAAATATTAACAAAATACTCTAATACTCAAAATATATAGTTTTACTCTAAGAAAATATTAACAAAATCCTATAATATTCAAAATATAATAATATTTGGATCATAAATCAATTTAATATATGTAAATATATCAAACTTCAACAATGAAAATTTACTTTTTGTACTGTATAAGAGTAAATAACAATTGTATTTGTGGTGTATAATAGTAAAGAAAAACTATACCTATAATTGTATTTATATCAAACTTCAAAATGCATGTGCTACAAGAGAAAATATAAGTTGCAGTTACATGCTAATGTTCCTTTTTGAACCTGGTCTTGGCTAATTTTGGTGGCTTCAAAACAAATGGTACTAGTGTCCCTATGTAGTGGATACTACTATATGAAGCACAAATTGGACAAAGTGAGTTAGAAGTATGGCTGAAAAGAAGTTGAAAATTTTATTTTCAAAGAATAAGACTATGAATATATTAACCTAGAAATATTCAAGGAATGTAAAAATTGGTAGAATTTGACAATATTATTTCCAGACAGGGTTAAGTTCAAAAACTATAATATTTTCCATATAAAATTTTAAAACTAAACATTGTTGAATCAAGTTAAAGAATATTAAAGAAAAAACCACTTATTCACAAAAGCCCTTCTAGTTAGTTAAAAATAGGGCCACAAAAATGCATATCCTTTTCCATTTTTCTTGATACCATTCAAAAATTGATGAGTTGATAGACGACAATCAAAAGAATCTAATAAGCATTTAATTTGATTACCCTAAAACTCAATAGAATGAAGTATTAGAAAAATATTATTTTTAACGAAAGAGGAAGTTGGTAATCATTTGACTAACATGTTTCTCATCTCAATCAAGGTAGTGAGAGAGCCATTATAATGACATGATCTCTTTATTCATTATAAAACAACATTAGTTAGTAAAGAAATTTAAAATGTTGAAGTTTAGCATTAAATAGTTTATTTTGAATAATATATGGAATATCTTCTCTTAGATCGTTGTATTCAAAATTAGTTATTATTTATGAACAACAATGATCTATTGCACCTCTTAGATATATAAATAAATAAATAAATTAGTTATGATTATATATGTATATAGAAAATTCTTATTTCAAGTATAATTCTTATTTACAGATATAGGTGAATGGACAACCTAAGCCCTCCATATAATGGGTAGATGTCTAAACTACCTACCCATCCCAACCATCAGAGATGAGGTAAGAGGGTATCATGAAATTTTTATAAAATACATAAATATTCATCTTTACAAATCAAGTACTACTGCTAAGGACTAGGACTAATAATAAAACCTTCTTGTATCTACCTAGCCAACCTCATGCTCAAGATACTTACACACCTCAATCCGAGCTTGTCTACCCATTATTTGTAAAAAATATCTTATATAGGCCAGGAAATGAAGGGCCCCACAACATCATTCATTATGGCCATCTCACCATTCCTTCTAAAAAAGATTGTTTCCTCTTTATGGGTGATGTACACATTGACTTTCCAATAATATTCACCCAAATATTGATCATGTACATGATCTTCAAGGTCAAAACTGATCACCGTGCCTTCAACCACTACGTTATTCTTATGGATCTAATTCAAGTAGAATTCTCTTCTCTTAGTTTGAGTGATCGGTGTCATTTTTAGTCCCTACATGGAAAATCAACAACCCAAATAAATTCACTATGTAGCATACAATACAAATTAAGTCAACCATTTTATATTTGAAATAATAGTCATACCATAGATCACTCTAGCTTAGAAGGTATTGAGCAAAAACATATGCCTTGATCACCACCACAAATATTATGTTAAATTTTAGGGTTAGCATGTAGTGATTATGCCTATGGAATTATATACAATGGATCATTACAAATTTAAGGGGCAACATGTAAATATTTTAAATACAAAATCATGAAAAACTGACACACCTCTATTTGTGAAAGTTGTGTAAAATCTCTTCAATATTTTTATCTTTCTCTACAATATTATCTTCCATATTTTTTCCATTATTTGCAAGCTTCTCTTCCTACTATTTCTATTTCTCTACTATATCCTCTTGCATCTAGTGCAACTTCTATATGCAACCCTCGAAAACAAATAAATCAGTTGGCGATACTCCTTTTTCAACATCTCAAAACTAACCCGATATTTTAGGTCCTAAAACCTTGGTGATGGTATCATCCTTAAAACATTGAATTATGGAGCTCACATATAACATTTCATTTTTTTTGGCATTTTTGCCGCATTTTTTTATTGTTGTTATTCATGCAAAATAATGCACAAATTGTAGAGATACTCACTCCTCTGTTTGTCCCTCCAAGCACCTCGAAAGGGATAATTAGTAAAAAAACAAAAAAATCTCTACAAGTTTTGTGCCAAAGCAAAGTAAATTAAAAATGTCACGAAATCACGACATGCCACATTTTTGTGACCTGTTGCAGTTTCATGATGTTTGATGCAAAAAAAAGCTAAGCACAGAAAAATATCACGAAATTGTGACATGTCGCATTTTCGTGACCTGTTGCGGTTTCGCGCTAGAAAGCAGCAAAAGGGAGCAGTAAAGGCAAAGTTGTCACGGCATCGCGACATGTCGTATTTTTGTGATCTTTCGCATTTTCATGGTAGACAATGGCAATAAAGTTAAGCAACATGTCACATTTTCATGCAATACAATAGCAAAGGGGAACACCAAGGATGGACTAAAGCGATATCGTGACCTATCATGTTTTTGCGACAGGAAAGCGAGGAAGGAGAAAGATGGTACGGAATGTCACGATTTCATGACTCGTCAAATTTTTGCAACAGAGGCGACAACAAAGGAGAAGACAGAAAAATGTCATGATTTTGTGACATGTCATGATTTCACGACTTGTCCCATTTTCACGGGGAGAAAGCAAAAAAGTACAAAGTGGGAGAAAATTTTCATGAAATCATGACATGGTGCATTTTCGTTGGGAGTCTTGTTTTTGCGTTGAGAAAGTGAAAAGGACAGTACCAGGTATGGAATGATGTGCAATCACGACTTGTCACATTTTCGTGATAAGGAGCAGTGAAGGAACAAAACGAAGGTAGATTGTAGTGATTTTGCGACATGTCACGATTTCGTGACTTGTCACATTTTCACGAAAGTGCAAGAAGATGAAAGCCAAGCGAGAGGAGGATGTCATGATTTCATGACACGTCACATTTTTGTGACTAAAGAAGATGAAAGCCAAGCGAGTAGGATGTCACGATTTCACGACACGTCGCATTTTCATGACTGGTAGCAACAAGAGAAAGCAATGAGGGAAAAAATATCATGATTTCATGACACGTCATATTTTCATGACAGAAGTGAAAACAAAGGCCCAATAAAGTTTTGTCCACATTTTTCTTCATATTGCATAGGATAACATAAGGAGAAAATGAGGATTGAACGAAGTAATATTTTAAAATCTATCCAATTGGTTTTGAGATCGAGGTCAAATAGGCTCCAAAATTAAATGTTTCACTGTTTACTTATGTGTGCAAGATGGGATAACGTGTTAAATCATGCAATTTTTGAAGCCATAAAAATTAAATATGCCTTCGATATTAAAATCTCTTGTTCGTGATCTCCTAACACTTCAAGCATGCCTCGAGAACAATCATTTAATGAAGAAATGTGGTCCCTTGTTTCCGTTCAATTTTTAAACTTGATCCATAAAAGCAGGGAATGTGTTTTCTCCGAGGTAGATTTAGAGGGATTGTTTATCTTTTCAAGTGCATATTTTGTGGATCTCCTCTTCAAAATATGTTTTATTTTTTAAATGTTGTGATTCGAAAGGGAGAGGGAAGACCTCTATAAATACTAATGTACATCTCAAGAGAAGGGAGAGGACCTTTTTGCAAAAATTGAAGTAGAAATCCTAAACATATTTTGCTCTGTTCTTAGAGTCTTTTGAGTTGGTGATCCAAAATGATGTTCATGTGATGCTTTCTGTGTAATTCACTTTTGCTTAGTCAAGTGCTAAAATATAAGTTGAATTCTACTGTTTTGAATTTGGCATGTTTTCATTTGAACATTTGAAGTATAATTGAAGGCAAACTTATGGTCAATGTTTGATCCAATTTTTGTATGTACATTCTAAGAATCAGTTATTGCTTATCTTCAGGATTTAGTTCGAGGTTATTTTCTATCTAAGGTTGTTCTCCCTATCAACTGTCGGCTTCAACCATATTTCCATCTCTTCTTGTTATTTCTAACCCTAAACCTTGAAATCGGTTTAGATTAGTTTGGGATCCAACCCTCTCTGGAGATTGTCTCGGGAGACTTCTCTTTCTCTTGACCTTTCAATGTTGGCTGGGTCTAGGGAAAATTTTATATGACTAGGTGGATTCGTGAACAACAATTTTTGGCATGCCCGGTGGGACTCACAAGTCCCATATTTTGACACCTAAAGGAATCAAGATTTTGATGAATTGTCTTGACCTCAAAGCGGAGATTGTAATTTCATTTGGTGACTCTGCTGGGGGTGACTATATAGTACCTATAAATCTCCAATAATGAAGCTGATGAAAATATTTTCTTCATGATCACGAGATCAAGAGCCAAAGAATCAGAAGACCCAGTTGAATTCTTCGAGATCGATGTTCAAAACTAGAGGGAGTGCTCAATATTGGTAATTCATGTGAGCCCGTGATTTGATATCTCTTTGTAGGTGGTCGGTCAGTTTGTGCCATATCCTACTCCTCCCAATACTGCTATGAGATTGCTAGTACATCCAAATCTAGCAGTGCAAATGGCTAATCAACAACCTCCTCCATGTCAATTTCGTACTTGGAACCATTCGGGAGAGTTGGACCTACCTTTTCAAAATTTAGTTCCTGCTACAAAATTAAAGGCTTTGGATACATACGATAGGATTGGAAAGACCATGTATGAACATGTGTTAGATGTGGCATCCTTGACTACAATTCATAATATCATAGACGAAGATGTCATGATAAAATTGCTCGTGCTGTCACTCCGTGATAAGTTATTGTGTTGGTATAGATCCTTGTCTCCCAACTCCATAAATTCATGGGATCAATTAGGAGATATGCTAATCAAAGGGTTAAATGAGTAAGCAAACCCATTTTATTTGTTGCATCAATTTACTAATATCAAGAGGCATCCTCAAGAGATGATAGTGGATTTCAACTTTAGGTTTGGCCAAACTTGGCAGAGAGTTCCTGATGGTCTCTGCCCTACTAATGACCAAGCAGCATTTTACTATCTTAGGGATTTCCACTTAGATATTAGTATGAACATTAGGATGTCCAATGTTCAAACCTTTCTTGCACTATATTCCCAGGCATAGAAGGTTGAGGCTGATCTGATTGCCATTGGGAAATTGCCTTCGAAAATGACTATACCCATTTTTCCTGAGCTTTCGCAATACCAGCTTACAGGTGCAACCTCCACATCTTACACTGCTCCATCCATGTACCCTTCATCTTCATGGAATCCTACCACAAATTTGGTACCTATGATTCCCATTCCATAGTTAACCTCTCTACTTCCAACTCTTGCATTACCTTCTCCACCAGTTCCATTACCTATACTGACATCGCCTATGTCCTCAAGACCAGATCCTCAATTGGATGTTTTGCCAGAAATTCAGTCGGCCATGAGATCCCTCACTAACAAGATGACATCTATGGAGTGGAGAGAGGCGAAAAGGAAATTTTATCCATGAATATTTATTCCAGTGGTAACTAGAGAGCAAGTTACTCCTAGCAAGGTTATAGAGAAAGTACTTGAGAGGAACTCGATGATCCTGGTAAGTGAAGAGGCTGGCCCCTTTGAAGTTTCACATGAGCCATCTTACTGGTGTTCTTCATGCAACGACCCACATGATGAGTCCACTTGCATGGTACACCAAAATTATTTACAAGTTCTTACGAGGAGCCTTATGAACATGATTGGAGAGGTGGATCATAATTTCGTGATGTCTCCTGAGGAAGACATGGCAGTCTTGACACCTAGTGGAAAGAAACCAATGGTGGTAGATCTGGCTAAGATGGAGCCATTGAAATTGCCTCCTGCACAAGCAACAAAGAAAAAAATACCTGCAAAGACTCATGATCCTCTAGCCCCGCAACAAGACCCACTTGTTTTGTCGAAGGATTTGCTTCCACCACAAGCAAAAGAGAGGTTGCAAGCTAAGGCTTCTACCTCCCAGCAAAAAGTGGAAACGAAGGAACAAGCTAGAGAGACATTGTGGTATCCATCATTGACTAAACGACAGTGAGTGGAGGCCACCCAAAAATATAGAAGTAGATTTGAATCTGCTAGGGGAGGGAGAGAACTAATTTCTATGGAGTACAACATTGTCAAAGAACTCAAAAGGATACTAGCCAAGGTAAGTCTATATGACACCTTGCAGCTTCCTGGACAGGTGAATCTCTTACAGAAATCCCTGAAGACCACACAAAGTAAGGGGAAGGCTCCAGCCCAGGTAGTTATGGCTCAAACTCTGACCTATTTAGTCATAAAAAAAAATAGACCATCACCTTTTTATATTTCATTGAGAATGGAGGGACATGTGGTGCATAATTGCCTCATTGACTCAGAAGAAGCTACTACTATCATGCCTAAGGTAGTATGTGATGCCATAGGTATGGAATATACAAGGACTAGCATGGGATTTTTGCAGCTATATGGTACATCAGTAAAGACTATGGGCAAAATTAAGGATATTCCTATCTCTCTGCACGCCATGCCTCAGATTACTATGATCTAGGAGATCATAGTAGTGGACCTAGAGCCATGTTTTGGTATGTGTCTCTCCTGAGAGTTCACAACTAAACTCGAGGGTTACATTTCTTTGGATTTTACTCATTTGGAGGTGATCCATAAAGATAAAAAGGTGAAAATTTTCAATGAGAAGCCTTCCACATTTCATGTGGAGAAAATAGATGAAATAGATAGGTTAGCAAATTTGGTGCACATGATTTCTGAAGAATTTGGTGAGCTTGACTTAATGGAAGAATATTTGGAAGAGCTTCACCCAGAAAATGAATTTTCCATGGCCAATTTCAACACCATGATGAAAATTGACTTGGGGTGTTACTCCTAAAAAGGCTAAAGAAAAGAATGATGAAAGTCAAGACTAGCTCTGGAAGCTCTATTTTGATGGAGCACGATGTAGAAATGGTACTGGAGATGGGATTGTTCTAGTATTACCTTTTGGGATTCAACAATCCTATTCATATCGTTTGACCTGGAGCTGCACAAATAATGTAGCAAAATATGAGGCTTTATGCCTAGGCCTCAAGAAGGCTAAGAAATTTGGAGCACGAAAGTTGTAAATATTTGGTGACTCCGAGCTGATTGTCAATCAGGTGACCAATAAGTGTGTGTCCAAGCACCACTATCTCAAGAACTATCGCAACAAGGTCTGGGACCTGTTTGAATCGTGCTCTGCTCTCAACATGTGTTTTGTTCCATGAGAACAAAATAGACATACTAACCTACTGGCTTCCTAGGGAGAAAATTTCTCATCAATAGAGCAAGTGGTGAGAAGGCCAAAAATAGTTAGAATGGTGTATAGGCCCTCTATCCCAGACAAGGACACCTTTTGGCAAGTCTTCGATAGTGATGAGCAAATTGTTAACTTTTTGGTTCAAGAAGCTACCACCATCAAGGGAAGGACCTTAGAGCGTGAAGAAACTGAAGGCCTGATTCAGTTATGGAATAACCACATTCCTAAAGGCCTCATTACTCTAGAAATCTTGTTTGAGTAGAATGATCAGTCCAAGAAGCATCAGATCAAGGTCGATGAGAAAGAGTACATGGACATTCAGTTGGAGGCTGATAAGGTCATCAAAATTGGGACTGATTCTACTCCTGCTGAATTGCAAGAGATTAGAAAATTGTGTCAAGATTTTTCTGACATCGTGGCTTGGAGCTATGAGGATCTGAGGGGATATGATAAAGAGATCATTTAGCACACTATCGAGCTAGAAGAAGGAGTCAAACCCTTTAGGCAGAAGTAGAGATCACTGAACCCAAAGATTGAATCCCTCATGAAGGCTAAACTTGTGAAGATGTTGCAGGCCAAGATTATATATCCGATTAAGCACTCGACTTGGGTTGTTAATTTGGTTCTGATTTGTAAAAAAAACAGAGATATATGGCTATGTGGATTTTCAAAACTTGAACCGAGCATCCTTGAAGGATCACTACCCATTGCCTCGCATTGATCAGATTCTTCACGTTGTTTCTAGGGCTCAGCACTTTTCATTGCTAGATGGATTCTTTGGATACAATCAAATTTGGTTCAGGGATGAGGATCAACACAAAACTGCATTCACAACCAAGTGGGTTACCTTTGCCTATCAGCGCATGCCCTTCAGATTGTCCAATGTTGGGGCTACGTTTCAAAGGCCATGGACATCGCATGTGGGGAGATTTTAAATAAGATCATTGTCATCTATCTTGATGATATGACTGTCTTTTCGTACAAATGAGAAGAACACTATTCTCATTTAAGGCAAATATTTGAGAAATATCAGGAGTTTGGAATTTCCATCAACCCAAAGAAGTCCGTTTTTATAGTAAAGGAAGATTGTAAGCTCTCGGGACATGTCATCTCAGAGAACAATTTGGCAATTGATCCATCGAGAGCTGAAGCTTTGAAGAAACTATCACTCCCTGCCAATAAGAAAGAGTTGCAATATTTCTTCGAGAAAATCAATTTTGTCAAAAAAATTATTTTTGACTTTGCCCGAGTAGTCAAGCCCATGACTGAGCTATTAAAGAAAGATGCGGAGTTCAAGTGGATAACTCATAGGAAAGATGTATTTTGAGAGATTAAAGATAGAATTGCACAATCCCCTGTGTTGATCAATCCAGATTATTCTAAGGACTTCATTTTGTACGCAGTTGGAGAGGATGAGAGCTATGCTGCAGTGCTTACACAGAAAGGAGACGATGGGTATGAAAGACCCATTGCTTTCCTTAGCTAGGTTATCTTACCCAATGATGAGAGATATAATTTCATTGAGAAGTAGGTCTATACTATCGTGAAGTCTCTCAAAAATTTTAGGCACTTCGTATCTCAGAGCAAGACGATCATCTACGTCATCCACATCGATGTAAGGAACTTCATCATTCAGGGTGAGATGGGCGATAAGCGTGTCGGTTGGGTCACCAAAATTCAAGATTTTGATGTTGAGATCCATCCAACCAAGTTGGTGTGGGGTAAGGCCTTATGCCAACAATTAGAAAAAATTGTGGCCTTTGAGATAGTTGATCATCAAGTGAACGACCCTGCTGAAGAAAGGAATCTAGTGAACATCTTTGCACAAGGCCAAGATTGGGTAGATGACCTTGTTAAGTATTTTTCAATGGGTAGATGTCCCCAAAAAAAATTTAAATTCTTCTCACCACTGCCATGGATACCCTTTCACAACACCTAGTGATTACCCAGCTCAACCGAGCTAGGCAAAATGCAGTAGTTAAAGGAAGAAGGGAAGTTTTGCTATTCCTAAAATTTTTGCTGAAAGTCCTATTTTAAGTTTTGAGTGCTAGAAAAAGCTTGTTGCAGTAGCCTGCAAAAATGTCCAACATTAACCAGCACTCACTTCTTCTACTCCTCCAGCTTCTTGACTCTGTTTCCATTGAATAAAGGCCTGGGGTTCATGCATACAACAAAACTATATACCTCGAGAGTCGCCAAGAATGTTGGCATTTTTGCCACATTTTTTTTGTTGTTCATGCAAAATAATGCACAAATTGTAGAGATACTCACTCCTCTGTTTGTCCCTCTAAGCACCTTGAAAGAGATAATTAGTAAAAAAACAAAAAATCTCTACAAGTTTTGTCCCAAAGAAAATTAAGTTAAAAATGTCATGAAATCGCGACATGCCGCATTTTTGTGACCTATTGTGGTTTCGTGACGTCTGATGCAGAAAAAAGCTAAGCACAAAAAATGTCACAAAATTGTGACATGTGCGATGTCGCGGTTTTGCACTAGAAAGCAACAAAAGGGAGCAGTAAAGGCAAAGTTGTTGAGACATCGAGACATGTCGCATTTTCGTGATCTGTCTCATTTTTGTGATAGACAATGGCAAGAAAGCAAAGCAACATGTCACATTTTTGTGCAATACAATAGCAAAGGGAAGCGCCAAGGATGGACTAATGCGATATTGCGACCTGTCACATTTTTGCAACAGGAAAGCGAGGAAGGAGCAAGATGGTACGAAATGTCATGATTTCACGACACGTCAAATTTTTGCAACAAAGGTGGCAATGAAGGAGAAGACATAAAAATGTCGTGATTTCATGACATGTCGTGATTTCATGACTTGTCACATTTTCACGAGGAGAAAGTAGAAAAGTACAAGGCGAGAGAAAATTATCGCAAAATCATGACATGATGCATTTTCGCTGGGAGTCTTATTTTCATGATGAGAAAGCGAAAAGGACAACACCAAGTATGGAATGATGCAAAATCATGACTTGTCATATTTTTGTGACAAGGAGCAGTGAAGGAACAAAATGAAGGCATATTATCATGATTTCGTGACTTGTCATGTGTTCACGAAAGTGCAAGAAGACGAAAGCCAAGCGAGAGGAGGATGTCACGATTTCATGACACGTCACATTTTTGTGACTAAAGAATATGAAAGCCAAGCGAGAGGAGGATGTCATGATTTCGTGACACATCACATTTTCATGACTAGTAGTAACAGGAGAAAGCAACGAGGGAAAAAATGTCATGATTTCGTGACATGTCGTATTTTTGCGATAGAAGTGGTAACAAAGGCCCAATAAAGTTCTATCCGCATTTTTCTTCATATTGCATAGGAGAATGTAAGGATAAAATGAGGATCGAACAAAGTAATGTTTTAAAATCTCTCTAATTGGTTTTGAGATCAAGGTCAAAGAGGCTCCAAAATTAAATGTTTCACTATTTACTTATGTGCGCAATATGGGAGAACATGTTAAATCATACAGTTTTTGAAGCCACCAAAATTAAATATGCCTCCGATATTAAAATATCTTATTTGTGATCTCCTAACGCTTCAAGCATGCCTCGAGAACAGTCATTTAATGAAGAAATGTGGTCCCTTGTTTCCATTCAATTTTCAAACTTGATCCATAAAAGCAGAGAATGTGATTTCTTCGAGGTAGATTTAGGGGGATTTTTTCTCTTTTCAAGTGCATATTTTGTGGATCTCCTCTTCAAAATCTATTTTATTTTTTAAATTCCATGATTTAGAAGGGAGAGGGAAGAACTCTATAAATACTAATGTACATCTCAAGAAAAGGGAGAGGACCATTTTGCAAAAATTGAAGCAGAAATCCTAAAAACATTTTGCTCTGTTCTTAGATTCTTTTGAGTTGGTGATCCAAATTGATGTTCATGTGATGCTTTCTGTGTAATTCACTTCTTCTTAGTCAAGTGCTAAAATATAAGTTGAATTTTTTTTTTCTAAATTTGGCTATGTTTTCATTTGCACATTTTAAGTATAATTGAAGACAAACTTATGGTCAATGTTTGATCCAATTTTTGTATGTGCATTCTAAGAATCAGTTGTTGCTTATATTAGGGATTTAGTTTGAGGTTATTTGCTATCTAAGGTTGTTATCCCTATCAAATGTCAGCTTCAGCCATATTTCCATCTCTTTATGTTATTTCTAACCCTAAACCTTGAAATCAGTTTATATTAGTTTGGGAGCCAGCCCTCTCTGGAGATTGGCCTGGGAGACTTCTCTTTCTCTTGGTATTTCAATGTTGGCCGGGTCTAGGGCACATTTCATATGACTAGGTAGATTTGTGACCAAAAATTATCCAATTTTTTTTGCAATATCACATGCATAGTTAAATAGTAACATGTTAAAAAATAATTGACATAACAATGGTTTGAAGTTCAAATTATTACTATTTCCAAGGGAATGTCACTTACAATTGTCTTTGCATCTTCTAGTGAAATAGGAGCTTCATACTTCTTTGTATGAGCTTCCATCCACATAGTTACCCTTGGTAGTGGAGTTTCTACATTTGGTTGGCTCTTCCTTTGTGATAAGTCATACGAAAAACAATAGAGCTATGTTTTTCATATATAATGGATTAGTATAATAGAATACCATTTTATGCTCCAATCGATCATATCCAGATCAACTGCAAGTGTGCATGATGGATTGGTGAGATCTATTTTTTTTTGTTCCTTTCCCTCACCACCTACAATGCAATGAAGAAACCATTATATAAATTTATTAGGGAGATCAATATCAAATAAATTCACATGAACATAATAATTATATAAACTACCATAGAATATTGGATAGTACTTGCCTTAAAGTCAGCGTTGCTCCTACCATTCACAAAGGCTTCTTAGTCTTTTTGTGATACACGAGGTGGGGTATTAACAATACTATATTCTATCTTCATTGTGTTCAAAATTATATATTTTTTTTGCATCAAACCAATATCTTATTAGATAAAATATTTATATAAGTATTAAAAAATGGACACTATGAACTCCATTGGCTAGAAATTTATCGTAATGAGTGTCCATAATTGGTTTTTAACTTCCACTAGGACTACTCTCTAGTTTGTATGGGTGATAGGGATAATCTCCATCACAATCACTCTCAAGTAAGATGTAAAATTAATAGAATTTTTCCTATAGGCTATCCATTTATATTGCAAATGATCTCCACCTTATATTTTCTACTTCACTTTGTTGCACATCTTGTTGGGCCTCTATTTATATGATATTCAGAGTTTGAAGTGTGTTATTGAAGAACATAAGCTTATACTGAGGGGGGGTGAATAGTATAAGATAACTTTTTTATTTTATTTACTCAGACAATATTATCCAATATATCAATGCAATATCAATAGAAGTAATAAAATCAATACACAAATCACCAAACACAATAGAGACACCAATTTAACATGGTTTACCCAATGTGGGCTACTCCATGAAGAAAATATTTTACTAAAAGTTTCTCAAAAAATATCTTGGGAATAATTTTTGTATTATAGTGTTTATGGATCTCTCTCCAAAGGAGACACTGATCCCCTAATATGGTTTTTTGGTACTGACCCACAGGAGACACCAATATCCTTAGCTGGTTTGTGGATCTCTATTCATAGGAGAACTCCTTCTCCTCTGCTCTGGTTTGTGATCCTCTAGAAGACTACTGCCTCCACTACTTTCACTTGTGGATATCTCTCCACTAAATACCTCTATCCGCTCTACCCTAGATAATGGATATTTATCAACTGGAGACTACTATCCTCTACTCTGTCACCTCCAAATATTACTTTTAGCTCTACTCAAATCTATACACTAAACACTGTTCTTTGGTCTAGCAAAAATCTACTCAAAATCTATCTCAAATCTACACTAAACATAGTCCTTCGGTCTAGCATAAATATACTCAATATCTATCTCAAATATGTACTAAATACAATCCTTTAGTCTAGCAAATATTTGCTTAATCTCTGTCTCAAATTTGCACTAAACACAATCCTTCGATCTAGCACAAATATGCTCAATATTTGTCTTAAATCTACACTAAACATAGTCCTTTATTCTAGCACAAATATGCTCAATCTCTATTTTTGGTCTGGCACAAACATGTCCTCAAATCTACACCAAAATATTTTCTCAAATTTATCCTCAAGCCTTAACACAAATCTTGACCCAATCACTAATCAACTCTCCTAGATCTGCCCCAAACCTTAACTCAAGGTTTGAACAAATCAATCAATCAAATCTGCTCTCAAGTATTATCAAAGACTTACCTCAAATATATCCACAAGTTATTTCTAGAACTTGCTCAAACTTCTCAACAAGTATTCACCAAGACTTGCCTCAAATTTTCTCAACAAGTACTTATTAGAACTTATCCAATGTGCTCAATAAGTCTTCACTAAGACTTACCTCAAATCTGCATTGTAAGTTTCCATAAAATATTACTCAATTATGTCCTTAAGTCCACTCTAGAACTTAATCAAATATATCCACTAGATTTCACAAAAGCTTATTCAACTCAACTCAATCTATCATAGGAAATCTCTTCAATCATACAAACAAGTTTCACATAGAATCTTGTTTTAATCTCACATAAACATATAGATAATGTTTAGAGACTCAATATGTTTCACACTCACAACAATACTTAATCATTTTAAAACTCTCTTGTTTAACCATAAAAACATATGGAGAATGGTTAGAGACTCAATATGTTTCACTCTCACACAACACTCAATCACTTCCAAAATCAATTAAGAATAAAAACAATTTGTTTAACATAACTTGAAATAACACTCCAACACTTTCAATCAACTATGCTCAACCAAATCCACTCAATAAATCACTCAATGAAACACAACTTTCTTACAAAACCTAAAATAGTTTTTCAATCCACTTCCAACAACTCATACTATGAATCTCAATCCTAGACTCAAGATGATTCCTCATTCACATAACAATGATACTCATGTTCTTTTAACAAACCCTAATCATGCACATGAATGTTTACTCAAATATTTCCAACAATGCTTATCAAGCAACCTCACATAACAATGACACTCATGATCTTTCGCAAACCCTAGTTCAAGATAGTTCTAAATTTCTCACTCAAATGTTCTCACAAACATTCACCAGTCATGCACATGAAATCTTACTCAACAATGGTGATAAAATAAATCTTTTCACTCCAACTTAGCATTCATAACATTTAATCCAAAAATGTTTCACTCACAAGGGAGATATGCCCATATTTTTTTCTTTATGGAGAAATGACCTCAATACTTGTCTCAACACATTCAACTTCTTTGCAAATCTCAATGGTTAGATATCAAAAATCTATCCTCAATTATTTACTTCAAATATTTCACCATACAAAAATTATTAATTCTCAATTACACATTATAGTCTCCAAATTTCAAAATAATATTCAACATATAAGAAATCACAATAACCCTTATTACTCCTAACTTCATTTTCATAAAAATACTAATTAAAGCCTTATAACTCCCTACTCAAAATTGTATTTTTAAATGCAATTTACTTTTAACCTTCAATAAAAATATTTCACTTTTTTTCTATGGTAAAAATAATTTACCTTACCCATTTTAACTCCACAAGCACTCAACAAAATTAAATACATCACGTGCTCATAACATTCCCAATATACTCATTAACTTAGGTGCAAAATTAGATACCTCAATAAGCTCCTTGGTGGGACTCGATACCTGGATGAAGCACCACTTGTGCCTTAGTTGCAGCTACCCTACTATATGAGCTAAGTGCTCATATGGGAGGTAAAAGCACCTAGAGCACTTTGTCTCTTCCTCCCTTGTGCCAAAGACGAAATGCTTTGTTCCTGCATCGTTGCCAAGATTCAAACGCAACACCTCTACATTTCCAACACCTTGCACACCTTGGATTCATCGCTAGCCCAACCACTAGTTGGTGTTGAAACTTCCTACCTTGATCACTTTGCTTTTCATGTATTTTAGGGGCAATTAAAAATTGAAACCTTTGTCCTTTGCTTGCTCATGAATTATTTGCCTTCACTCAAAATTGCATGCACAAATATTTTGGAGACTTACCTTTGTGAGGTAAGTGCTATGGTATTTATACCATATGCTTCCCTTTTCCAACGTTGATGGAGGAATATGAAATATCAATTAACTTTGGTGCCTAACCCAACTTTGGGTTATAAATTTATTATTTTATAAATTAATTTATAATATAAATATTATAAATTATTTATAAACTACCTTAGGCATTAATTAACCTTTTAATATTATAATAAAATATTATAATATTATTTCCATTGGGCCTAGGTGTTTTCCTCTTTTACCCTTAGATCTTTTCTGACTGCCTTTAATATTATAATAATAAATATTATAATATTATTTTCTTTAGGCATTTTCTTCAGGGTATTTAACCATCCTTTTGACCAATCATTTGGAGCTCTTAGACCAAATATCTTGGGCTTAGAATATAAATATTTTAACTCTTATTTTGCCAAGTTCTACATTGATTCCTGACACTAATTATTGACATCAATGACAACACAACTAACTCAAAATTTTAAACAATATCCCCCTTTGTCATTGATGGCAATACCTTTTTTATTTTGACCAAACCGTTTCCTCTTTCAAAACTATTCCCCTTACTTGAATGCTCTCCCCCTAACTCAAATCTCTTTCCCTTTGATATCAATGGCAAAGGACCACCTTTGGGGCTTGGGGCTAATAATGATACTCTTAACTTAGCCCCTCCCCCACATCCTTTCTTGATGTGGTTAATTTTGGGGTGGTAGTATCTCTACTCACACCATACACTGATATTTACCTTTGTCCACCTTCTTCCTCAACCGATCCTTTTGATTCCTATGACTATTTTCATTCTTGCTTATCTCTGGAAGTTCTGATCTACACCACTTTGATGTATACCCATAATTATTGCACTTATAAAACTTAATGTTGTTATTCCTTAAATGTGCAAATGTATTAGGTTTTATCCTGGTGAATCCATATCCATTCATGTCATGAACCCTGCAATTTATTGCCTTGTGACCAAACTGATTATAATAATAGCAATACCCTTGAAATAGATGTTTGTTTCTGAAATTCCCATATTCTTGTATTTCATGTGTCCTGCACTATGTATCCTTATGCCCAAAACTATGACATGAGAAGCATCATCCATTGAAACTATCTTGTCTTGACCCCATTGATCTCTTAGTTTTTTTTACCCTGTGTTGCTTCCTATTCCATATGTTCCTAATTTTTGTATTGTTCCTTTTCTTGTTAAAATTTTATTGTTCAACTCTTCCTTAGAAGTCTCATATTCTCTTTCACTCTCTTCTTTTGAAGCTGCTTCTTCTTTGAATCTTGATATTGACTCCTCTCCTCGTTTTCTTTGTACCTATTCAAAACCAAGACTTGTCTTGTTTGATGAAGATATTTGTACCTTGATAATCTTATCCAAGTTATTTAAGCTTCTCCCAAACCTGTGTAGCCTATATTTAAACTCTTTTACTTCCTTCCTTAGTAAATATACTTCATGCTCTAACCTTTCACTTTCTAAAACCCTAGCTTCTAACCTCTCTTTAAATTTTCTTATCTTGGCTATTGAGTTGGTTAGATATTCTATAATATTTTCTTTCTCTTCATCATTTTTTGAAATTGAAGCTTGAGTTTTGAGTTTTGCTATGTTACCTTCCTTAATTCCTTAAGAGCTGAAATAAGCTCACCCTCAAGATTAACTTCTCCATCCTCTGATTCTTCCTCTATTCCTTTACATTTAGAATCATCTTCATTTCTTGTTTATTTATATTCAATAGAAGAACTTCCTTCTTATTCTATTTCCATAAGAATATTTTCCTCTTCTGGACCTTCAAGTGTATCTTCATATTCATGATCACTGAAACTGAATCCATTCTTTGTAAAACTATCTTCAAGATGACAAAATTTACCACATCTAAAAAACTTGAGAATTATTGGTGACCTATTTCTAACCACTTTTTTTTCTTCTACTAGAAATATAATTTCATCTTCATCATTATTTGAGGAACTTTCATCATTATCACTTGAACTCTTACCTACTTTGTCTACATAGAAACTCTTCTTATGCCTTTAGAAAAATTTCTTTCCTTGCTTGTTTTGTTCATCCTTGCTTTTTTTTTGGCACCTCTGTTTTCTTGTTTCCATGTTCTTATGATCTTGTTTTTCTTCATCATTGCTATTTCTAGCCTCTAGACAATAAGATGCATAACGACCATATTTTACACAATTAAAACATCTAACTGATTTCATACCTTTATAATTTATTGAGTCCTTGTTCCTTTTGCCATAATTTGCTTCTTCATCACTAGATAACTCATTGCTTGAATCTGAATTCTTACTCTTTATTTTCTTAGTAACTTTGAAGGCTGCTTTTTTTTTGTGGAATAGGTTCCTCTTTTATTCTCATCTCAAAAGTGATGAAAATTCCATGTAATTCATCCCTTATCAAAATTTTAATATCTTTAGAATCTTCTATAGCTAAAATATTTTTACTATACCTCTTTGGGAGTGATCTTAAAATATTATCACAAACATCTGTTTCATCAACTTTAATCCCAACTCCTTGCATGGAGTTAACAACATCATCCACACAACGTAGATATGCATCAATGTTTTCTTCTTCCTTCATATTTATATCTTCAAATGTTCTCTTGTAATTTTAGAACTTTACCCTTTTGAAATTTTTATCTCCCTCATATATACCTTTCAATTTATCCCAAATTTTCTTTGCTGATGTACAATGCATAATATTTATAAATTTTATTTCTCGCAAACCCTTTAAAGTTGCATTCATTGCCTTTGAATTATTAAGATGTAGAAGCTTACCATATTTATATATAGGTGGATTAGTTGGTGGTATGTATCCATTCTCAATTGCTTCCCATATTTCATTCCCAAGTGTCATTAGGTGAATCTTCGTTATCATACTCCAAAGTACATAATTGTTCCCATTGAACAATGGTGTTGAATCTCCTAAAGATGCATTTTGAGAATCCATATGTGTTATTGAGAGATTTTCCTTCAAGATGTTAAAATATTCCAAAGGAACCTACTCTAATACCAATTTAAGAACACAAGCTTATATTGAGAGGGGGTGAATAATATAAGACCACTTTTTACTTTTCTTTACTCAAACAATATTATCCAATATATCAATGCAATGTCAAAAACAATAATAAAAGCAATGCACAAAGCATAAAATATAATAAAGACACCAATTTAACGTGGTTCACCCAATATGAGCTGCTCCACGAAGAAAATATTTCACTAAATTTTTCTCAAAAAATCTCTTGGTAATCCTTTCCCTATTACAATATTTATGGACCCCTGTACAAAGGATACACCAATCCCCTAATCTAGTTTATGGGCACCAATCCATAGGAGACACCAATATCCTTAGTTGGTTTGTGGATCTCTATCCATAGGAGAAATCCTTCTCCTATGCTATGGCTGGTGATCCTCTAGAAGACTACTATCTCTATTGCTTTGTCTTGTGGATATCTCTCCACTAAAGACCTCTATACTATCTGTCATGGCTAATGGTTATATATCCACTGGAGACTATTGTCCTTTGATCTGTCACCTCTAAACCTTGATTTTAGATTTGCTCAAATCTACACTAAAAATTGTCCTTCGATCTAGCACAAATTTTCTCAAAATCTAAATCAAATTTGCTCAATATTTGTTTCAAATATACACTAAACATAGTCCTTCAATATAGCACAAATTTGCTCAATCTCTGTCTCAAATTTGCACTAAACACAATCCTTCAATATAACATAAATCTGCTCAATATCTATCTCAAATTTGCACTAAACTCAATCCTTCGATCTAGCACAAATCTGCTCAATCTATGTTTTTGTTCTGGTACAAACGTATCCTCAAATATACACTAAAATCTATCCTCAAATATTTCCTCAAGACTTAAAATAAATCTTGACCAAATCATAAATCAACTCTACTAGATCTGCCCCAAACCTTAACTCAAGGTTTGAACAATTCAATAAATCAACTTTGCTCTCAATTCTTCTCAAAGACTTATCTCAAATCTATCCACAAGTCCTTTCTAGAACTTACTCAAACTGCCCAACAAGTCTTCACCAAGACTTACCTCAAATCTACTCAAAAAGTCCTCACTATAACTTGTCCAATTTGCTCAACAAGTCTTCACTAAGACTTACCTCAAATCTGCATTATAAGCTTCCATAAAAGCTTACTCAATTTTGTCCTTACGTCCACTCTAGAACTTACTCAAATTTATCCACTAGATTTCATAAAATATTATTCAACTCAACTCAATCTATCATAGAAAACCTATTCAATCACACAAACAAGTTTCATACAAAATATTTTTTTAATCTCATAAAAACATATAGAGAATGGTTAGAGACTCAATATGTTTCACACTCATAACAATACTTAATAACTTTCAAAATCTCTTGTTTAACCACAAAAATATATGGATAATGGTTAGAGACTCAATATGTTTCACTCTCACACAACACTCAATCACTTCCAAAATCAATTAAGACTAAGGAACAATTTATTTTATAGAACTTGAACTAACACTCCAACACTCTCAATAAACTATGCTCAACCAAATCCACCCAATTAAATACTCAATGAAACACAACTTGCTTACAAACCCTAAACAAGTGATTCACTCCACTTCCAACAACTCACACTATGAATCTCAATCCTAGACTCAATATGATTCCTCATTCAAGTACTTATTAGAACTTATCCAATGTGCTCAACAAGTCTTCACTAAGACTTACCTCGAATCTGCATTGTATGTTTCCATAAAATATTACTCAATTATGTCCTTAAGTCAACTCTAGAACTTAATCAAATATATCCACTAGCTTTCACAAAAGCTTATTCAACTCAACTCAATCTATCATAGAAAATTTCTTCAATCACACAAACAAGTTTCACATAGAATCTTGTTTTAATATCACATAAACATATATATAATGTTTAGAGACTCAATATGTTTCACACTCACAACAATTCTTAATCATTTTAAATCTCTCTTGTATAACCATAAAAACATATGGATAATAATTAGAGACTCAATATGTTTCAATCTCACACAACACTCAATCACTTCCAAAATCAATTAAGAATAAAAACAATTTGTTTAACATAACTTGAAATAACACTCCAACACTTTCAATCAACTATGCTCAACCAAATCCACTCAATAAATCACTCAATGAAACACAACTTTCTTACAAACCCTAAAAAAGTGTTTCAATCCACTTCCAACAACTCATACTATGAATCTCAATCCTAGACTCAAGATGATTCCTCATTCACATAACAATGATACTCATGTTCTTTTTACAAATTCTAATCATGTACATGAAGGTTTACTCAAATATTTCCAACAATGCTTATCAAGCAACCTAACATAACAATGATACTCATGATATTTCACAAATCCTAGTTCAATATAGTTCTCAATTTCTCACTCAAATTTTCTCACAAATATTCACCAATCATGCACATGAAATATTACTCAACAATGGTGATCAAATAAATATTTTCACTCCAACTTAGCATTCATAATATTCAACCCAATAAATTTTCTCTCACAAGGAAGATATGCCCGTAAATTTTTATTTATGGAGAAATGACCTAAAAACATGTCTCAAAATAGTCAACCTCTTTGCCAATATCAGTGATTAGATATCAAAAATCTATCCTCAATTATTTCCTTCAAATATTTCACCATACAAAAATTATTAATTCTCAATTACACCTTATAATATCCAAATTTCAAAATAATATTCAACATATAAAAAATCACAATAACCCTTATTACTCCTAACTTCCTTTTCATAAAAATAACATTAAATACTTATAAATCCCTACTCAAAATTACATTTTCAAATAATTAACTATATTAAAAAATGCAATTTACATTTAAAATTTAGTAAAAATATTTCTCACTTTTTTTCTAAGGTAAAAATAATTTACCTTACCCATTTTAACTCCCTAAGCACTCAATAAAATTAAATACACCATGTGCTCATAACATTCTCACTCTACTCATTAACTTAGGCACAAAAATTAAATACCTCAATGCATTCCTAGGTGGGACTCGATCCCTGGATGAAGCACCAGCTACGCCTTAGCCGTGGCTACCTTGTTGTGTGAGCTAAGCACTCACGTGGGAGGAAAAAGTTCCTAGAGCACTTTGTATCTTCCTCCCCTATGCCACAACCAAAATTATTTGTTCCTGCATCACCACCAAGATTCTAACATAGTACCTCTATGTTTCCAACACCTTACACACCTCGGATTCACCGCTAGCCCAACCATTGGTTGGTGTTGAAATTTCTTGCCTTGATCACTTTGCTTTTCGTGTATTTCAAGGGTAATTAAAAATTGAAACCTTTGTCCATTGCTTGCTCATGAATTATTCACATTCACTCAAAATAAGGGTTATGCATAGTGGCAAATATTCACAAATTGGACAAATATTAGGATTTTCAAAATTAGAAATTGGTGAATATGAGGACCCTCGATGTCGGCCCATTCACCTAAAATTTTTAGAATCAATTTTTTCTTAGGGTCAATTTCCACAATATATACCCAAACATAGGCATATTTGTACTCGTTGAAAATATTTTTTCAATCCTGATCTAAGTGTGGTATTTTTATGAAGTTATAAGATGACTTAATAGGTCAAAAGTGGATCCAAATATGACCTTACATTTTAGGGCTTCAAATACCCCAAATTTTGGTGTGAAGATGCTCGATTTGATTTTCTTATGATTCTCCATGATTCACCTTGATTTTGATTAATATTCACCATTTTTTTATAAGTACATTTTGAGTCCAACCCCTTATGCATAACCCTACTCAAAATCACATGCACAAATATTTTCGATACTTACCATTGTGAGGTAAGTGCTATGGTATTTATACCATATGCTTCCCTTTTCCAATGTCAGTGAAGGAATATGAAATATCAATTGACTTTGGTGCCTAACCCAAGTTTGGTTTAAAAATTTATTATTTTGTTAATTACTTTATAATATAAATATTATAAATTATTTATAAAATACCTTAGGCATTAATTAAAAATTTAATATTATAATAGAATATTATAATATTATTTCCATTGGACCTAGGTGTTTTCCTCTTTCTCCCTTAGACCTTTTTTGACCACCATTAATATTATAATAATAAATATTATAATATTATTTCCTTTAGGCCTTTTCTTCAGGGTATTTAGCCATCCTTTTGACCAATCATCTGGAGCTCTTAGACCAAATATCTTGGGCTAAAAATATAAATATTTTAACCCTTATTTTGCCAAGTCCTGCACTGATTCCTGACACTAATTCTTGACATCAATGATAACACAACTAACTCAAAATTTCCAAAAGTGATGACCTAAATTCAACACATATAATGCCAAAAATATCCAAACATAATTATGTCATATAGTATGACAATAATGAGTAACCCAACATCACAAGTAAATTTCTTGTGTAGTCTATGTACATTCTTCATTAGGAAAAGCATTGTCAGCCTTATTTTGAGTATTATCATCATTAGATTCTTTTATATTATGGATCACCTTCTTATCTTCCTCATTCATGGATATTCATAGCTGATATCTTCCACCAGTTGGTACAATACACCATAGTTGATGATAAAACCAATATCAATTCTAATATGTCTAGGTCAATCACTATTGAAAAACACTATCAAATTTCAAGTACTTACTAGCATGTGAGGTGTCTATAATTAACTCTTGATTTATTGTGACAACCTCAACTACTTGTGTCTTTTTTGGTATTTTTTTATTCATATTATCTTATGTACTCTCTTTGGACTCTGACTCAATATGAAATATTAGCAAATTATAAGGGATATGTACTAGTCTTATGTACTTTCTTTGGACATTTATTGAATATGAATTATTAGCAAATACTACGTATTCATCAAGAGGAAATAATTACAAATAAACATGATAAATGATAACAAAAGCAACACCTATGTTCAATTTATTAACTTTCAAAGAGACCCATGTTTAAATCTTACCAGGAAATACATTCATAATAACAACCAAGTTATTGTAATACCACTATGTGGTGATGATGTACTATAGGTGGGACCTATTTTAATCCCATTTAACCAATTTTAAAATAAAAAATGTTGCAATGTAGTTGAAAAAATATTTAATTTATGTCCAGATAAGTTACCTAATACTCATTCCCAAAGTTTTTTTCTAAAACCAATTCTTTTATTTCATCTAAAACTTCTAAGACAAAAAGTACAAGAAGTGGTTGCAAAATAAAAGAAAGAACCCTTAACTAAACAAACACTAGAAGTGTCATTTGAAAGAAAAGAAATAGTTTTAGAACAAAATAAAGAACCATGGTTAAATCTATCTCCATTAGCATTAGTTGTTATTACATCAATGCTTTCAACTTCAAAAAGTTTTAGATCACCATAAATAAATATTACTTCTTCATAGAACAACACATACATAGTCCAACATTCACACATGGACATAGACATATATGACACACCTTTAGGGTAATATGTGTCAATCATTGAAGAAAAAGGCCTGAAGTGATCTATGATAACATTCTTGTGAAAATTTTTCAATGAAAGTAAGGCCAAATTGAAAGATCATACAAAAGCAAACAATAAAATATTAAATGTAAAAATTAGACCTTTACTAGAAAGGTTTATTGCAAATTGATGAGGCCTGGAAATGCCTCAATCATAACATGTTTTGAACACTAAAATTGCCTATAAACTCTTATGTTTTATCTGATATGTTAGTTAAGTTGATTCAATATGCTGTATATTAACCATTTTGCATGATCAATGTATTTGGAATATTATATGCTGATTTTTATAGCTTTTTGCATAGTTTTGTGTTCTTTTTGCTATGACTTGCTAAAATGGGATATGCTTAGAATAATAGCAGCATTTCACTAATCATGTTTTGATTTGTCTCAAGCATTTATTTCACCTAAATCTGGCAACAGTGCAAGCAAACTGTTGCTGTGCAACAAAAATTGGTCTTTCCCATGTAAATTCCAGCCAACTGTCCATAAATAGCAAGGCATGGAATTCACATGTGGAAAGAGATGAAGACCATTGGAATTTGATCTTAGGAGATAACCCACCTGAGAGATGCAGAAGAAATCACTGGAAAAGCACACATTTGTTCATTCCGAAGTATCTTCGGAATGAACAGATATCTTCGAAATGAGAGAACACATCATCTTCGAAATGAGCGGATCTTCGAAATGAAGAATGCATTATCTTCGAAATGAGCGGATCTTCGGAATGAGAATTGCAGTATCTTCGGAATGAGAATTGCAGTATCTTCGAAATGAGCGATCTTCGAAATGAGAATTGCATTGTCTTCGAAATGAAGCCACTTATCTTCGAAATGAAAACAGAATGTGCTTTTTGACTTGTTGACCGATTTTTGAAGCCAGAAAAAGGGAAATAAAGGTTGGAAAAGGTAAAGGAAAAGATCTTCCATCTGTCTTTGCCGTCATTGCCGACCAAAGCCATCATTAAGGGAAAGATCAAGTTTTAATCTTCTTTTAGGATAAAACCAGAATTTGTTGCAGCATAGTAGGATTAGATCTTTTGAGATATTCTTTGTTTGTAATTAGATCATAGGACATCTATAAATATTGCTCCCATTCAGGTTGAGCCTAGTAGGTAGAGAGTAATAGTAGCAGTAGGAAGTAGAAAGTAAGGAAGCTAGGAAGAAGCAAAAAATAGGTAGAATTTGACTGTTACAGTCCTGTAACAGGTTTTTAGCAGAATTATTGTAATCATGTTCTTTAATCAATAAAGTGCACCAGTTCTATTTCATATTGCTTGTAAATGAGTGTGATTAAGATCTAGAGAGAGAGAGACTCATACCTTCTTCTGGACAAGGAGGCTGGCCACTTCCAGACCTAGGAGGAGGACTAACAACAGGTTTTTATTCTGATTTTGCTGCAGCAGAATGAGTTGTAGAACTTGTTATTTCAATTGCTTGTAAACAACTGACAATATCTATAGTCTTAGTTTATTTATGCTTAGATTAATCTTGTGCTTAATGTTTTAGCTGTAATATTTACTTTCAACAAAGCTTCCATTTTATTTCAGACTGTTATTTCTAGAATTTGCTATTTTTTTGTAATTTCCTGCATTTTATGTTTTGCTATCAACCCCTGCATAGAAGATTGACAACCTTCTATTATAGAGTCTTGACAGGGTTTTCATTTCCATGCTATAATTAGATTTTCATTGCTGCAAAAGTAATTAGATTTCCTTTCTGCAATTAGGATCAGACTTTCAATTCTGCAACTGTTATTTCTGCAATATAATTAGGTCTCATTCTGCAATTGTAATTCAGGACTTCATTTCTGTAGTTAATGATTAGTTTCCAATTTTGCAACTTAGATTAAGGTTTAATTCATGCAATTTAGAGATAGGAATGTCCTAAAACCCCCCACACAACCGGTTCCACCAATAAGACCTGTTGCTCTAGATTGACCTAAGTTATAGTTGTTTCACTTCTTTCGTAGATAGCCTTGTACACTGCCCTGGATTGACAAATTCATTGAGAATTAATGATGGTATAATGACTACGCATCATTTTGGCACCGTTTCTAGGGAATAGTGTTGCTAGAAGAAAACAAATAGTCCAATAGTCGTAATCAGACTAAGCTATGAAAATTCAGGTTAAAATCTGAATACAACAATTGAGGAAGGTAACAACTATTGACTTAATTTATGTCATTTAAGAGTAAACATGAATGAGTAAGTCTAGGGATGAAAAAGGTAGAACTACCCCAAAGGATCCCTGGCTTGTTCCATTAAGGAGATCTTCATGCCTAAGGGGTGAATCACCTATGTTTGAACTACTAGAAAGATTGATAGAAAAATCACCAGTCTCACCATCATTAGAACATTTTGAGAAAGGAAAATCACCAATTTTATCATCATCAAAATATCCTAAGGAAGAAAATTCATCAGACTCATCATCAACAGAGAGGCTTGGACCTCTTGAGAGAACAATTTGGGAAGCTTTAACTTCTCCCAACAAACAGGAAACTATGGCAGAAGGAGGCAATATAGATGGCCAACATGGCTATGTCCATAATGAAGGAGATGATCAGGATATGCTCCAACCTTCCAGAACATTTGAATATCCTATTCATCTGAATCCAACACAAAACTCTCCCATGAAGACCATTTCACCTTCAGTACTTCCAACCTTCCGAGGTGTTGTATCTGAAGATCTTGATCAGTTTTTGTTTGAATTCAAGGTAGTGTGTCAGACCTATGATTATATAAATGACAATCAAAAACTTAAGGTTTTTCCCTCAACACTCAAGGATTCAGCATTACGTTGGTTCATGAGCTTAGAGCCTAATTCCATAAGAACCTGGGATCAAATGGAAACTATGTTTTTAGATAAATATCAGGAATATTGCCATGTAAGGAATAGAAAAGATGAGTTATTCAGAATCAAGCAAGAAGATGATGAGACATTGGAAGATTATCTTGATAGGTTCTCCTTTGTTCAAAGGAGATGTGGACTTGTAGAACCAGAATTATGTAAAACCATATTTTTGAGAGGATTGCAAGATGAATCCAGAGAAGTTCTGGATTTGATGGGAAAAGGGGATGTAACCACTCTCAGTAATGATGAAATTATGGATCTCTACAGGAATTACTCTCGCACTAAGCAGAGAAGAAGAAAAAGCCACACAAATGGCACTGATGTGAAGGACCTGATAGAGGAACTTGCAAATTTCAAAACTGATATTCTAGTGCACCTAAACACTACTTTGGGGGAAATGTCTGCAAAAGCAAAAAACATAGAACCTTTGGCAATTTATTGCCCAAGATGTAGAAATAAACATGCTTTGCAGGAATGTCCTTTGAATAAAACATCTATCTCAGCCATTTGTAGTATCTGTTCAAAAAGGCATTCAACTGATCAATGCCACCTGCTACCACAACTCAAAACTATGTTAGAAAATCAGATTGAGGAACTCAACTATATTGGACCAAAACAAGGGGGAAATTTCTCTCAATACCAAAATCCCCCTCGTTTTCCTACAAATTGGGGGCATAATCCTGGTACTATGCCTTGGGGACAATCAGAACCACCCCAACGTCCTTGGAATTATCCTCAATGGACAAATTCCCAAGAATGGCCACAAGCAAATTGGAGTAACCTAGCCTAGAATCAGAATCAAAACAACCCCTCATGGAATCAAAACAACCCATCTTGGAATCAAAACAATCCATCCTGGAATCAAAATTAGACTAATCCACATTGGATGCAAAACCAACCACAGTGGAGTCAGCAATACCAGTCCTATCCAAGGCAACAAAGGAATCAAGGTCAAACTCAGCATTTGTTGCCTGCACCTAATCAAAATTTTCAAGAAAAACAAGAGCAAACACAGCAAGTGAAACAACCTCAACTGCCAGCTCAACCAGTCACTAATCCAAATAGCATGAGACAGACACCTCCTGTCTATGTGGCTGAAGCTAAAGAAAATGTTGAAATTAATGTTCTTGATTGTAGTAACATCCAACTTCGTTCAGGAAAAGTTGTACCTGAACCAGTTTCAAATGAAATCAAAGAAAATGAAGAGCAAGAATCATCAGAACCAGAGAGAATCCAACCAACAATAGAGACAGAAGAAAAATTGGAACCAGAGAGAATCCAACCAACAATAGAGAAAGAGACAAAAATAGAACCACAGGCAGAACAATTACCAAGGATAATTCCATATCCTGAAAGATTCAATGCAATACCAGAAAATTTTGAGTCAAAACTGGTCAAAGAACTCAAAAAGTTAACTATATCATTGCCCTTATTGCAAGCCATTAAGGAAATACCGAGAGATTAATAAGTACTGTCCAAAATTTGTGCATTAAAAGAGCAGGAAGAAAGAAGAAAGCATTTCCCAAGACTATGCAGAGTTGAAGGAAAGATAGCTGATCTCTTATCTGGAAAACTAGTACCTCCAAAGTATAGTGACCCAGGAAGTCCAGTTATCACAGTTACCATAGGTTCAGTACCAATATCAAATGTTTTAGTAGATCTAGGAGCTGCAATAAATGTCATGACCAAGGATACAATGAAACAATTACAGCTCAAACATCTCAGCCCCACATTTACAGTTTTAGAAATGGTTGATAGGTCAGTTGCAAAACTTGAAGGTATCATTGAAGATGTCCCTATAGAAGTTTCTTCTTGGGAATTCCCTGCAGATTTTTTGGTTTTACAGCCAAGAAATTCAGCACATGGATATCCCATTATTTTGGGAAGACCTTGGCTTGCAACTGCAATAGCCTTCATAGACTGCAGATCTGGAAATATGACTATTTCAAATGGTATTGATCTGAAACAGATTTCTTTATATCCTCCTGCAAAACCATCTAGCAAATTTTTAGGTCGGTTATGGTTTTCTGACTCAGATGAGGAACCAGAAGAGGTCATTTCTACACTAGCTACCTTAGTAGTAAGAGAACACACAGAAGACCTCGGTGACACAGAAAATTTAGAAAATGAAACAATCCCGATGAATGTTCTGCATGAACAAGGTTTAGAAGGGGAAGCAACAAATATCCAACGAGTTGTTAAGTAATGAGGAGAATCAAAAATCTGAAGATGAACCATCTGTACTATCACAGGGAAACTCTGTTTCACTACCACATGGATGGCACCATCATCTGATTTTTCCTTCTCATTGTTCCATACAAGATATGCTTCCCTCAAGCAACAATAAAATAGAAACTGCTTCTTTTCTCCCATCTCAACAATGTCCTCTTAATCCCTTAATCACCAGGTATGAAGGAGTGAATTCAATCCTTCTAAATACAAAACAAATAGAAGTCCAGCCAGGCAAATTTTTGAACATTTATAGCCAGCTTACTAGGGAAGAGGAAGAAAAATTGATAGTTGTCTTGCAGAAGCATGTTTATGCTTTTGCTTGGGACTACAAAGAATTCATACCTTATGAACTAGTATTTGGTAAAAAGCCTCTCTTACCTATTGAATTTGAGCTACTAACATTGTGCACAACATTGGAAATTGGAATTGAATTGTCGCAGGCATAGACAGACAGGATTCTGTAGCTGAATGCATTGGATGAACTTAGATTGGATGCTCTGCACCAAACTAAGGTAATTCAGGAGCAAAGGAAGCTATGGCATGACAGTCACATTCAGCAGAGGAAACTTCAACAAGGAGATTGGGCTTTACTGTTTGATTCTCGCTATGAAGACTTCCCTAGAAAACTGAGAACTAGATGGTTGGGACCTTACTGGATTGAAGAGGTATTTGACAATGGAGCAGCTCATCTATCTCCTATTGATGGATCACAAAGAAAGTTGGTAGTAAATGGACATCGCCTCAGGGTGTACCATACACCTCTGACTAAAGAAGAATTCTTGCAACAACTTGATAGTTTGGATACACAACAAGTGGAAGAGATTCCCTCTTCCACTTCAAAACAATCAACATGATCATGGATTTCAAGAAAAAGCAAAAAATACAAAAAAAAAAAATAGAAAACAAAAAGATGAATAAATTCTGAGTATGAATTCCTTCATGGGCATGGTTTCAGGGGAAATCATGAAATTCCTTCATGGGCATAGTCAGGATCAAGAAAAAAAAAAAAGAGAGAGAAAAGGAGAGGTAAAAAAAAAAAAAGAAAGGGGAAAATCAAGAAAAAAAAAAAAGAGAAAAATGAATAACTCAATAGTGAAAACCTTTTCTTAAGGCACTACTGGGTTGGTATGCATGAAAACCAGTTTTCTGGCATGCATAACCTTGAGAAATTTCTGAACCATCATTGTACAAATTCACCAAGTGCACTTGTTTTGAAATGTTGCAGAAAATCTCAGCGAGAACATCAACAAAGGCGAGTCATTCTTCAAAACGGCATTAACTATTTTTATCGGGTATATATTTCTTACATTTCTTCATTGTAAAATGATTGGTGTATAGTATATGACAATTAACCATTAGCATAAAAGGTATTCATAAGAGTTGGCATACTTAAAACATGTTTTGAAAATGAAAATATTGATTTCTGCCTAATCTTCGAAACAAGAATGCCAAACATAGTGCCTGTTGTATTATCTTCGGATTGAAATTGTCTTCGGAATGACAACAAAATGAATGTTGCACTTTGTCTTCAGAAAGAAACTTTGTCTTCGGAATGACAATTTGTCTTCAGAATGAAACTTGGTCTTCGGAATGACGACTTGTTGCATCATCTTCGAAATGAGGATCTGTCTTCGAAATGAAGATCTGTCTTCGAAATGAAGATCTGTCTTCGGAATGAGGATGTTAGCGTACTGTTCTATTTGTCGCTATTCAGTATTTAGCGTACTGTTACAACTGTGTAACAGTTCCGTTTCGCCGATGTGCTAATCTCGGCGTTATGTAATCTTATTTATACCTGCTGCTGCTGAATAAAGTTTAGTTCATTGAATCTTTCATGGCATCAGAGCCAGACTGGTATGGGATCTTTTTGCAGTGAAAGGAAGCAGGGAGAGGAGGCTGGAGGCGGACGAGCAGAGGAAATTTTTTTATTCTTTTTCGCGACGTGTTATTCCCTGTCGCAAGATAAAAAAAAAAAAAAATCTACGTAGCCCGGCGCAGGACGTGGAACATCGCGCCCAGGCCAGACCGCAAAGACGCGAGCCCAAGGTCGGCGCACTGCGTCACCGGTCCATCCAGTGCGTGCGAGCACGAGCTCGACGCGCGGCGTCACCGGACGCCTAGGGACGCAGACGTCCCGTCTGCGTGTAGGACGCAGAGGGTCTGCAGGGACACAGACGTCCCGTCTGCACGCAGGGCGCGGGGCGCAAAGCGTCTGCGTCACCAGATGCCCAGGGATGCAGAGTGTCCCGTCTGTTCTTCCCCCCCCACCCCTCGCGTGACGCGTGATTTGCGCGCGTGCGCTCCCCAGGTGGTCCTCCCCCCTCCCCCCAACCCGCGGGCGATGCTGAGCGGGAATTTTAAAATTCCCGCTCGCGCTCCCAGGGGGGAGTATAAACCCCCCCCCCCCGCGGCCATCGGCCATTTGCGCGCGGCCTTTGGCCCCCCCGGTTTATTTTATTAAAAAAATAAATAAATAAATAAATAAAACAACGGGGACGAACGGAGACACGAAATTTTTTTGAAATTTCGTTTTGTAAAAACCGTCTACGTGGAAAGAAGTCGCAGTGTGGGAGGACGGAGAAGGCAGCGGCGGACCGGAAGCAGTGCTGCGGTCGCAAGCCGAGGCCGTTGTAGAGGAGGAGACAGAAGGAGGGGTTGAAAGAGGAGCAGGTCCACTGTTCCTTTCGGATCAGCCCGCTGGCTCACGTGGTCGTGAGCCATGCGGTTAAGGCTCAGGGAGCCTGCAGGTCGGGGGTTCGAATCCCGCCGACTCCCCCTAAGGTATAAATTTTTTTTTGCAAAGTCATTTTTAATTATTATTTTTTAATTAAAATTTTTAATTTTAATTTTTTAATTATAGTTTTTTAACTTTATAAATTAAAATTTTAATTTTAATTTATTTTTTATAAGTTTTAAAACTATACAAATTAAAATTATTTATTTTAATTTTAAATTTATAATAATTATTAAAATGCTTTGTTAAAGAACGCTTTTTAAGGGGGGATATTTTTCAAAAATCAAAGGGGGATAGAGAGTAATTTTTCGAAAAAATAGCAATTTGGCATTGTAAAAGGTGCATTTTCGGTTGTGACCGACACCTTGTGGGTTATTATTGTGGGTATTTTTTTTATGTTGTATGTTGCATATTTCATTTTTGCACTATAACATTAAAAAATTAAAATCAAACACTCCCTAAGTCCCCGAAATATAAAACCCATCTGTGCAATTTTATTGCACTGCAGCGTTCGGTATTTGTGATACCTCTGGCCAGCACTTACAGGTAAAGCTATCGTGATTTGGCTACTGTATCCGCCACCTAATATAGCTGCTATAACGACGTCTGAGCTTGTTCTCTATAAATCGTCGAGGAGGAATAAGTACGCCATTTTTGCATTTTTTACTCCATCCACTACCATTTATCGCACTTGTGTTTAGGCGTAAATCCTGACGAAGTATTCTTCATAGTGTTTAGGGGAAGTTACGCCCCACGCATGAGAAGAATCTTCTATGGTAGGTGCCATCAACAAGGCGATTCCCTTTCAGTACCGCTTATGTTCCACGTATCATATGATCTCTAAAATTCACCTATAGTCTCCCTCACGTAAGGGCGGGTGATTTTTGTTGATCTTTCTAAATACCTATAGTTTCCCTCACGTAAGGGCGGGTATTTTGTACGGTATATTGGCCTAGCAAAAGGTATATCGAAAGGGGGACCAATTTTGTGATATAAGGAACCTTCACTATGGCCGCTGTTGCAAAGTTGATGACTGATCCACATCAGTTATTAAAAGGTCCAAATTATACACCATGGAAACATAAGATGAAGGCTATTCTCCAAATGGAAGATTTGTGGGATATTGTTACCGGAGTAGCAACAAGGCCTTCACCAACAAGCAGAGATCCACAGGTCCTTCACGAGATCAGATTGCTTTTGACAAGAAAGACAGGAGAGCAAAGGTGCTCATTTTGTTTGCTGTTTCGGATGAAGTGCAACCTCATATAGCTGACAAAGCAAGTGGTAAAGAGGCATGGGATGCCCTTAGAACCATCTATGAGGGGAAGAATGAATCCACCATTCTTCATCTTCAACAACAACTTCATAACCTGAGTTTGAGGCAGGGTGAAACAGTTGAACTCTTTCTGTGCAGAGTGTCTGAGTTGAAAGAGAAATTGAGTTCTCTCGGAGATATCGTGGACGAAAAGCTTCTCATTTCACTTGTGATGAGAGCTTTACCTTCTTCATTTGATATGTTGATAACCTCCATCCAGGTGTCCCAACGACAAATTACCTACATCGAGTTGGTCAATCTGCTTCAACAACAGGAGGCACGCCAACTTCACAAGGATGATTCTTCCAATACAGCCCTATACACCAACAGACAAGGTTCTAGGAAGAAAGGTAATGGGCAAAAAGGAGGCAAATTTCAGAAAGGAGGAAATTCTCAACAGGATACGAAAGGAAAATGCAAACAACCTCAACAGAAGAAGAGGTGGTGCAAGATCTGTGAGAAAGACAACCATGAGACAAACAGGTGTTGGCATAAGAACAAGCAGAAAGGCCAAAACAAACCACAAAATAAAAACAAGCAACCCTAGGTGAATGTTGTTGTTGAAGAATCTGACTCAGATTCTAAATGGGCACACAAGGTGCTCATGACTACCACAGATTCCACACAGAGGGATCCTATTTGGTATGTCGATTCTGGAGCTAGTAAACATATGACTGGCGATAGATCGTGGTTTGAATCATTTGTGGCCAAAGAGGGCAAACCTGTCACAATTGCTGATGATAAAACCTACAGGGTTCATGGAGAGGGTACAGTTTCAATCACTCTTCCTGATGGCAAGTGTCAGATTGACAAGGTCCTCTATGTTTCGAGATTGGCCAACAATTTGTTGTCAGTGACACAAATCCTGGACAAAAATATGGTTGTCAACTTTCGTGTTGAGAATGGAAAGAAGTGTTGTACAATTACCGGGAAGGGTAAGCAAATTGCAACAGACTTCATATAAGCATGGCTTATTTGCACTAGATGCTATCTCTACTCCACATGTTGCCATGACTTGTCTCTACCAAGGAGGCAACTTCCCTATGGCACAAGAGATATGGGCATCTAAGTTCGGCTACTTACTTGAGCTCAGCAAGTATGAGATGGTAAAGGGTCTTCCTTCTCTTTCTGCCACATTGCCAGTGTGCTCTGACTGCTTGAGGAAAGCAACATAGAGTACCATTTGAGAAGAGCTCTACAAGAGCAAGAAAACCTCTAGAGCTAATTCACACCGATCTATGCGGTCCTTTCACACCCAACAGTGTTGGAGGGAAGAGGTACTTTCAGTTATTCATAGATGACTACTCACGAAAGATGTGGGTTTTCTTTCTCAAACTGAAATCTGAAGCTTTTGCATTCTTCCAGCAGTTCAAGAAATCCATTGAGAAGGAGTCAGGGGCTTCTATCAAAACCCTCCACTCAGATCGAGGGGGAGATTTTACCTCTAATGAATTTTCTGCATTCCTAGATAAGCATGGGATCAAGAGACAGTTAACAACTGCCTATACTCAGCAAAATGGAGTTGCTGAGAGCCGTTCTATAATGGAAATGGTTCGTTGTATGCTCACAGGTGCAACTCTTGGGCAACAATATTGGGCAGAAGCTATCACCACTACAGTGTATCTTTTGAATAGGGCACCCACAAAGGCCCTAAAAGGAATGACTCCACAGGAAGCATGGAGTGGTCGAAAACCCTCCATATATCATCTGTGTATTTTCGGATGTCAAGCTTTCATGCACATACCGAAAGAAAAAAGGAAGAAGCTAGATGAGAAAACGCTGAGATGTATTTTTCTTGGATATTCTGAGCACTCTAAAGGATATCGGTTGATAGATCCTTTGACCAAGAAAATTCATATCAGCAGATATGTTGTCTTTGATGAAGCTTTCACATCACAGAGCACATCTAATGTACACCAAGATATTATGGAACCTAAGGAAGAGGAGATTCCTTCGTCAACACAGACAGGAGGTCCTTCTACATCTTCTTCACCATCACCGAAGAAGAATCCTAAATGGTGTACAAATACAATCGGAGATGCAAATTTATCCACTCCTCCCAATTTGAATTTGGATAGACCTCGTACACGTAGTATGGCTCAAAAGGAAAGAGAAGCCAGAGAAACTGGTGAGGTTGATGATCTTTGTCAATCTTTTGAGGAAATTTCTGTGACTCCAAGTAGAGAAGTTGAGGATATGGATATTGATGATGACAGGGCATTCATGTCTACCATAGATAGTCTTGAACCTGCATCAGTGAAAGATGCTCTCAGTGAGCCTTAGTGGAAGGCCGCTATGGATACAGAGTATGAGTCTCTGATGAAGAATAAAACTTGGAAGCTTGTTGATCTGCCGCATGGAAAGAAACCTATTGGCTACAAATGGGTATACAAAGTCAAGTACAAGGCAGATGGAACAATTGATAAGCATAAGGCCCGTCTTGTTGCAAAGGGCTATGCTCAAAAGGAAGGCATCGACTATGAGGAAACTTTTGCACCTACTGCTCGGATGACCACAATTCGGGTTATGTGTGCTATGGCAGCACAATATGGGTGGAAAGTTCACCAAATGGATGTCAAAAGTGCCTTTCTTAATGGTGATCTCCAAGAATAAGTCTATATGACTCAGCCAGAAGGATTTGAAGTGGAAGGCCAACAACAGAAAGTTTGCAAATTGGTCAAATCCTTGTATGGTCTGAAATAAGCTCCTCGAGCTTGGTATATAAAAATGGACAATCACCTTATGCAGCATGGATTTAAGAGATGTCCGTCAGATGCAAACCTCTATTTCAAGAAACAGGGTTCTGAGATAGTGTTTCTTGTAGTCTATGTGGATGATCTGCTCATTACAGGGAGTTCAGAAGATATGATCTCTACTGTCAAAAGAAACTTGTGCAAATCTTTTGAGATGACAGATCTCGGACTTCTCCATTACTATCTTGGTCTGGAATTCAGCCAGAAGGAGCACTCCATCAAAGTGTCTCAGAAAAAGTATGCCAAGACATTGCTGGATAAATATCGCATGACTTACTGCAAGCCAATGGCAACTCCTATGGAGAATGGACTTCAGTTATCGCGATATGATGACTCACCTCAGGTAGATGGTACTCTCTATCGTCAGTTGATTGGGAGTCTCATATATCTGACCAATACTAGGCCAGATATCGTTTTTGCTGTCAACTATCTTTCGAGGTTCATGCAGGAGCCTAAGACCACTCATTAGAAAGTAGCAAAACGTGTTCTTCACTATGTCCGTGGTACTATGGAATATGGCCTAGAATACAAGAGGAACAACAAATTCTTCTTGCAAGGATACACGGACTCCGACTATGCCGGATCATTTGATGATCGCAAGTCAACTTCTGGATACATTTTTCATCTAGGATCCGGTCCTGTCTCTTGGCATAGCAAGAAGCAACAGGTGGTTGCTATTTCTTCAACAGAGGCAGAATATCGCGTCGCACGTGAAGCTGTGTGCAAAGTGATATGGTTACATCGCATTCTGACAAGTATGGGCCATCCATCAAAATCTCCAATACACTTGTTTTGCGACAATCAAGGTGTTCGAACCTCGTCAAGAATCCAGTCCATCATGAAAAAACAAAGCACATTGACACACAATGTCATTTCATTCGAGAGGAAGTTCCAAAGCACCGAATTCAACTTCAGCACATTCCCACAGATGCTCAAGTTGTAGACATTTTCACTAAGGCACTTGGACGTGTCAAATTTGAATTGTTTCGCAGCTCACTTTGTATTGCAAAATAATGTAAGGGGATGTTAGTAGTCTAGTATAGCTATTAGTTATTACATTACCCAAATAATGTAATAAAGGGGGATGTTAGCATACTATTCTATTTGTCACTATTCAGTATTTAGCGTACTGTTACAACTGTGTAACAGTTCCATTTCGCCGATGTGCTAATCCCAACATTATGTAATCTTATTTATACCTACTACTGCTGAATAAAGTTTAGTTCATTGAATATTTCAGAGGATTTGTCTTTGGAATGAAGATTTGTCTTTGGAATGATGATTTACCTTCGTAATACAGCCTGATCTTCGAAATGAGGATTGATCTTAGGAATGAGGATTAATCTTCAGAATGAAAATTTAAATTTGCAAAGAGGATTTGTCTTCGGAATGAAGACCTATCTTCGAAATGAAGTTATAATATTTGGAATGAGGATTTGTCTTCGAAATGAAGTTATAATATTTGAAATGAGGATTTGTCTTCGAAATGAAGACTCATATTCGAAATTAAGTCATAATCTTCGGAATGAAGTTTTGTCTGCACAATAAGTTATAATCTTTAGAAAGAGCATTTCCACGTGGCATCCAAGAAGACAAGGTACGACAAAATCAAACTCTTTTTTTTGCATGCGATGAAGGAACACATGTCAGTCAACACATTGTTTGTTTTTGCACCCATTGGAAAATATCAGAATTACGAAGAACGTGACCAACCATATGCCACCAATTTTTAATGCCAATAAACGTGCACGTGAGAATCTGCAAAACTAATGAGGTGGATCTGACAGCAAGGACATCCATGCAATCATCAACAAACAGGTGTACAGTGCAAAATTAGAAATGTGTGCCACCTTTCTTTCCAAAGATGTGTTTACAAACTACAGTTCAATAGGCTACAGATATGGTAGATACCCTTATAGATAGTTTTATAGAGCCTCCTAAACAAGAACAAATTGTTGCAGAAGAGGAGATGTTGGTTGAGCAGCCAACTACGAGTGATTTGTCCGCATCGGCTTCAAGCGAGAAACAAAAGTGGAAGACATCACAGAGCAGCTGAGGGTAGCAAGGAGTGTTGTCAAAACATAGACCAGATGGATTTCAGAGAAAGAAAACATCATTGAGGTATAGAAAAGAAAAATTGTAGAGTTACAGCAAGAAGTGGCAACATTAAGAAGAATGTTGTCACAGTCTAAAAAATAGCCAATTGTATCCATTGATGAAGACAATTTGGCTCAATTGCTTCTGGGTCTATCAAGGGCAGATGATTTTGTTGAGACAAACAGGGGTGTTCATTTTGAAGTAGCACCTCTTCATTCTGAAGAAGTGCCTATTCATTCTGAAGTAGCACCATCTCATTCTGAAGCATTGTCTTCTTGTTATGAATATGCTTCAAAAATGGTAAAGAGCATAGTAGAGGATGTTGAAGATGAGCCACAAACACAAGAACAGTCCCAGTAGCAAGAAAATGTTCAAGTAAGTACTCTTATTGAGGTCCTTGCATTTCAACTTATTACACTTTCAGTAGAAACAACAGATAAGGGGGTACAAGTAGAATTACTATCTGATGACAACCCCATAGAAATAACAAATAAGGGGGTACAAGTAGAAATACTATCTAATGACAACCCCATAGAAATAGCAAATAAGGAGGTACAGGTAGAATTATTGATAGATGATCAACCAGTAGAAGTGGCAGAAAAAGGAGTTCAAGTTGATCTGCTACCTAGGATTCCACCTATAGTCAGACCACCTAATACTATGTCTCTAGAGCAATATAATGCAGACATAGCCAATTGGATGATTAGATATGAGCAGCTTGCCACTAATATTGAGAAATTCAAATTGGAAAGGAAATATCTAGAGGAAAAAAAAACAAAAAACCAAGCATTAAAAGAAAAGGTGTCTGACTTATGCCTAATTACTGAATTTTTAGTTCAATTTAGGTGACCAGCTAAATTTTACAACCTTATTTTGAAGGAAAAATACTTCAGATGGTAGGTCATGAGGATTAGTTCAAACCTCCCATATAAATTGGACACAACTACAGACTTCCTAGAGGCATATTTTGACAGCCCTTTTGAACAGAAAAACCTCCTGTGTGAACTATTTTTACATAGTTTTTTCATTCCAGAGGAAGTTGAGTTTCATCCACAGATCTACATTGGAGATGTTCAACTGAGAGCATTTATGTCTACTTTGCAGAATCAGCTTTACTAGGATCAAGAGAAAAAACAAAACAAAGAAATTAAAACAAAGGCTGAGTTGTTAGTTAGAGCAATCCAGCCAAACCACCTAGTTATCACCAGAAAAAACTTCTCAATGATGAACAGGGATGATATAAAGAGGATGTATTTGAACAACTTAAGGGACTGTGTGGCCAGATTCAACAATTTTTGTGATCACAATTTTTTCCCAGCATTGTCAGTATGCAGAGACAAATGGGATGAAATTTCCATGTCTTTGAGGAAAAGAGAACCTATCTCCCCCATCAACTTAGAATGGTCCAGAAGAAGAGTAGAAGATGTAATCTAGCTGATTCAAATCATGCAACATAACTGGATAGGTCTCAAGTTTAGGCCTCCGACCATCATTACTCCAATTCCATTCTACTTTGAGGAAGATGCCCAGCCTGATTAACAATTTGAAGACTAGCTTAGAAACATTCAAAAAAATAGGGGGTATTACATAGGCAAGAAATTATTCTACAGGTCATGGAATCTAAACATGGACATATGTGATTCCATAGCTCAACAGAATGCATGAGGGCATGCATTAATATAATTTGCGGGGAAAATGATAAGGCCTGGAAATGCCTCAATCATAACATGTTTTGAACACTAAAATTGCCTATAAAATCTTATGTTTTATCTGATATGTTAGTTAAGTTGATTCAATATGCTGTATATTAACCATTTTGCATGATCAATGTAATTGAAATATTATATGCTGATTTTACAGCTTTTTGCATAGTTTTGTGTTCTTTTTTCTATGACTTGTTAAAATGGGATATGCTTAGAATAATAGAAAAATTTCACTAATCATTTTTTGATTTGTCTCAAGCATTTATTTCACCTAAATCTGGCAACAGTGCAAGCAAACTGTTGCTATGCAGCAAAAACTAGTCTTTCCCATGTAAATTCCAGCCAGCTATCCATAAATAGCAAGGCATGGAATTCACATGAGGAAAGGGATGAAGACCATTGAAATTTGATCTTAGGAGATAACCCACCTGAGAGATGCAGAAAAAATCACTGGAAAAGCACACATTTGTTCATTTCGAAGTATCTTCGGAATGAACAAATATCTTCAAAATGAGAGAACACAACATCTTCGGAATGAGCGGATCTTTGGAATGAGCAGATCTTTAGAATGTAGTATCTTCAAAATGAGTGGATCTTTGGAATGAGAATTGCAGTATCTTCAAAATGAGAACTACAATATCTTTGGAATGAGCGATCTTTGAAATGAGAATTGCATTGTCTTCGAAATGAAGCCACTTATCTTCGGAATGAAAATAGAGTGTGCTTTTTGACTTGTTGACTGATTTTTGAAGCTGAAAAAAGGGAAATAAAGGTTGGAAAAGGTAAAGGAAAAGATATTCCATCTGTCTTTGCCATCATTGCTGACCAAATCCATCATTAAGGGAAAGATCAAGTTTTAATCTTCTTTTAGGATAAAACCAAAATTTGTTGCAACATTGTAGGATTAGATCTTTTGAGATATTCTTTGTTTGTAATCAGACCTTAGGACATTTATAAATATTGCTCCCATTTAGGTTGAACTAGATAGAGGTAGAAGTAATAGTAGCAGCAGGAAGTAGAAAGTAAGGAAGCTAAAAAGAAGCAAAAAATAGGTAGAATTTGACTATTACAGTCCTGTAACAGGTTTTCAGCAGAATTATTGTAATCATGTTCTTTAATCAATAAAGTGCACCAGTTCTATTTCATATTGCTTGTAAATGAGTGTGATTAAAATTTAGAGAAATAGAGAGACTTATACCTTCTTCTGGACAAGGAGGCTGGCCACTTCCAGACCTAGGAGGAGGACTAACAACAGGTTTTATTCTGATTTTGCTATAGCAGAATGAGTTGTAGAACTTGTTATTTCAATTGCTTGTAAAAAACTGACAATATCTACAGTCTTAGTTTATTTATGCTTAGATTAATCTTGTGCTTAGTGTTTCAGCTATAATCTTTACTTTCAGCAAAGCTTCCATTTTATTACAGACTGTTATTTCCAAAATTTGCTATTTTTTTGTAATTTCTTGCATTTTATGTTTTGCTGTCAACTCCTGCATAGAAGATTGACAACCTTCTATTACAGAGTCTTGACAGTTTTCATTTCCATGTTAGAATTAGACTTTCATTACTGCAAGAGTAATTAGATTTCCTTTCTGCAATTAGGATCAGAATTTCAATTCTACAACTGTTATTTCTATAATATAATTAGGTCTCATTCTGCAATTGTAATTAGGACTTCATTTTTGTAGTTAATGATTAGTTTTCAATTTTGCAACTTAGATTAAGGTTTAATTCATGCAATTTAGATATAGGAATGTCCTAAAACCCCCCACACAATCGGTTCCACCAATAAAACCTGTTGCTCTAGATTGACCTAAGTTATAGCTATTTTGCCTCTTCTTCCACAGATAGCCTTGTGCACTGCCCTGGATTGACAGATTCATTGAGAATTAATGATGGTATAACAACTACGCATCACAGATCCAAAAGGAGTTATCGTAGAAGAAACCAAAAAATAATAATTAGAAGAATATAACATAAGAGTCATAGATTTAGTTGATCTATCATTACCAAGATCATAAATAAGACCAACTACTGAAAATAAACCTTCAAGAATAGAAATATGTCTTATTCCATTACCATGGAGATGGCCTAACAATGTGTTAGAATATATAGGCCTACAAAAAAAAGAACATTTCAAATAAAATATGAACCAATTTCTACCAAGAGAAGAAATAGATGATGAAAAGAAACTCAAAGATATTCCTACAATGCAAAAATAGTCAAATAACTTAAACCAGTACATGAACTATTTAGCAAGGAATTTTCATAGCTTTTAAATATTGTGCAGAAATGAATTCATGAAAATTGAAAAAGGCATATGTAAATATGTGAATTAAATAAATATTAAATACACCTAAATCATTTTTATAAAGATAATGTGGCATAGCTAAAAACTATAAAAATAGATATATTGGATAACAACCATGACATATAAACTATTACAGTATATGCTAGCTTATTTTAAAACCTCATGATAAAGTATTTTTGTGTATGAGGATACCCTATAATATCTATGGAGGAGGCAAGTTGTGTTATACTTGTTGTATGAGAAAAATATTTATTCATGAATTAAGAAAAATAAATGATCTTTATTTTCATGAAGTTTCATAAGTGATAATAAGAATGAGGATACAAAATATGGAGAAGATATAAAAAGAACATATGTATATCAAGAAAATATTATCACAAGTTAAAGATAATTGTTAATATGATAAAAAACAAGAAACTCCCAAATTTTTTAATTGATAAATTATTCAAATATCATATTCAAGTGATCTCAAGGCCTAAAGTTATAGGTTTGTGTTAGTTGATATAACTTAAATTTCAATAAAAATAAAAGGTATTTATTATAAAGTGAAGAAGTTATTATTGCATAAAATAATATTCAAGAAATAGAATAAAACTATATTTATATATCCAAGAAGACACCAAATTTCAATAGGAGGAGGAAATAAAAACCATATTGAACACTAGTCTAATGCAAGCTGCAATGGCTAAAACTATAAAAATAGAGATATTGGATAACAATCATGACATATAAACTATTTAAGATATATATAATCTTGTCCTAAAACCTCATGATCAAGTATTTTTGTGTATGATTATACCCTAGAATATTTATGGAGAAGTCAAGTTGTGTTACACTTGTTATATGAGCAAACTATCTATCATGAAGTAAGAAAAATAAACGATCTTTATTTTCATGAAGTTTTACAAGTGATGAGAAGAATGAGAATACAAGATATGGATAAGATATAATAAGAACATATGTTTATCAAGAAAATATTGTCACAAATTAAATATAATTATTAATATTATAAAAAAATAAGAAACTCCCAAATTATTTAATTGATAAATTATTCAGATTTCATATTCAAGTGATCTCAAGGCCTAAAATTATAGGTTTTTTTTAGTTTATAGAACATAAATTTTAATAAAAACTAAAGGTGTTTCTTATAAAGTGAATAAGTTATTATTGCACAAATTAATGCTTAAGAAATAGAATAAAATTATATAAATTTATCCAAGAAGACACCAACCTTTAAGAGAAGGAGAAAATAAAAACCATATTGAACACTAGTCTAATGCAAGCTCCAATGAGGAAAACCTATAAAAAAGAGATATTGAATAGTTAAAAACTAAAAAAATAAAGATATTGGATAACAATCATGATAAATAAAATATTTAAGGTATATACTAACTTATTTGAAAAATTTGTGATAAAATTTATTTGTGTACAAGGCTTATACCCTAGAATATCTATGGAGAAATCAAGTTGTATTACACTTGTTGTATCCTTCTAAAAAAATATCATGATCATTTCCACTCATGCAATTCTCCATTAAATTTTCATGTAGAAGAGATTTCCTTACTAATGACAATGACATTCATACTTCTTTATATTATCTCTAGATATTCGTTGAGCATTTTCTTTCCTACTACTCATTTGCTTATTTTATCCAATGCCACAATCAATGTGAATAAGGGATTCATTTGTTTGTTCCAACATGTCTCATTTAAAACTTAAAAGGTAAAACAAATTTGCAATGGTTGAAGTATTGTATCATCTCTATAGATCTAACACTCAAAGGATTTTTTAGATATGAAAGAAAACCATCAAAAGTAACCAATATAGACTTTAAAACAACAATAGAGATGCAAATAGAATATCTATTGTTATAATAATCATCAAAGCAAAATTAAAATCAATAGTAGTAATTGAAAGTACAATAATAATAAAAATTAAATATTTGATATTATAAGAATATCAACAAAACTAAACTAGAGCATTTTACCTACCTTCATAAGGCAACACCTTTCAATAAGAAAACCATATTTGCAAAACCAATAACTAAATCATATAAACTACATGGTGAAACCCCTAGATAGATCCACCCACAAATATTTGGTAATTAGAATTTGCAAACATATTAATTAGATATTAAAACAAACTTTGTTTCCACTTGCAAGTTATATGATGATATAACTAACACATAAATATATATTTGCAGTTACAGACTATTGTAAAACCTTGAATAAAATAATCGACATAATCAAAAAAATCTTGGTAATTTTATTTCAAAATTGGAATTATATGAGAGATCATCTAAACAAGTAGGGGAGAAGATCCAATAGTTAAAAACCCTATGGTAGCACATGTGCCAAGATCATATAACACCATTTTAGCTCATGAAAATTTATGAGCAACATGTTTATCACATTTTCATATTATATATTTCATTTCATAATTATCAAATTATGATAGGTACCTTTCTAAATAGGTATTTTTTTAAGGTGTCAATATTATATATAAAATATGGTTGGACCATTTCTTAACAAGTAAAATATCCGGTGTTATAAGAATTATCAAAGCAAAAGTAAAATTAATAGTAGTCATGGAAAGGAAAATAATAATAAAAACCAAATATTTGGTTTTATATGAATATCAACAAACCTAAACTAAATAATTTTACCTTCCTTCATAAGGCAAAACCCCTCAAGAAGAAAACCATATTTGCAAAACCAAGAACATACTCGCATGAACTACATGGTGAACCCCTAGACAGATCCACCCATAAAAACCTTGGGATATAGAATTTGTAAAAGTATGAAATAGAGAATGAAAAAAACTTCATTTCTACTTGTAAGTTATATGATCATATAACTAACAAATAAATAGATATTTGCAGTTACAGACTATTGTATGAAACCTTGAATAAAATAATCAACACAATAAAAAAATCTTGGAAATTTTATTTTAGAACTAGAATTGTAGGAGAGATCATCTAAACAAGTAGGGAAGAAGATCCAATAGTTAAAAACCCTATGGTAGCACATGTTCCAATATCATATAATGCCATTTTAACTCATGAAAATTTATGAGTAGCATGTTTATCACATTATCATATTATATATTTCCTTTCAACATTGCCAAATCATGATAGATGCCTTTCCAAATAGATACTTGCAAAGGTGTCAACATTATATATAATATATGGTTGGACCATTTCTTAATAAGTGTATTCTCCACTCATAAAATGTACATATAGATATGTATAACTCAACGTAGGTGCTTTTTTGGAACTCAAAAAGTCACCTGTAACTAGAATGCAATGTGACCATATCTCAATGATTTTTTTGAAGATCCTTCAATATATGTAATGTGCAGTACAAAGAAATTATCTTGCAATGACATGCTAGCATATGAGTAACATACCTTTGTGCTCAATTCGCTAATGTATTCAAAAGTGTTCAAAGACCAGGTTGTATTGCATTAACTATTTGATTTAATGTTAATTATTTAATGCCACAACAATGATTGTAGTCCATTAACTTGTATGCCATTGTGGCCTTCCTTGTAAGGCTTGAAGTTCCTGTTAGAGCACCATTTTGGGTATGTCATGTAGTTTTTCCCTTGAGTAAATAAGGTATTGGATAATAGACTACCATCTTTCTACTTGCTATTCTAGGGATGGTGGTTTTATTTGTAGAGAACCTATTACAAAATTCAGGGAGTGAAATCAAGGTTGTTTTGGGACTACCTTTGTGTACAAGTTGTGATGTATGGAATTCATTGGGTAGTCACTTTTTATTCTACTATTCTTATCCTTTTTTGTAATGGACTTGAGGATATTTTGAATGGGTGCAAGAGGTATAAAATACATTAAATTTATACTATGCACAGATAAGGACATGAGTCTCCAAGAAAAAAATTTATCATACAAACATTTTTCCAAAACATGTAGTTGTCTATATCTAGGGGCCATTTATGATAGGTCTCTTTTGCCATTTTTTTCCCTTTGATTTTCCCTTGATTAATGTAAATGGATATGTAATCCATATGGAGATAAATCATTTGATAATGAAAATGACAACTGATATTTGTTCAACTCTTAGCAAAACCATTTTTTCTAACATTCCCCTACATGTTGCTTACAAACTGGCATATCCATAACCCAATAGAAGTAGAAAAGTATTAAAGAGCATATTTTATAATATTTATTATAAATATTTGCTAAGTAAAAAAAATTAAAACCACATATTCCTAAAACCAAACTGATAAGGAAAAAGAAAACCCTAAATTTTGAACATAATTTCCCTCTACATCCCCAAACCCTAAAGGAGGGAAATTGTATTAATGCTGATGCATGACCAAAATAGGTCAATAGAACTCAAAAATATAGCCTAAAAATAGAAGGGGTGCACATTCAACATTCAAGTACATTGTTTCTCAATTTATGTAAACATGTGTAATGGATATATACTCATTGAGTATATATACAAAACCACGTATTCCTAAAACCAAACTGATAAGGAAAAAAGACTAAAATTTGAACATAATTTTCCTCTGCATCCCCAAAATCTAAAGGAGGGAAATTGTATTAATGTTGATGCATGACCAAAATAGGTCAATAGAACTCAAAAATACAACCTAAAAATAGAAGGGGTGCACATTCAACATTCAAGTACATCATCGCTCAATTTATGCAAACACATGCAATGGATATATATTCATTGAGTATATATACAAAACCATGTATTCCTAAAACCAAACTAACAAGGAAAAAGAAAAACCTAAATTTTGAATACAATTTTCCTCTACATCCAAAGCATGAGTAGTGCTTACCATGCTTGAGCTCTCTATCAAGCCCTAGCTCGAGCTCTTTGTCTAGCCTCCATCTGAGTGAAAACCCTAGCTTGATATCTCTATCCAACTTCCATATGAGAAAACACCCTAGATCAAGCTCCTTGTCTATAATTCGTCTGTGAACACCCTAGCTCAAGATGGTAGATTAAAATATTCCTCTTAGGGTGACCCTAAGAGGGCGATAATAAACCACTCTATTAGGATATATTTGGGTGGTTTTTTATCGTCGTAAAAGACTACCTTATTTTAGTCATAATTAAAGCTCCTTTTAGTGTAGTGGATACTTTATTGGAGCCCAAGATTTCCTATTTTTTAAGAGTCTTCTTCATGAAGGGCTTCACGTTGGGAGTGTCATTTGCATTTAAGAATCCCCAATTATTCTTTCCTTTTCTATCTTTATTCTAAGGACTTTATCCATATTTTTTGGTTTTGTGCTTGTCCTCATTCCCTTTGAGAGTAGATTTTTTCCTTTTTTTATACCCTATTCCTATTCCATGCTTGAGTGAAATTATATTATTCTAGGAGACCCCCCACCATTATCGGCTATTTTCTTTGAAGTGTGGTACTTGTTTCGTATGGTAACCTTGTACAACATATGGAAAGCTAGAAATGACTATATCTTTGGTAAGTGTTCTTCTTTTAATCTGTGTATTTTTAAATTATGATTTTGGCTAGTAAGGTGATTATGGAGCTCTCTCATCTTCAAGAGCTTATTGATCATTAGGGGAATGCTTCATGCATAGTCCGTTGGATTTTTCCTCAGTAGGATTATCCTCGAAGTCAATACAAATCCATGTAATATTGTTTCTCAGCCTTAAATCATACTCCTAATCCAATTCAAGGTCACCTTCCTTACAAAGTTGGTCGTGGTAACTTGACTACTCCTCTCGCTCACCTAGTTCCTTATCTCGATGTTTGGGTCAAGTTAGATGCTCTAGTATTATTTGGCAATGAGGATCTATTTTTCACATTTGGGAAGATGTTCTCAGCACTTCTTATTTTGGGAAGGGATGGATTTTAGCCAAATCTCCTGATGATAATGTTAGATAGGATTCAATCAAAATGGTGGCTAAACCCGTGTAATGATTATTCACCATTATGAGGACTCCATATTTTTTTGATTTTTCTCTTGTGTTCTATGCTCAACCATTTTTTTTAGTATGTAATAATTCTATTAGCTAGTTGATAGTGCCTTCCCTCCAATTCTATAAGATAGTTTTTATTACTTGTTAGTTGCTTTCTTGATTTTGTGCATTTTTATTACAATGGTGGTGTTTTGGTTGATGGTGTTGGCCACGTGAGGTGTTTATTGGTCTCTTTTTTTATTTGTAAAAATGTATTCTATTAATTCTTTAATATAATGCATTTTTACATAAAAATATATTATTATTATTATTATTGGATTCAGATAATATAATAAACCACAAAAAAATAAATTATTATTATTTGAATATATTATTTTAAAAAAATTATTATTTCAATTTATTTTATTGTATAACTAATTTGATATCATTTACAATGCATAAGACAAATATCTCTAGCATATTTTCAATAACTTGTTTTCCTTCATGCTTCTAATTTTTAAGTAAAATATGTTTATGGAAATAGGGAATAAGTGGTTATTTGAAATGGAATATGTACTAAATTACAATTATCTCAAAATAGGTGGTGATAAGTAATTGAAATATTTAAAATTATCGAAATGATAATATGGTTAGAGAGGGTTATTTGAAGCTTTGATATAAAGACAATATAGCATACAACCATGGAGTCAATTTTAAAGAAGAATTTTTTAATGAATTTTGATAAAAAAAAATTATTGTATACAAATGATGAAGGAAGGTGAAAAAGTACCTTAATTATTTCTCTCACCTAAGAGTAATAATAATCACCTATTCAAATAAGATTATCTTGATAAGACAAATTATCCTCTATGAGAGGATTCTTAAAATATAAATTGGGTTTATTATTAATAAGACTCATTGTGAAATGTGTAATTTTACCTTTGATGAGATATATGGGAAGGATTATTTTAATATATAAATAATGGATTGATATGTAAAAGTATTTTTTAAATATTGGGTATAATATTTTTGATTCACATGAACTATCTCTCCTTAGGGAATCTAAAAGAGGCATGATTTTTTATTTGAGATACATCATTGAGGTACAACATCATTTCTTTAAAAAATAATATTGCTCTACAAGATAGAGTGAAACTTATGCTTATTTTGGTCGTTCACTATGGGCCTTTTATAAAAATTAAGAAATTATTTTTAGGATATATTTTGGAAATATAAATATAAGAACTAGGATAATTAAGAGGTCGAATTGTTTGGTGGAGAAGTAGTTATCTATATTATATATTTTAAGTTTTATTATTTTTTGCAAGTGCAACTATCATAGAGGTTTATCATACTAGCTAGGTACCAATGCTTATAACTCCATTTAAGGAATGACTAAAATAAATTTGCAATAATTTATACCAAAGGTGGAAGCAAGGTGTGGAAAAAATTAACTACGCTTAAATTTATTTTTATGAACATAGCAGAAGATTTTTAAGGAGTTTTTCTCTATTAAATTGACCCATTCTACAAGGCATCCTTGAGATGTTTAAATGGTTTTTGAGTATAACATGCATTAAAGGTTTTTGTGATATTAGTGTGAGGGAATTATTTTAATACTAACTCAAACTCTTACTCCAAATGAGTATGGGTCTTTACCTTTTAATCAAAATTCAAGGTTAAACTACTATAAAGAATTAAACAAAACAATTGGATTGAAGCATTGATTGAGGAGTTGTACATAAAAATGAGCCTTGATAAGTAATTCTTAAGGAGCTACAATAGAGAATGCTAGAACTAAGACCCTAGCATAGGAAAGTGGATAACAATTTGATACCCTTAACAAAACTCTCTATAATCTAATTAGGGATGACATTAGAATTTGTTTATAAATACCCCATTAAATGAGATATATACCTAAAGCCCATTTATGGCCACTTTAATGCTAAAATTTATTGATGAACTAAATATGATAAATTTACAACTTGTACACAAGCTTGCAATATATATGATAAGTTCACAACTTATAGAGAATTTGACCTCCAAAGTTGATTTAAAAGTAGTAACAGAGGACTTTTAAGATACAAAAGTGATGGATGGATTGGAATAATGTTATAAATTCAAGGGTTGATGAATATTTAAAATAGAAGTGGGTCTAGACAAATTTTTAGTCTCCTAATTATATTGGCTATAAATTTGTAGTATGTAGCCATAGAGAATGAGTTAGGGATGGATCAACTAGGTCTTGTCCAAAGAAAGTAAATAGGAGGTTCATGAATGATGCCTATGAATCCTACAAGGTAATCAAAGAAAATTTTACAAGTCTAATACAAACAAATTAGCATGCTAAAGTATATTTGATAGAGTGATTAAGACTCTACAAAAAGGTAATATAAATAAAAATGCAATTAAATGGATCATAGCTAAAGGTATAATAAAGAATCAAAGACCTTGAAAGAAAAGTGTAACATGAGAACTCACATTTTTGCCATGAGAAATAATCTCCTGCATGCAACATCTTAAGATATTCAAGGGAAAAAAATTGCTTTCAAAAGAAACTCTAAAACACTTCAAATAATTTTACAACTAATATCACTTCTTCACAAAATGTTCTGGCTTTCATTTCATACCATATTATCTTATGTCATGTCACTATCATTGTTGTGCTATTTGATAATGAGATGCAAAATTTATATAATTCTGTAGACATGGAAAACTAACTCGCTTTCAATGGGTAATATTCCTTGTAACCCCTAAGAGGTCCTCAACCCCTGCCAAGAGCAAGGGAAGACCTATTTGCCCCTCCTTTTTGTTTTCTTTTATATTTTAGTGAAATCACACCCTATTTTCACATGGTGTGACTTCATGTAGGTGATATCACGCCCCATTAGGATGGGGTACGACTTCGCTGTTTTAACTTATTTTTTAATTTAATTTAATTTTATTCTTTTTGGCCCACTTAGACCCAAGTTTAAACCCTCCAACGTGTTTTGGCATTGGCTTTGGGTTTATTTTACCTCCATTTTTTCCTTCAATTTTATCTATAAAAGGAAGGATGTTCTTTCTTAATCATATGCAAGTTTTGGTGTGTGATATTAATGTGAAATTATAATTATTTATTAAGCTCAAACATTTATGATACCTCACTCTTATTCCTTTGCTTTCTTCTACTACAAGCTAACCCTGAAGTGCAGATTTCATATTTGATCTTCTATTGCATGGATTGGATTTATTTACTGTGTGACTTGGTGGATTCGTGGTGTATTTTGGAGAGATAGAGTGCTCATTTGGATACTTCAATATTATTTGCCTACTTATGTGATGTCTATTAGGTTTTTCTTACTTTATTTCTAACATTTATTTTATATTCTGCATCTGTATTTTATTTTTTATTACTCTATAATGATATCATTCCTGGCATTAGCAAGGTGTGACTTTGCTTACCCATATTAGGGTAAACCAATCTGTAGAAGTGATATTGTGCCCCATCCAAGTAGGGTGCAACTTTGCTACTGCGTTATTACACCCGCTCTAAGAGAGACATGACTTTTCCTGAGAGCACATCAGGGGTAATTTTAAGATTCTATTTTCACGGTTGCATTCCATTCTACATATAGATCATAATACTACATTCTATTTTCTATTTTATGATTAATTCTCCAAATGTCAATTCTAGATTTTGTGTTAAAAGGTCATCTAAAGGACCTAGGGGGCTTGATTGCTATACCTCCAAGGACTGTTACATAGTGGCCTAAGCATATATCCAAATTCTAATCTTATTTTCAAGTGTTTCATGAGTTATCTTGTAGAGATAGGTATTTCTCAATATCATTGGACAAGAAGCATACAAAGCTAAATCAACCATCTAACTAGATAAATTCTCTAAGCATTTTATTAGTTGAAGATCTAATCTAATTATTGATTCTTAGGCATTTGAAAGTGAAAATCATTTAGTTTGCATCTAGGGATAATTTATGTGCATTTATTTTTGTATGTTTCTTCTTAAAGGTTTTCTAGAATAAACCCTAGATTAGTGAGAATTCAAAATAAAGAATCATTTTAGACTAGCTCTTGTATGCCTACATTCTATTTTTAGTTTTTATATTCTATTTTTGCATTGTCCTTTGTCTTTCATAGTATAGATCTAGAAACACCAAACATAGGTGTTTTTCGTAAAATTGAATACATCAAACATTCTTGAATATCCTGAGCACTTGGAGCGAGTCCAAAAACCGTTCCTACTAAATCCTTCCCCCTAGCACCGAGTTTAGAGTACAACACAACCCCCACGATTCATCCCATAAGACTTTATACCTTTGTAGATATAGCCTTTTTTGGAATTGTATGCAATAGGGTAGTTTTTCCCCTCTACATATTTGGTGAACCCGACGTGAACACCTCCTTTTATTTTAAAAATCTAAGCAATATCATTAATATTGTTTGAAAAATATTTAAGTAATTAAAATTTATTTTTTAGTGCTTTCCTCTATTTGTTTTTAGCTACTTCTAATGGCTCCTTTTCTTATAAGTTAGAGGAAACAATTAGAGTCTAATTATGTTCCTTTGGAAGATGATCGTATTGATAGGGAAGACCCTAATGTAGGTCTAGAAGAACAAGAAGAGGTAGACATGGAAACTAAAACTAATACTGATCCTTTTGTTGGACCCAATGGTAGTTATATCTTTTCATAATTTGATTACATTTGGGAATCCATGAAAGATCATAAGGAAAAACTATTGGAATATGTGGAACGAGAAGCTCATATTGAAAAATAATATGCTACTCCTTATCATCCTAATAGGTATTCTTTTCTTTATCATTGCATTCCTACATCTCAATCCTTGCATAAAAATAATGTTAAGAACCAAGTGACTTGTGCCACTACTAATACCACCGATGTTGGAGGAAATCTGCAAGTCCCTCTAAATAGTAATGGCCCAAAAAATTGCTCTTAATTTCCTCCTACATCCACTAATATCAACACCATTGCTTTTGTTCCACCAAATGTTAGTTATCCACAAAGTTCTACATACAACCAAAGTATCCAAAAATTTCATCAAACATTAGGATTTTAATATGCATACATTCCTTCTTTGGGAAGTCTGTGAAACATACATAGTAATTTAGAGATGCAAAATTTGACAAATGTAGTGAATCAGTTGGTTTGAAGGATGTATATGATTCAACCTTCAGGGTTTACATACAACTATAAATAAATGTGTAGTTAGCCATTGGATCCTATTGTTGCTACTAGACCTTATCCTAACCATTTTTCTATGCCAATTTTACCAATCTAAAAAGGGATTGAAGATCCAATAGAGAATTTAAGAGGATTCAGTATAGCGTGTCACGATCTTGTTTATGATGATATGCTCTTATTGAAAATATTTCTAAAGAGTCTTGTTGGAGTGGCATTAGAATGGTATTATCAGTTGCCCAACTATTCTTTTAAGATATTTGATAAGACCACAAAGATTTGTTCATCAGTTTAGTGCTTACATTGAAAAGGAAGTGACTATGAGAGATCTATATGATTTGAAATAAAGTAAATAAGAAAGTTTTTCAGAATATCTAGCTTGTTGGAGAAGTTTAGTTTGCTGATTAAGACAACCTATGTCTCAAAAATATATGTTTGATATATTCATTGGTAATTTACAAGAACAGTTATCTTATGCATTATAAACTGCTACTATCACATCTTTAGATAAATAAATTGGGTTAGCAATAAAAGTGTAACAAGCTCTTATTAGAAGATGTCATATTAAGGTTAAAGAAGATAATTCAACTAAGTCTCAACCTAAGAAAAATTATATAGGATGCAATAATGATAGTAGGCATGTTAACAATGTCACTAACAACCTATAAAATATTGTACTTCAGAAACCTCCTCAAAGGAATTTCATAAGACTTAATATCTATACCTCTGGAAGCAGTTTTAAAACAACTATTGGATGTTAAGGTAATAGAACTACCTCCAGTAAGACAACCAGATACTACAACTCATTGGTATAAGGTAAGTCAATATTACACTTACCATAGAGTAGGAAATTGTACAAATACTTGTAAGCAATTGAAGCATGTGGTTTAATATTTGATTGATGCAAGACACATTGATTTAGAAAATATTCAATCAACAAATAATCAAAATCCTACTCAGCAAGTTCCAACAATGAATCAAGACATGGGGATATTTAAGGATCCCCTACTAAAGCATGAGCAACAAACAACCAATCAGGTGGTTCATCAAGATGATTCCTTATGCCATAGTAATGTGGTTGGTATGGTTGGGGTAACTACAAGGAAATGGGATCAAAATCAACAATATCAACAAGGACAGAGTTTAGCATCCCAACCAGTTTTAAAGGTGAATCAGAGAAAATATTCAGCTACAAGTATTCCACCTATAGTTGTGAGACCACATTCACAAGTTTTATTTGATCTTAAGAAACAGTTAGCTAGTACTCCAATAAAGATATCAGTGTTAAAATTTTTGTAGAATTATCCCGATCATAGAAATGCTTTAATGAAAGTTTTACAACAATAATCTATTTTCCCAAACATCCCTTCTAATGCCATATTTGACACCATAGGTTCTTTTGGGATACATCATGTCTCATTCTCAGGATGATGATAAACCTTCCTCAAAATTACATGGAGATTCATCACTTTACATCACCAAACTTACTGGGATACCCTTATCAAGTGAGTTTTGATTGATAATGGTTCATCTCTTAATTTGTGTACATATGAGTTCTTTCAAAAATTTGGATTAAAAGAGGAAGATTTAAAAAAATATGATATCATAATTAAAGCTTTCAATAATGAGTCCCAAGAGACATGTGGTGTCATATCTCTTCCATTAAAAGTAGGGCTGAGAATATTGAATGCTTTGTTTTATGTGGTACATTGTCCTACATCTTTTAATATTCTTCTTAGGTGACCTTGGATTCATATAATGAAGGTTATCCCTTCAAATTTTCATCAATATCTCAAGTTTGAATTCAAGAATTAAGTTATCACCATTTCGGGTGACCCCCGAACATTTTAATTCTATTCAAATATAGAGTTAGCTCAAATCTATTATTATTATTGTCCTTCTATTTCTTCAACAACTTCTCCATGTTCCTCATCTCAAATTTCCGAGCATCTTCAAAGTTTAAAATTGAGTGAGGAACATAAGACCCATTATTTCTCCTTGGATCATGATAATCAGTTTTTTAAAGAGCCTCTTCTAGATCTAGCTAAGCTATCATATTTACCCTAAACTATGGGCTTATAATAAGGGTGATGTTATACACATTGGCACATGTAATTTCATATTCAAAGGTATGGCTTCCAAAGAGAATCTCCATGGTAGAAACCTGTATCTCAATGAGTGCTCTTTTGCTCAATGCTATCTCACTAATGATTATCCCATTTCTAAGAAGATCTTGTCTGGTAGGGGATATACAGGTAAAGGATTGGGACCACAATAGAAGGGTATTCAAGAACCCTTAGATGTGGATATTTGACCTGGGATATGTGGTATAGGTTGTATATCTAATAAGAATGAACCTCTACCCTTTGAGGACGATGACCATCTTATAACTTATGCAGAATATATGGAATATAAAAAATTGTCAATAGATGATAATAAAAGTGTTAATTTTTATTTTCCTCCAAAAATAATGTCTTGCAATATGGTTGATTTTGTTCATTCTAAAAATAACATTGTTTTTGTTCAAGAAAATGATGAATCCTTGTATGAAGTATTTTATGCTTAGAATAATGCTTCTATTAGGAAATGTTGTGATTATCATGCCATGGATGATGAAAAAAAAGCCTTAAAAGAGCTTCTCTATGATTTTTAGGATGTATTCGATCCAACACATCATGGCATACCTCTTTATTTTGATAAGATGTATGGTGCATTTAGACTTTGCATTGATTTTAACTCTCCATAAAAAAAAGTTGTCATATAGTTGCATATTTATTTTCTATTGCATTCACCTGATTGCTCATATTGCACTACTGCTTGTCATCCTTACATGATTGATTAACATCTAACCTAACACACTGCATATTTTCCTATCATAAATTCATGATTGATTGTTCATGACTACTTATTCATATATATTTTTGAGGATCTTTCGACAATGGCATGTGATAATATCTAGTTAGGTCATATCTCACATGCATTGCACTTTTCACTAGGACTATGATGCTTAGAAATACCTCTCCTAGGGGTTATTTCCTTATTATGATAGCTTCTTCTCCTTTTATTGATTCCTTCATTCTCCTGGAAACTCTTATTTCACAAAGTCTTTCTCAAAGTCCCAATCTAGGATAGCACTTGCATACTATTTTTACACATATTACACCCCACATGGGATATTTATATATCCTAGTGGATATTGCACTATTCATGATCTTATATTAGGTAATATTATCTTTTGACCCAGTTGGCTCAACACCCCATTATAGGATAAGCTCCTAGGTCATTTTAAGTAGACCTCAGCATACATCCTAATGGGTAATCGCCTCACAATAGTAAATAAGGTATATCCATAGCGGGTCAAAATTCCCCACACACATTTTCACATTGATGCCAGTGTTATAACCATAACGATTCTAGTTATCTCATTAATGTGATCTATAGTATCTGGCTACACTGGTTCCTTGCAACCTACACTAGTATTATACTATGGATCATTTGTTATCTAATGGTTGACCTTTGGACCTCCATGTTTTCTCTTCTTCTTCTATTTATTATATCTTCTTATATTTCTCTTCTTCTCTTTATTCTCTCTTATTCTCTTTATTCTTTCTTCTTCTCTTTCTTATTTCTTCTCTCTTCTTTCTTCTCTTCTCTCTTTCTTTTGTTTTCTCCTATTTTCTCTTGTCTGATTTTGTTCCTTCTTATTTCTTCTTGTTCTTTACTTTTACATTTATTTATCCTCATGTAGTTTACATTAGGATAGTTTACATACATAAAAACACTTAAAATAAACAAATAAAACATATAAAAACATGCATTAAATCTTTACACATAGAACACATAGAATTACAATAATATCTGCAACTATGTATTACTTGTAAGAAAAAAAGTCCATCATGTGAGGTTGGTGTACCACAATCCAAAATCGATACACTCAACCTAGGGATGCACACCACAATGAAAAATTGGTGTTTCATCTCGATCCCTAGCCCACCCTCTCCTAGATCTAAGAGCTAACTCCCTCTAGACCTCCCTGATGTGGAGGCAACCTCAACTAAATCACTGACTACTGAGATATTATCAGTGCCCATGATCAGAATTGTTACCTAATCACTAACTTAAGGTAAATATGAAGCTCCATCCTCCACTTTTTAGGGACAACTATGTAGTAATATACCTCATAAAACATGGCCTTCCAAATAGCTACCTTCAACCTATCATCTGTTCGATATAGTTATGCATGAAATAGTTGCACTATGTCCCCTGCTTGGCTACTACCAATGATAGCTATCCCCTCAACCTTAGCCTATTTTTTCTCTCCATATAGCTGGGTTGCATCTCCCTAAATCTAGGTAACCTCTACCAGTGCAATTTCCCTCTCAGCCTACATTTGGACCATCTATATTTGTAGAGAAGCTAGTTGTACCTACAACTCCTCTATCCCCTAGCTCTGGACTCACACCACTACTGATGTGGATGTATCTCTAGGGTATATAATATTTAGCTCCTATTTCTTTGTGGGGACATATGTTTCTCCTCCATTTATAGTCCCTACTACGGGGATGGTCTCCTCTACCACCCAGATCTGGACCCATGTCAGCCTCTGTCTCAGTATATTAGCTAGTAGGAGCCTACTATGACTTCTCTATGGACCTGTGAGCTACCTCCTAGAATTCCTATTGCATACCTAGGTCCATTACCTATCACATATATACTAGTATGAGTAGGAAGATCCTTTGGGGCATGAATCCTTTATACCATTTCTTGTACCCGATGGCCACCCCTACATCTCCTACCCTTGGGTTGATGTAAGGAGGATCATATATATCCTCCTTAGCCCATATAGTGAGGTCTGGCTTATCTCCAACCCCTACTAAATCCTGTGTCACCCTTTGGTACTAGTAATCCCTCAGGTACATAATTCCTTGTACGATCTCAAACTACCGTAGGATTCGATTGAACTTGAGTACCTCTAAATATTGCCTATTTAACCTCACCCATGATCCTCCTCACCCTAGACATCTCTATCCTATCATCTACCCAGCTAGGGTGAAGCCTCCATGGTCACCATATAAGTTGTGCATCCTAAGTATCGTTGATCATCCACCTAGCTAGTTGTAGGTTTCCTACATAGGCCCTCTTAGTCCTCTCTAAGGATCTCGACCATCTGTATATTGCTGGTTACTCTAAGTCGAGAAATAGTTATGGTAGTGCTAATGGTATCCACATCGTGATGTTCTCTTAGCACCACACCTAGAGAAAATTCATACAAACTAGTCATGTATGTCGCTTATACATGATGTTGTACAACATCCTCTATAGGAGAGCCAACACATAATGGTCCCATGTGAATCGAACCTCTTGATGTTGCATGCCTACTACTACTCCCATTAGTGCCCATGAAAAGTGTCATATGCTAGTATGGCATCTCAAGAGATTAGCCACAACCCTTGAGAGCACCATGGTTAGAGGGTTTGCTCCATAATGACCAACCAAGTCATCAACTACTATGGTTCCCTCTCTTACCTCATGGGTAAAACTTGTAGAAAATAATTGAAGAGTGGTAGCTTTCCCTCATGATCCATAGACCTTGCTCCTCATGATGCGGATCCTCAAAATCTGCCACACATCATCCAGTGTGACAGTCATCTCCCCTATCAATAATCAAAAAGTGGAAATCTCCAAATACCACCTCTCTGCTAGGGTGGTCAACATCACCCTATCTATCTCTATCTGTGGCATCCTCATCACATGGTCCATCCCCACCACCTCTAGTCCTACCCTCTCTTCCTACCCTAGAGCATCCAGCTCTGCCAAATACCCTACCCGAAACTCTCAACTCTTGATAATACCTAGTTACATTCATAAAATAAAATTTAATCAGTTCCATAATAAAATTAAAGGAATTTTAATTAATTCAACATCACTTCTTAATTTTAAGCATAAGGATATTCCAATTCAAAAATTGCACTTTGGGTTTACTTGTTTTCTTTATTTTCTTCTCTTTTCTCTATTTCTTTCTTTCTTTTTATTTTTCTTAGTTTTTCCCCTAGTTTTCGTAAACTTGCATCCCATTTTTGAGGCGTGCGACTGCACTTTCATGAAATTACTCCCACTATTGTTTGAGCGTGACTTTGCAAAATCACACCTAGTTTTTTCAAGTATGATTTCATCATATTCATCCAAGGTAGAATTGCAACCGGGATGCAAAGATGCTCTTGGGTCGTGGCATAAAATATGTCGATTTTTAATAGTGAAATCCCTCTAAAACCCTAATTAAATTATGAAAAATGAGGTAACATTATGCATGAGGAAAGTTAAAAGTGATCCTTACCTACTCTCATACCTCTACCTCACTCCTCATGATCGTCGCTCAATGAATTGGAAGTGCCATCGTCTTTTCTCTTCTAGAGCTCTATTTTCTCTCCTCCTCATGGTGAATTATGACTTAGATTTTTACCCCTTTTACCTTTTGAACCCTATTTTTTTCTTTTTACCTCCTATTTTTTATTCACTTGGTTGTCACTTTATCTCTCTCTCTTCCTTATTCTGCATCAATTATTTCAATTTTTTATGAAACATTGCTTTTCACAAAAAATTGAGGGGGCACCCTGACCTATAGAGGCATTAATATCCCTAATACCTTGATTTGCATGTAAAATTAAAAGTTTTTGGAATGACTTCATTTTCCACCACCCATTTCTTCTAAACTAGCCATGCCATTTTTGCTTGTTGCTTTTCCCAGTGTGTGTGCCTACATCTTTTCTTTGACACATTTAATATGCCATAAATGCATCAAAGAGGGGGTAAAATGTAGACACAAAAAATTGATCCACTTTCAATGGAAAATCTTCCTTGTAACCCCTAAGAGGTCCTTAACCCTTCACAAGAGCAAGGGAAGACCTCTTTGCCCCTCATTTTTGTTTTCTTTTGCCTTTTAGTGAAATTGCGTCCCATTTTTATGAGGCACAACTTTGTGCAAGCTATAATGGGGCATGACTTTGTTGTTTTAACTTATTTTTAAATTTTATTTAATTTATTTTTTTTGGCCTGCTTAGACCTAGGTTTAAACCCTCCAACATGTTTAGTTGTTGGATTTTTATTTATTTTTCCTGCTTGTTCCCTCTAATTTCATCTATAAAATTAAGGATGTTCTTTCTTAATCATATGCAAGTTTTGATGTGTGATCTTAATGAGAAATTTTTATTATTGATTAAGATCAAAAAATTTATGATAGATCACTCTTCTTCCTTTGCTTTCTTTTGTTGTAAGCCAACCTTGAAGTACACATTTTATATTTGATCTTCTATTGCATAGATTGGATTGATTTATTGTGTGACTTGGTGGATCCGTGGTGTATTTAATAGAGATAGAGTTCCAACTTGGATACTTCAATCTTATCTACCTACTTCTACAATATCCATTAGGGTTTTCTTACTTTGTTTCTAACATTAATTTCATATTTTGCATCTGCATTTTATTTTTTGTTAGTCTACAATGATATCATGCCTAGCATTAGTGAGGCACAACTTTGCTTGTATATATTAGGGTAAACCAGTCTACAAAAGTAATATCACATGCCATCTAGGCAGGGCGTGACTTTCAAGATTCTATTTTCACTATTGCATTCCATTTTGTATCTAGATAATACTCCTGCATTTTGTTTTCTATTTTCTATTACTCAACATTTGTTTTATGATTAATTCTCCAAAGGTCAATTTTTGATTTTGTTTTAAAAGGTCATTTAAAGGACCTAGGGGACTTGAATGTTGCACCTCCAAGGACTGTTACACAACGGCCTAAGTTTGCCCTCTAATGCTAATCCTATTTTCAAGTGTTTCATGAGTTATATTTTTTTTTGGTAAGTTAAAATTTTTTATTTATCAAAAGAGGGCATTTGAAAGGCACCCTAATGCCTTGTACAACAACGAGATAAGAAGAGTAACCCAAGAAGAGAACATAAAGGAACACAAAAGAGACACAGTAAGCCTGCTACATCAAAAATGAATCAACCTTGAATAGGAAAGGAGCAAAAATAAATAGTCCTAAAGCTCGCAGGACACAACTAGACCAAATCCTTCAAACCGAAGGAATGAAATAAAACCAACAATAGGTGAAACCCCATCCTCACTTAGAGAGTAACATTAGTAAGCATCAGAGAAGTGGCAATGGTTTCTAGTGTGGTATCCTTTGGTTCATACTTCGGTGCATCCTTAGGAACATATTTCAAAACATCAAGACACACCTCCTTAGCAATATCCACCATGTCCTCATATTTTTTTCCGCCCTAATGAGGATGTGGTTTCATGATTTATATTGCAGAGATAGGTATTTTTGAATATCATTGGACAAGAAGCATAAAAAGCTAAATCAACCATCAAACTAGATAAGAGCTCTAATCATTTTATCGATTGAAGATCTGATCTAATTATTGATTCTTAGGCATATGAAAGTGAAAACCATTTAGTTTGCATCTAGGGATAAGTTTTATGCATTTATTTTTATGTTTCTACTTTAAAGGTTTTTTGGAATAAATCCTAGATTAGTGAGCATTCAAAATAAATAATCATTTTAAGCTAGATCTTGTATGCTTGCATTTTGTTTTCAACTATTATATTCTATTTTTGCATTGTCCTTTGTCTTTCATAGTATATATCTAGAAACATCAAACTTGGATGTTTTTATTAAAACTGAATACATCAAACATTCCTGAATATCCTGATGACTTGGAGTGAGTCCTAAAACCGTTCCTATTTTACCCTTCCTCCTAGCACCTAGTGTAGAGTACAACATAGCCCCCATGGTTCACCCCATAAGGCTTTCTACCTTTTCAGATCCAACCTTTTTGGGAATTGTACGTAGTAGGGAATTTTTTCCCCTCTACAAATTCTAGCAAAGAGAGGGAGGAAAGATTGTGAAATCTATGTGCATGAGTTCAATTAGAAAAATGGTATGTCTAGCTTGGAAAAATCACATTAAAGATGTGGCATGCTTGATTTAAGTTGGAACATGCAAAAACCAAGCCAATTTGGAAAGATTCTAAGGCATGTGAATTAAATATAGGATGGAAAACCATTGACATGAATAGTAAAAATCATGAGATTTATAAAATTTCCATTTTACAAGTGTTTTGGCAAGTTTATGATCTACACAAGTTCATATTCTATGAACTTGATTGTGTAGTGAACTTTTCTATCTGACTGTTGGAGTAAAAAATTTAAAATTTAGTCTCTAGATAAGGTTTGCATCCTATGAACTAGCATATGATTGGTAAACTTGTTTTGAGTCTCAAATTTTTGTAATGGAGGTTGAAAATGACTCAAATCGGTTGCTAAAATTCAGTGGAATCTTGGGATGTAATGGGGTGAACAAAATTGGATGTCTACACTTTATCCCATATTTAGGTATCTATTGCTCAATAAATGCATCAAAAGTATCTAAATTTTACCCCAATGTTATGAAAGAAGTAATCCTAAGATATTTTTTTCTCATTGTTTAGGGTGCTATGAAATTTTTAAGAAAATAATTTTTAGGTTTCGAAGAGTCTATATTTGGCAAGGAGGGGTAAAAAAAAATTATTTTTACTATGCAACTTTGGGAGTCAAAGCTCCATGGATTATTTTCTTAATTTTATTTTATGGCATAGTAGCAATGACCAATGTAACACATGGATGTGGTTTAAGATATGAAAGATCACCTAGGGATGTACTTATAGGTATGTGTGAAAAACTAATCCTTTTCCCATATTTTTCTTGCTTAAAATTGAATTTTAAATTTGAGGCTATGATTTTGCATTTGGATAGTGAACTTGCTACTAGAGAATTTGTAGATAGACTATGAATTTGTCATTTTTTAGTAGATGGAAAACTCCTCTAGAGGGGGTAAATTTACTAGGTGATGAAAATGTCAATGGGTGGTGAATTCATCTGAAAGCCATAAATTTAAATGCTATTAAGGAAATATAGGTTCACGAGTGTTTTTGGATGTAGGTATGGTTTTTAGATCATAGAGAGTGGTGATTTGGCACTCTTGTGAGTAATTTAGATAGGATGACCCCTACTAATAGGATCATCCTAGATGTAGTTGGACTTCGGGATTGATACCCAAGGTCACATTTGATCATGCCCTTCTTATCGCCTTAGATGAAAGGTGGTATTATTAGTACATCACCTTCATTTTTTCAACAAGTGATATGGAAGTCACCCTTGAGGATGTGTAGAGAATTGTAAGGATACCCATTTGAGGGGTTTCCATTAATATGAGTATAGACCAAATATTGCTTCTTCAAATATATTGTGGAGATATCAAGAATGGATTGATATGGTATTGTTTACATGTTAATAGGATGATTACTCATGGCTACATTGATAACTTTGTTGAGTGATTATTTTTAGTTTGTTACATTAATACATGAGTGGTTGTCTTCTATCATGGGGATGGTGTGGAGTGATTTTAGGGGTGAGATACTGATAATTCAAATATTATTAGGATCCATTAGTTTATATTGTCTCTATAGATTCTTGCATTAGGTAGTCTACAAAGAGGCAAAGTGCCTCATTTGTTATATCCTTCTATATATTTGATGTTGGGAACACATTGCCATTTGGCACCCATTTAGTTTGTATAACTATTTTGTAGATGTAGGACCTTTAGTAGCCTATAGATGGGATCACTCTTTTGGGCTTCATCATTTACTTTTCATAAGATTACCTCAAAAATCCAAAAAGGTTCTAGATAACCTAGAGTCTGACAAAATCATTTGGCAACCATGGAGACAACATATAAGAAGGGCCAAGGATGGTTTTTAGTTAGCCCATATTTGATGGATCTAATGGGTCATTGGACCTAATGAGAATGGGGAGATGTATAGGCTAGACTTATTTTTAAGACAATTTAGTCTTTGGTAGGATCTCTTGCCATTGGTACAATATTGGTATAGGTTAATAGAGTGGGATGAGATGGATGTAGGAGATAAACTTGATGCTTCACTCTTTGTAGAGGAAAATATCAATGATATTCCAATAATAGGTTTAGGTATAGATGATGTAAGGGATATGATTGCATACAAATAGTGGTATAGAGTAGTCCTTATTTATAGAATGACTTTAGATCCATGTAGATGAGGGGTTGATTCACTCATTAGGAGGTCAAGAGGTAATTGTGGTAGAAGACTCTAATTTTACTAAATGTTACACCCTTGATATCTATACCCCCTTATTAAGGATATGATCTAGAAGTTGACCCTAGCAGGGCTATAGAGGATATGGATGATTTTGAGAGATTTGCTATGTTGTGAAATATAGATGTGATGGCAACAATGATAGATTATTTATAAGGCATGTGATATTATGCATTATTATGGGATTTTTAGTTTGTAGTAGAGAGATATATGGTCTAGGATAAGGACAGGTGGTTCAAGTGACCATATAGATGTATAGTACTAGGGAAAGAGGTATTTAGACATGGGTAAGTTGACCACTCAAAGGGGTGTAGCAATCATAGAGTTACAAGTAGCACAAGTTACTATTGAGCAAGATGTTGTTAGAGTAGTAGCTACAAGTCTAGATATGCTGGCTATGCTAGATCATTTGGTAGGTATGATGGATTATTTAGAGATATATTAGGTCTAGAGTACCCACATTAGGATATTGTATCATCATATTGTTCCTCTAGTGTAGAGGTAGGCTTCTCTATCTCGTGCTCCTTCTAGATCTCATTCTAAGTAAGTTCGACTACTCAAGATTTATAGTAGTCAATGCATGGGCCTGCTCGAGATATAGGTTCTTAGAGTTGAGTTTTATAGATGTTGTTAAGATTTTATAGGAATTTTGGCTAGTTTTAGAGGCTTAGTGCATTGATTTTGTGATTATTATGCACTATTCCTTATGATTTTGTAAATAACTAAGCTTACTACTTTTGCCATTATGGTATGCTAGGCCATTCGAGCTTTGTATATGATATCCATATATATTGTCATTATGGTATGCTTTGATGATGTGAGATATTTTTAAGTTACTTTAAAAATTAATTGATGATGATATACTTTAATTTTTATAATTTCTATATCTATGCAAGAAATACTTATGATTGTTGCAAAAAAGTTGTTTAAATGGCATTGATCATATGCTTTGAGATAAGAATTTTTTAGTGATTTCAATATTTTTCTTTTCGTAGACTAAGATGGTCTAAAGGATTGTATGTTTAAAAATGTTTTTTAAATTTTTCCCAAAGTACTTAGTTAGCATTTCTTGGAGGACTTCATGTTAGCATTATTTAAAGAACTTCATATTAGCATTGCCTAAAGAAATTCATGTTAGAATTACCCAAAGGACTTCATGTTAGCATTGCCCAAAGGGATTCATGTTAGAATTTCCTAAAGGATTTAATGTTAGCATTGTCCAAAAGAATTAGTTTTAGCATCACCCAAAGGAATTCATATTAACATTTCTAGGGGGACTTCATATTAGCATTGCCCGAAGGACTTCATATTGATGTATACATAGTGTTTGTATATTGTGAGATCGAACAAATTTAAACATTGATGTGTGCTTGGACTAAGTGCTTATTCCTAGGGTACCAAAATAAAGTTTAGATTTCAAATATTTGACTAATGTAACCCACAAAGGTGGTATTTAACATTATCTATAAATCCGAAATCTAAAAGAAAGTGAAAGAATAAACATTAAATCCATAACATGCATAGAATATCTCGTTCTTTATTGCCCACAAGATGCAAATTTTTGAACACTTATGCATTAAAAATATATCATGTTACAATAGCATAATCTCTGGTTTTTCCAAACCAGTATGTGGAAGAGAAACAGCTCCAACAGGCCCAGACTGGCCTTATTTTCACCCTCAGCTCTGCAACCCTGCTTGCAGTGGTTTTTGACCCTTGTACCAATCTGTGCTTCTGCTTTTATACTTTCTAGCAATGCTCTATGTTTCACCCTGTGATGCTTCGTTTCATCTCCTAGATCACTTTGTTTCACCTTCCCCGTATTTTCATTGTTTTTGAATTTATGCTCGACATCGAGATGCTTGATCTTCTTTGTGAACTGTAATGCTTATGTAGCCCTTACACCTTTATGCCATGTGTTATGTAATTCTTTGCATGTTCCATAATGGCCCCCTATAAATCATGACCAAAAATAGCATGTTGCGATATCGTGACATTTTTATGTTGGCAGCTTAGTTTTCTTCTTTTATCGTGAAAATAAGACATGTCGCGAAATCGTGACATTTTTCGGCCAACAACCTTGTCCACCACCAAGCACAGCAAAAATAAGACATGTCACAAAATCGTGACATTTTTCTACCCGCAACCTTGTCTGCCTTCATGCACAACGAAAATAAGACATGTCACGAAATCGTGACATTTTCCTGTCAACGGGCCACGCAAATGCAACCTGTTGTGAAATCATGACATTTTTATGTTTCGGGATATATCGCTACAACTTGTGAAATCACAACATTCTTCTCTTTCAGGCTATGAGGATGCAACCTGTTGTGAAATCACGATGCATTTTCATTTTGCTATGTTTTGCTATACCTAGCCACGAAAATGCGACATGCCACAAAATCATGACACTTTTCATTCGAAATCATCTCACTACTTTCTATCATGAAATCATGACACATTTTCACTCCGTACACTTTGGTTGCTTTCTATCATGAAATCGCAATGCTTTTTCATTTCGTACCACTTGGCTACTTTCTATCACGAAATCGTGACGCTTTTTCATTTTGTACCACTTGGCTGCTCCAGCTCATGAAATCATGAAACTTTTCTCTTAAGGGCTGTCTCACTGCTTTCTGTCTCAAAATCGCGACACCTTTTCATTCCATACAACTTGGCTGCTCCAGGTCGCAAAAATGTGACATGTCACGATTTTGTGACACATTTTCCTCGCTTAGCTTGCCAATTGCCGTGAATCGCAAAAATGAGACATGTCACGATTTTACGACATCTTTCTATCTTTACCTCTTTTACCGTTGATAGATCATGAAAACGCAACTTGTCATGATTTCACGATACTTTCTTTCATCTATTCCTTCCTCACTTTCCATTCCACTGCAACAACACATCGCGATATTGTGACAACCTTCTTTTTTTGAGTAGCAATGTGTCACGATATCGTGACGCTTTCTTTTTCTTAGCCGCGACAGAGCAACACATCATGAAATTGTGACAACTTTTCTTTTCTGGCCATGATGGAGCAACATGTCACGATATCATGACAACTTTTCATTTCTAGCCGTGACGGAGCAACATGTCGTGATATCGCGACACTTTTTCATTTTGTGATATTTTGCCTTTTTCCTTGATTTTTAGCATCTGGGTCACTGAGATCTTCTTTGAAAGCATGCAAAAAAGGTGGGTCCCCAATTTTGGGGTGTGTTGTAGATCAGCCACAAAAAATGGTGACTCTGCTATCAAATGCTCCTGAGCATTTTGGTGAGAACCCAACCTGAAATATACAAGATTAGATATAGGTGTCAACACAAAAAATAAACAAATACCAACAGATCAAAAATACATGAAACATCAAAATCATTAAGTATCAGCTCGGTGTGTGCAATGTGTTTTCATTCCCTATCACTTGAATTTGATCAACATTCCATTGTCAGTTTCACTTATGATTTGCATGCAAGGCTATGAATGATTTGTGCAGGATTTGATGTATGATGAATATGCTAGAGATATAACAACCTGCTTTGCAAAGGCTCAAACCTTTTAGTATCATGAACAAACATATCAAAATTGTCAAACCCTCTTAGGACCAAATATGTGCATACTGAATTAATTTATTAGATCCCAAAGTTGGTTATGTGTCACTACCATCTTGAACCCATGTGCAAGTGTGAGTGAAATCAAAAATTTGGGGAATAGGATTCCCAACCTAAGCGAGATGGGAATTTAACCCTATCCTTACTATTCTGATTTGGAGTTCATTACCTCATCTTGAACAAAATAATTTAACCTGTTATGGATGAAATGGTCAGGCTAGTCTATCCATATGAGAAATCAGTGGTCTTGCTTTTATACAAGACATGTTGCCACGCATGAGCATACTTAACTCCATAATCCATGACTTGGCTTCATTCATTATTTTTCTTTTATTTCTTGGACCTTTGGGATGACTACCCATCCTTGTTAGGGACATGTAGTATGATCCTTCCAATCCAATATTAAGACAAAATGAGAAATATTAGTTAATTTTATTACTTGGACCTTTGGGATGACTACCCATCCTTTGCAGAGGACATGTAGTACGATCCTTCCAATCCAAGATTTATGATGAAATGGGAAAAATGGAAGCTTTGGGGAATTAGATTCTCAACCTAAGCGAGATGAGAATTATGTCCTATCCTTACTACTCCATGTAGGTCAAATCAGAGATTTGGGGAGTTGGATCCTCAACCTAAGTTCGATGAGGATTTAACCCTATCCTTACTACTCTGATTTTAGGCTTTAAGCATTATGGGAGTGGTAAAAACCATTGTTTTAAGGATTATGTTGCATGATAGGACATACATGAAATATTCTTTTCACCTCACCTTTTCTTCCAAGTATGGTCTTGACCATTTTGCTCAAGATTCTTTTTAATGTGTATGGAATGTGCTTGGTTCAAGATAGTTCGGGCAGAAGTTCCCAACCTTAGGATCCTTTTAATATATGTTATGTAATAATCCTAAGAGGATTCAACACCTTCTCAATGATTTCCCATGGAATGAAAATGTAACTGAGATGACATGTATATGCAATGTGGAATATGACATGAGATATGAATGCACTGATTCTTTTGGAATATATCATCTATTTTACCATAATGTGAAAAATTGAGAACTTCATGCATCACAAGATTCAAACGATGTTATTTAAATGTTTGTGTTACTTGTGGAGATTTCTACAACACAATTCCAATGTTTCATATTCTCCTAATTTTAGGCATAAGTTGACATCTCAATTTTTTCTTTTTTTTTTTTTTTTTATAGACAAACCAACATGTCCAGAGGACTAACACACAAAACTTAAAACCAAACCCAAAAGTAACTTCAAAAATGAACTTGAAAACACAAACCAAAACCCAAAAAACCAAAATCTATATACAAATGTACAATATAATACAAGATGATGCAAAGCTTGGATTATCACTTTCCTGGATCCCACACATGATTAGAACATTTCAACAACAGTATAATGTGATATGCATGCCAAGTGTTGTAGGAATCCAACAAAAACAAGACTAGACCAAACAATGCAACCCACTTCAACTTTCCTCTCTCACCCCACCAATTAGATTTAATTCCATTAGTACTCTCATAGGTGAGATTCAAATTTTCAAATTGATTAGACAATGATTGATTTTCAATTCTTTCATGATCCAATTCATGATTTAGAACTAGGCTTTCTTTGTTCAAAATGAAATTTTGTAAGCAAAAACCTATTTCTAAAAATTTTAAAGCCAAATCATTTTCCAAATTTGTAGGCCAATCAAATTCGTGCAATAGTTTGCAAGCATCTAGGATATTTACCAAATTAGGATCATTAAAAGTTTTTACCCTAGATTCAATTAGTAATTGTTGATGAATTTTATTTAACAATTCAAGTGCATCAACTTCTTTTCCATTCATTAAAGCAATGTTATTAAAGGTGTGATTAAAAATTATACCTTGTTTTTCATTTACCTTTAATGACATTTCACCATAAACATCATTCAAATTCAAAACATGGTCATGCAAATTTTCACCCAAATTTTGGATACTTGAACATAAAAGGTTAGATTCTAACTTTTGAACATTTTTATTTACCAAAATTTGATGGGGATTTGCAATTCCCTCTTTTACCTCATGGTCTTCATACTCTTCATTGATTACTTGTTTATCAAACATACCAAAATTAGGCACCCAATTGAAAACATGCCCATCCTTTTCAACCCTCAAATGTTTTTGGTCAAAGTGTATGTCAAGTAATTTGTTTTGATGATCACTTATTCGAGTTGCTTCCAATTGATCAATCTCTTTGTCATTTGGTTCTAATTATTTGTTCACTATCCATGGTATCTCTTCATGTGAGGTGGAAGTTTCAACATCCTGCATATCAAGTGAAATATGAGTTTCATCTATGGGGATGTGAGAAAAGAATGCATTATCATATCTCCCCCAACCATTATAAAAATTATCTTCCAAATTTGTGGGATGAAACTCCATGGTATTTGTGACATGATCTTTTGATTCATTTATCAATTCACTTTCTTCTTTGTCCTTGGTAATAGGATCATTATAATATTCCAAAATTTGATGAGATTTGAAACTCTCTTCCAAAACATCCTCAAATTGTACAGGAGTTGTAGAGTCTTTCTTTGAGTAGGCGATTATGTTGTCTTGTATATCAATTGGCACACAAGTTTCATTAGTAGTTTTGGAGAGAGTGTAGTCTTCCCACTTCTTCCAAGCATCATAATAATAATATTTCAAAATCAAGTGGTGGCGTTCAACTACTTCTTCAACATCTTCCAATTCATCAATGTGTTTCTCATCAAATTCATCTTCACCTTCCTTAGATGGTTCAATTATTTCCAAAAGTGGGTCATTTCTTGAATTCAAATTTGTAAGGCCATCATAATCCAAATTAGTAACCCATGATTCAATTTTATCATAATTTGGAGTGTGAAGAATTTATTGATCTTTAATTTTACACATCTCATCAATAGTATCTTCCAAGAACAAGTGGTGAAACTCTATCATATCTTCAAATTCATTTATTGGTTCTCTTCTGATTTCACTCTCAACCATTCCATTCAATTCTATGGTGGGTTCCATCCTATCACATATATCAAACATTGTTGAATTTAGAACCCCTTCATCCGAATAATCATGTATCTCTATGAATGAGATCATTTCTGCATAATCTTCACTAGTGGATGTTGGTTTAGCACTTTGCACCTCCCCTTGGACTACATCTAAGGTGGTTGTAAGATTTGGATATTCAAATTCATCCCCTTGATCATTTACCTTAGATATCATTGGAGTGGAGGGTGCTATATTTGATGGTTGGTGTAGGTTGGCATCAATATCCTTAGAAGGACAATCTCTTATGTGAACATGTTGTGCCTTTTCTTCTTCAAGACCTTGTCATTCTATCTCTTCTAAGATCTCATGGATTTTCTCTAGAGACAAGCCACCCATTTTTTCCTCAATGAGTGAAGCAAGTGTGGGGTGTATGGCTCCCAAGTATACTTCTATGGATTCTTCTTCTAATGTGTTAAAATTTTCCCACATTTGGGAGTGCAACTCATGAAATCTTCCATTGAATTGACTCAAGGATTCATTAGGCTCCTTACATATGGAGGTAAACTAATTTTTCAGGATTTCTAAGTCAACCTGATTACCAAAATGGTAAAGATAGGTTGCTTCTAGTTGTATCCAAGAAGTCCTAACCTCCATGGGTAGTTGGATATACCAAAAGAATGGTTTATCATCCAAAATGTATGCAAATAACCTACAAGCTACCTCCTCATAGAACACCTAGAATTGACATAATGTACTCTTGTAGACATGCAATTTTTGCAAGTATCCTAGTGGCACCTCCTGATTAAAACATCGTAAAAAATCCAATAACATTATAGGCATTTGATAGGGTATCACATGTATAGACAAACCCTTATAATGGTCCTCCATCATAGATACCATTCTCTCTCTTAGAAACACTATTTCAGCTCTCAAGGATACCATTTGCTCCTCAAGTGTTGCCATTAGTGAAACTTAAAATGTAATTTTAGAACCAAATCTGTTGAATATTCAACCTACAATGTATAAAAAAATCAAGTTAGCATCAACCAAGAGATGTACTCATTAAAATCAAATGAAAGTAATTGCATGAAACAACACTTTGTTAGTCAAAACCAAAATTTTCAAAATTAAATCAAATCACATTATTTCTATATGAATGTTGAGCAAGGTGTTGCAAGAGTTTTTTCATTGTTGTCAACACAGTCAGTTAGATCCAATGATGCAGTGGACAGGCAGTTCAGAAGTCATTCAGATGCAGAGGACAGAAGTTCAAAGGTTATTCAGAACATGGATAGTGAGTTTCCCAGAAGACCATAGTTGCCTTTTTGCAGAAAAAAAAAAAAAAAAGACAAGTAAGAAAACTGTCACGATTTCACGACATATATGGAGAAAAAGCGCTAAGGCAGAAAATTGTCATGTTTTCATGACATGTTTGGAGAAAAAGTGCTAAGGCAAAAAACTGTCATGATTTCATGATATGTTTGGAGAAAAAATGCTAAGGCAAAAAACTATCGCGATTTCGTGACATGTTTGGGGAAAAAGTGCTAAGACAGAAAACTGTCGCGATTTCGCGACATGTTCAGATAAAAAGCTCCAAGGAGGAAAAGTGTCATGATTTCATGACATGTCGGGTTTTCGCGACCCGAAGAGGAGAGAGAATGTACGAAGGCAAGTATGTCACGATTTCGTGACATGTTATGTTTTCACGGGCGAAATTCAGAAAAGAAGCCAAGGCAGTGAAAGTGTCACGATTTCGCAACACGTTCCATTTTTGCTGGTAACTAAGAAGAAAAGTGTACGGAAGCCAAAAGTGTCACGATTTCGTGATAGGTTGCAATAAAAGCCTTCAGAAGCTGAAAGCATCGTGATTTCATGACAAGATGAAAGGAAAATGTACGGATGGAAAAAGTGTCACGATTTTGCGATAGGCAGCAGTGAAGAAGCTAGCAGGATGAAGATGTCGCATTTTTGTGACATGTCATGATTTCGCAACTCTAGGAGGAGAGAGACTGTACGGTGCCAGAAATGTCACGATTTTGTGACAAAAGCGAAGAAGAAGGCCTAGAAGCAAAAAGGGTCGCGTTTTCATGATAAGAGTGAGGATGACGTCAGCGAAAGATAGAAGTGTCATGATTTCGCAACAAGAACGGTGACAAAGCAGACAAAGGCTAAAAGTGTTGCATTTTTGCTATAGCAGGGTTAAGAAAGCGTACGACCGCAAAAGGTGTAGCGATATCGTGACATGTTGTGATTTCGTGAGAGAAGCTATAGGAAAAATGACAGATGCGGCAGAGGCGGTTGAAGCCAACAAATTTGAATTTGAGTCAACAAAGATTAGGGTTTGGCAACCGACTAAAATTAGGGTTTCTCAGCCGACTAAGATTAGATCTTTTCTCATGAATTTATGCTATAAAAGGAGGGTGGTTTTCGAGTTTGAGTGTATCGAATGCATATCGAATTTGCACAAATAAAGTCCGTGTTGAGCAGCGAGTGAGATGTGTTGATCTAAGTGCAAGGTGAGAGTGAACTAAGTGCAAAAATGTCCAAAGGAGCAAAGGCAATCAGTTGTTGGTGCGCAAGACTGTTGCACAGAGGCAAACTGTTGGTGTGAAGAAATTGCACAGAAGCGACAGAGTGTGTAGAAATAGTAGACAGTTTGCAAAAAGGATGAAGGTATCTTTTTGTTATTTTATTTGAAGTCCAAGTTACAGCTTGGCATAAGGGGTTGGTGCTCCTTCCAGTAGGTGCTGGTGAATTAGGGGTTGGTGCTCCTTTCTGTTGGTGCAAAAAAATTGAGGGGTTGGTGCTCCTTCCAGTTGGTGCTGGTAAATGAATTGTAAAGTAGTTGCTTTGCAAAGGCTGGATTTGGATGGTAGTCCAAGCAGTAATTTTTGAGGAGTAGCCACATTGGTGAACCTTGTTAAATCTATGTTGTGTGTGATGCTCTCTTGTTATATCTAATTTAAATTTGCTTCATTTCTACATTAAGTATTGCTAGTTTAAAATTTTAAAAGGTCACACTAATTCACCCCCCCTCTCAGTGTCACTGTAAGTGCAACAATTGGTATCAGAGCAAGGTTCCTGTATAGGCTCAATCAGCTAGGGTGTTCCTGGTAGTGATGCTATGGTAGGTGGTGAAAGGTTCTCCTCAAACAAAGCACCATTATTTGATGGAACAAATTATGTGTTCTAGAAAATCAAGATGCAGACTTATCTCTGAGCTTTGGGATTTGACATCTGGAATGCAGTAGTTAATGGCTACACAGCTCCTGCCACTGCTCCAACCAACAACACCGGTAAAAAGGCTTTTGAAAATGACTCTAAAGAAAAAAATGCCATCATGTGTGGATTAGTGGACAATGATTTGGTCAAAATCATAAATTGTGAATCAGCAAAAGATGTTTGGGACAAACTAGAAAATATCCATGAGGGAGATGACAAGATCAAGGAAGCCAAGCTGCAAACTCATAGAGCTCAATTCGAAGCTTTAAAAATGACCAACGATGAGAACATAGAAGACTTCATGCAGATAGTGAATGGAATCACTAATTCAATTAGAGGTCTCGACGAAGAATTGGATGATGCTACTATCGTGAAAAAGATTTTAATATCGCTTCCCCAAAGGTTCGATTCTAAAGTCTCTACCATAGAAGAAGCCAAAGACCTAAACCATTTTAGTATGGATGAGATGCATGGTTCCTTGACTGCTTATGAAATGAGAATCATAAGGTCTAATCCCACAGATAGAGAAGTAGCATTTAAAGCTCTAAAAGGTAAAGACACAAAACATGAATCTGAAGAAGAAGAAACTTCAGATGAAATGGAAGCAAATTTTGTCAGAAAACTGAGAAAGGGCAAAAGAAAATACAGAGGAAAGCTACCTTTTAAATGTTTCAACTGTGGAGGTATTGGACACTTTGCAACCAAATGTCCTCTCAATGAGAAGGACAAAGGTGAGGAAACTTCACATCAAGAAAAATGTGAATGGAGGAAGAAATCTAACTTTAGAAAAGGCAATTTCAAAAAGAAAAGTTTTATATCCAGGAATGCAAATTCCTCAAAAGATAGCTCTAGTGAAGACTCTGAAGAAGGAACAGGTGAAGCTCTATTTATGGCATTTGAAGTAGAAAAATTAGAAGAGGCAGAAAACCCAGAAAAGAGAGAAGGTATGAACTCTAAAGTGTCTATTGAAAAAGCTAAGGCTGAAGTTGATTTAGAAGGTGAGCTGGTTTCTACTCTTGTAGAATGGAAATCTGAGAAAAGAAAGAATAAAAAACTGTCAAGAAAGCTTGAGGATGAAAATGACATTATAACCAGTTTAAAAATACAGTCAGAAGAGTATAAGAAAATGTCCGAAGATATTGAAGTTCAGGTAACCATGAAGATAGATTACTGCTGTAAACTAGAAGAAGAAAATGTTGGTCTTCAAATACAGATACAAGAGCTGGATCAAAAAATTAGCTGCCAATACAAACGTGAAGAAAGTTCGATGAAGCTGGACAAAATCCTAAGTGATCAAAGACTTGCAGGCATCAAATTCGATTTGGGCTTTATTGAAGGAGAATCATCAAACGGACCAAAAGCCAGAAATGTTGAATCTGTAAGGAGTGAAGATAAGAAATAGGCTGTTGAAAGTAATCATGCAAAAGAAAGTCGTGATGCCGGGCCTGAAAGAAGAACTGACAATGACGGCTTTACCAAGGTCACACATCAAAATAAAAGAAGATCTATGGCTCATTCAACAACCTGGCAAAGACCTTCTTTCAGGTTCAATCATTACTTTTCTGGTTTTTGTTTCAAATGTAATGGTTATGGACATAAAATTGCAGACTGCAAGTATAATGCAGGACCAAGAAGTTTCACTAGTAGAAATACTTTTGCTCCTTTAATAAATTATGCAGTAGAATTCTATAACTATCATAACTTTGGGCATATTGCAAGAAATTGTCATAGTATCTCTATTTCAAATCAATCTTAGAAAAGAAGAGTTCAACCTTATAGGTCAAAATAAAATAGAAATATTTTTGAAATAGATACACAAGATACTGGAAAGGGAAAATCCAAGCTAGAACCCAATATTGTTGTCAAAATAGAGTGGAAATAGAAAGAATAGCTCAGGGAATAAAAGGAATCTCTAATAGTTCAGACAACTTTCAAGGCTCAGAATAAATGTGTACCATGGATTCTTGACAGTTGTTGCTTAAGTCATATGACAGGTGATAAATAGAAGTTTGAAAAACTACAAAAATATGAGGGTGGCTCTGTAAAGTTTAGAAATAATGATGGAGCCAAGATAATGGGAAAAGGGTCAGTTAGAATTAGTGATGGGAAAATCAAGTCAGAAGAAGTTTTGTTTGTGGATGGTCTAAAGCACAACTTGTTGAGTGTCAGTCAGATCTGTGATAAAGGACATGAAGTAGTTTTCAAGAAGCAAGGCTGTGAAGTCAGAAAAATTAACAATGGGAAACTGATAGCAACTGGATCAAGGACGTCTAGAAACTTGTACACACTCTCAGAAACATTAGAAGGTACTTGTTTCATTGGACAGGAAGAATAAAAATGGATGTGGCACAAGAGGCTTGGGCACATAAGCTTCGATAATCTGATAAAAATTATCTTGAAACAGGCTATGAGAGATATTCCTTCAATTAGAAAACCTTCAAATAGCATTTGTGCTTCTTGTCAAAAGGGAAAGCAAACCAGAGTCTCTTTTAAAACAAAAGAGTATCACACTAGCAAACCTTTGGAACTCATACATACATACTTATGTGGACCCATGAGAACACTGAGCATAAATGGAGACAAATACTTTATGTTGTGTATCGATGATTATTCCAGAATGACTTGGATATTTTTCTTGAAGAATAAAACATAAGCTTTTGAAATGTTTAGGTATTTCAAACATCTAGTTGAGAATGAAATAGGGAAAATGATCAAATGTTTATGGTCAGATAGAGGAGGAGAATTCATCTCAGATGAATTTACAGAATACTATGAAAAACATGGCATTAAGAGACAATTTTCAGTAGCTAGAACACCCCAGCAAAATGGTGTGGTAGAAAGAAAGAACATAACAGTATAGGAAATGGCTCGCACTATGCTGGAAAAAAATAAAATAGCAGATAGATTCTGGAAAGAAGCAGTCCACACTATAGTATATATCCAAAACAGATAGATGCTGAGAACTCATGAAAGCAAAACACCCTATGAGTTGTGGTTCGGTAGAAAAGCAATAGCAAAACACCTCAAAGTTTTTGGCTGTAAGTGTTACATTAGAAAAATAGATGATAATCTTGGGAAATTTGAGAATAGAGCAGATGAAGGTGTCTTTGTTGGCTATTCTTCAAAAAGTAAAGCTTACAAATGCTACAACAAGAGACTCAAGAAAATTGTGGATAGTGCAGATGTTAAATTTGATGAAGGTGGGGAACGGTCAGCTGACTTTGAGGAAAATTACCCAATCTATGAAGATGTCATTGAAGGAGATGAGGTAAATGAAGCAGGAAAAAAACCTACTCTTGATTCATATGATTTAATCAATGACTCAGAAGCGCAATAAAATAAGAAATTTAAAACAGGCAGCTGGCAGAAAAATCATCCAAGAGATCAAATAATTGGAGATCCCATAGATGGTGTTCAGACAAGAAGGAAAGTAATAAGTAATTACTCTCTTTTATCCAACATTGAGCCCAAAAACATAGATGAAGCAAGCAAAGATGATAGATGGATGAAGACAATGAATGAAGAATTAGATCAGATTGAAAAGAACAAAACTTGGGAATTAGTACCCAGACCTGCAAATAAGAATGTGATCGACACAAAATGGATATTTCAAAACAAATTAAATGAACACGGGTAGGTCATTAGGAATAAAGCAAGACTGGTTTGTAAAGGCTATGCACAGGTTGAAGGTGTTGATTTTGAGGAGACTTTTGCACCAGTGGCCAGACTCGAAGCAATCAGAATGTTTCTGGCCTTAGCAGTCCACAAGAACTTCAGAGTTTATCAGATGGATGTAAAATCTGCCTTTTTAAATGGGAAACTTGAAGAAGAGGCTTATATTGAACAACCATATGGTTTTCAAATTAGTCAATATCCTAACCTTGTCTGCAAATTAAAGAAAGCTTTATATGGATTAAAAAAAGCACCACGGGCATGGTATGCAAGGCTAGACAACTATCTTTTTCAATAGGGATTCAAGAAAGGGTTGGTGGACAGTAATCAGTATGTGAAAACAGAAGGTGGGCATCTCATAGTTCTTGTTGTCTATGTCGATGATATCATATTTGGCAGTAGCAAAGATGAATCTTGTAAAGACTTAGAAAATAAGATGCATAATGAATTTGAAATGTCTATGATTGGTGAACTGTCTTATTTTCTTGGGTTACAAGTTAATCAAAATGAGAAAGGTATTTTTATTTCCCAAATCAAATATGTGAAAGAGATGCTAAAAAGGTTCACAATGGAGGACTGTAAGCCAGTTAGCACTCCCATGACAGCAGGCTGCAAGTTGAGTAAAGAAGAAAAATCTCCACCTATAGATCAAACCATGTATAGATCAATGATAGGAAGCTTACTATATTTAATAGCTACTAGACCTAATATTCTACAGGCAGTTTGCATGGTAGCAAGATTTCAGGCCAGTCCCAAAGAGACTCATGTGACAGCAGTAAAAAGGATTCTCAGATATCTCAAGGGTACTATGGAATATGGGTTATGGTATCCAAAAGGTAAAGACTTCACCCTTATATCTTATTCAGATGAAGATTGGGCAGGATGTGTTTATGATAGGAAAAGTACAAGTGGAGGTGCTTTTTATCTCGATGACAAGTTGGTTTCTTGGCACAAAGAAGAAACAATTTCTTTATCAACAGCTGAGGCAGAATATATTGCAGCAACAACTTGTTGTACTCAATTTTTGTGGATGAAACAAACCTTGAAAGATCTTGGTATTAATTTTAGTGAACCAATATCAGTTAAGTGTGATAACACCAGTGTAATTAACATCTCCAAGAATCCAGTAATGCACTCATAGACAAAACACATTGCCATCAGGTATCATTTCTTGAAGGAGAAAGTTGCAGAAGGAGAAGTTAAATTGGATTTTGTCCCAACCACAGAACAAGTAGCAGATATTTTTACAAAACCTTTGCCCAAGGAAGTGTTTGAGTACCTTCAAAACAAATTGGGAGTAGTCACACTTCCCAAGAAGTGACTAGCTACAGGGATCAACTTCTCAAGGGGAGCATTTGAGTATTTGCCTATTCTTTTGCTCATGATCATAATTTGTGCTAAGTGCAAAAAATTATGCCTGAGAATTGTATGTATGGACTCAGGGGGAGTCTGCAGCAGCCCTTTGGTATTATTGACAAAGGGGGAGAAGAGTTCTAGGAATTTACACAGGTGTTGCCAACAATTCCAAAGGGGGAGATTGTTGAGGAAGGTGTTGCAAGAGTTTTGTCATTGTTGTCAACACAATCAGTTAGATCCAATGATGCAGTGGATAGGTAGTTCAAGTAATTCAGATGCAGAGGATAGAAGTTCAAAGGTTATTCAGAACATGGACAGTGATTTTCCCAGAAGACCATAGTTGCCTTTTTGCAAAAAATCAAAGAAAAATACAAGTAAGAAAACTGTCGCGATTTTGCGACATATATGGAGAAAAAGCGCTAAGGCAAAAAAATGTCACGATTTCGTGACATGTTTGAAGAAAAAGTGCTAAGGCAAAAAACTGTCACAATTTCATGACATGTTTGGAGAAAAAGTGCTAAGGCAGAAAACTGTCGTGATTTCCCGACATGTTTGGGGAAAAAGCGCTAAGACAGAAAATCATTGCGATTTCGCAACATGTTCGGAGAAAAAGCTCCAAGGAGGAAAAGTGTCACGATTTTGTGACATGTCGGGTTTTCGTGACCCGAAGAGGAGAGAGAATGTATGAAGGCAAGTATGTCGCGATTTCGCAACATGTTATGTTTTCACAGGCAAAAGTCAGAAAAGAAGCCAAGGCAGTGAAAGTGTCACGATTTCGCGACATATTCCGTTTTCACTGGTAACTGAGAAGAAAAGTGTACGGAAGCCAAAAGTGTCACGATTTCATGACAAGTTGCAAGAAAAGCCTTCGAAATCTGAAAGCGGCCCGATTTTACGACAGGATGAAAGGAAAATGTATGGATGGAAAAAGTGTCACGATTTCGTGACAGGCAGCAGTGAAGAAGCTAGCAGGATGAAGATGTCGCATTTTCGTGACATGTCACGGTTTCATGACTTTAGGAGGAGAGAGACTATATGGATTTCATGACAAAAGCGGAGAAGAAGGCCTAGAAGCAAAAAGGGTCACGTTTTCGTGACAAGAGTGAGGATGACATCAGCGAAAGATAGAAGTATCATGATTTCGTGACAAGAACGGTGACAAAGCAAACAAAGGCTAAAAGTGTTGCATTTCCGCTATAGTAGGGTTAAGAAAGCATACAGCCACAAAAGGTGTAGCGATATCATGACATGTTACGATTTCGTGGGAGAAGCTATAGGAAAAATGACAGAGGCGGCAGAGGCGGTTGAAGCTGACAAAGTTGAATCTAGGCCGACAGAGATTAGGGTTTGGCAGCTGATGATTTTTAGGGTTTGTAGCCGACTAAAATTAGGGTTTCTCAGCCAACTAAGATTAGATCTTTGCTCATGAATTTATGCTATAAAAGGAGGGTTATTTTCGAGTTTGAGTGTATCGAATGCGTATCGAATTTGTGCAAGTAAAGTCTACGTTGAGCAGTGAGCAAGATGTGTTGATCTAAGTGCGAGGTGAGAGTGAACTAAGTGCAAAAACATCCAAAGGAGCAGAGGTGATCAGTTTTTGGTGCACGGGACTGTTGTGCAGAGGCAAACTATTGGTGCGAAGAAATTACACAGAAGCGACAGAGTGTGCAGAAACAGCAGACAGTTTGCAAAAGGTTGAAGGTATCTTTCTGTTATTTTCTTTGAAGTCCAAGTTGTAGCTTGGCATAAGGGGTTGGTGCTCCTTCCAGTAGGTGCTGGTGAATTAGGGGTTGGTGCTCCTTTCTATTGGTGCAAAAAAATTGAGGGGTTGGTGCTCCTTCCAGTTGGTGCTAGTAAATGAATTGTAAAGTAGTTGCTTTGCAAAGGCTAGATTTGGATGGTAGTCCAAGAAGTCATTTTTGAGGAGTAGCCACAACCTCGTTAAATCTATGTTGTGTGTGATGCTCTCTTGTTATATCTGATTTAAATTTGCTTCATTTCTGCATTAAGTATTGCTAGTTTAAAATTTTAAAAGGTCACACTGATTCACCCCCCCTCTCAGTGTCACTGTAAGTGCAACAATGAATAATCTGAAAAGTGTTAGAATAATATACAGCATACCTGAATTGATAAAAAAAATAGAATAAAGTAAACCAATTTAGGCCATCCTTTTAACAATTTGCTGAGTGTTAGAGGACTAAAGCATACAAAAATTTAAATTTAAATCACACTAAAATAAACCTGCTCAGGCCCTCCTTCTAGCGCCAATCTGTTGAGTGGTATTTTCACCCAGTTGTGAAAACACACTCTTCGATAGGATTTAGAACCCAAATCCTATCGGAGAGTGTGTTTTCACAACTGGCTGAAAAAACCACTCAACATATTCCATTATGGATTTCTTGGATTACGTGACTAGCATCTTCTATACTAAGGTAATGGAGGAGGATACCATTGAAATATTGCTTGTATATAACATCATAAATGATGACAAATTGACTAGCATATTTCCAAAGATTTTTGCATTCATTATGATTGAGACCTTAAGGTAATGTGCCATTTCTTAAGAAATATATAGGTGTCCTAATACCAAGGATGGGGGGGCTTTGTTGATTTAATAGAAAATATTGCTAAAGGTTTTTGACTAGATTTGAGGGTTGTTGATTGACTAATCTATTCAATGATAATAGTGGCTTGTTCATCCTCCAATTTTAGGAGAATGAGGTAAGTTGCAACTGCCATTGCATTGAAATCATTATTAGACTTAGAAATTGTATCAATTATAATCTTATCAAATGTGACTAATATATTCTTAACTATCTCTTTATAGGGTTTTAAGTTATTAGCCTTGGTTTGATAAGTTCATTTCATTTGATTAATTTTGAGCTAAGAGACTCTAAAAATAGCAAGAACTATGAATTTTAGGGTGTGAGCAATGTTGAACCTAAGAATTAGGGCTTAATATCCCATTGTATTGTTTGTGCATAAAAATTGCATCTTACAAGATATTAGTATAATAATTTACTATGGGGAGATCAGAAAAACACCTGCTTCTACTCCTTTAACACTTTTGGTGCCATCAAATTTAAGATACTAGGTGTTATATGACTTTGTATCTAGGTAGTAGATAACATCATCATAAAATCTAACTTCTATGGGCTAATGAGCTTCTAATGGTATGCATGCTAAATGGTCTGCTATAACTTGTTCTTTTATGTACTTTTGGTTTTTTTAAATTCAATATTATACATGTTGAGATCCATTAACCACTTTGTAGTACAGCCTAAGAGGTAGGGTTTTAACATAAAATATATTAGAGGGTATACTCTAGCTATTGCAATGGTTTTTCTATTGAGAATGTAGTGTATCAATATTTTAGAGATGAAAAGTATTGCTAAAAAAAATTCTTCTAAGGGTTTATAGTGGGTTTTATAACTCCCTAGGGATCTCCTGATGTAGTAGGTTGTCCTTTCATTATGTTGGTCATTGTATTATGTAAATATAGTCCCTAAGGTATGCATAGTTTCAACAATGTACAACACTAGAGGTTTAAGGGGATCTAGTGGCATAATTACTAGAAGAGATAGAAGGTATATTATAATGACATCAAAATACATGTGGCACTCATCGTGTCATTTGAATTCAACATATTGTTTGAACAACTTACCTAGTAAAATGTTGGTATTTATCAACAAATTGGGAGATAAATTACCTAATAGCCTTTAGCTTACCTGGAAGACTACATAGTTCTCTAGTGTCCTAGATGGAGGTATGTTTGTAATGGAAGAGAAATTTGGTACATCAAATTTAATTCCATAATGATAAGAAATGAATCCCAAAAAATTTCTAGATGTGACTCCAAAGACACATTTAGAAGGTTTAAGGTGAAATTTGTATTGCCTCAAATGATCAAAAATTTTTCTTCATATTTGAACATAGGCTTATTGCCTTAAATAATGAATAATGATATCATTGAAATATAATTGTACAATACCATCATATCATGAAAGATATATGGTATAGCATATTGGTAAGTTGCCCCGAAATTGTTCAAGCCAAGAGGTATGACTTGCCAACAAAAGGTTCTCCATGGGAAGGTGAAAGTTTTTCTAGATTGATCTTCTAGTACTTTATATTTATCAATGGATCTATGTGTCTTATACTTGATTTTTAAAACCCACTTACACCCTATGGGCTTCTTTGCTTTTGTAAAATCAATGAGATCCAATGTTTCATTCTTCATTAGTGATATGTATTCTACTTTCATGAAAATCTTCCACTCTGGAAAACTAAATGTATTCTTCACTAATGTTGGATTTGAGTTCTCTATTACTAAAATCATCAAGCCCAAAATTACATCCTATCATGTACTACTATGATTACATGATCATATGTAAGTTATATCAAGTGGTACATCAAGCTTAGCATCTCTGAGAGTATCTGTGAGTCATTCAGGAGTCTTTATTTATTGTGGTGGAGTAGCCACTATCTATTTTATTATTTTTTCATCAACCACTTCTGAATTTGACTCAACTTATGTAACTTCTTCATAAATTTTATCCTTGTGCTCAATTCCTATAACTGAAGATGTGAAATCTAGACTCCTTAGAATCATTAGTGTTTATCTTAAAATATTCATAAAATATATCATATTTATTTATATGTATTTTCTTGGGTACTACATATATTAGTTAATAGTCTTTTAATACCTTATCATATCCAATAAATATACAAGTCAAGGTTTTAGCATCTAATTTTATCATTTTTTACCTTGGCACATGCATGTACACATTACTTTTGAAGACTTTGAGATGCACAATTGAGGGATTTTGTGGACTGGGATTTTGACCAATATTATTTAAGTGTAACCCTTTTGAAGTGACTTTGTAGGATCTCTATATTGAAGATACACCAAAGTAGAGATAGACTCTACCCAATATTGCTACTCTAGATTTGCTCTTATGAGCATGCAACAAACCATTTTCATGATAATACCATTTTTCTTTCAACAACCCCATTATATTTTGGAGAGTATATAATAGTAAGATATTTTTAATCCCATTTTGTACAAGAAATTTGAAAAATTATTTGATGGACATTCCCCATCACACTAAGTAGAGAAATTAAATATGATGCCTAATTTTTGTTTCAATAAGGTTCTTGAGGCATTGAAAATTCATAAGGGTGTCTGAATTTGAGTGGTAGAAAATAGATTTACATATTCCATGATTAGTCATCAAAAAACAACTATAAGTACATATGTCCATCATAACTAGTTGACACAGATCTACAAATATCAATGTGTATGATATCTAACTATCCTCTACCTCTATGAGTGTTGAGTTCAAAAGGTACTTGATGTTGATTTATTGCTAAACAACCTAAACATAATTTCAATGTGGGTGAAAGGCTAGGAATACATGTCATCATATGATTCTTACTCAACTAGAGTAACTATCCAAAACTCATATGTCCATATCTCCTACGCCAAAAGGAGGTAGCATGTATCATGGCTATGGATAGTGCAACATTAGGATATGACATGATATCGAGTGCAAACAAGCCATTATTATATGAATGATTTACTGTAAAGTTGTCATGTTTTATGATGAAACACCTCTTTTTGCTATCAACAAGCCAAAGTTCAACTACCACATCTTGATCTACAATTTGTGATACAAATACCAAGTTGTTTTCTAATATCGATATATGTAGTATATTTTCAATCATGCTTTTTCCATCAGTCATACTTAGAGGGAATTTTATTATTCCAAAATTATAGGCTTTATCATCAACAATGGTGTTTGGTTTCCAATATTTAGCTTGTAATAATTTAAACCACATTTTATCTCTATTCATGTGCTTGCTAGCTCCTACATAGATATACCAAATTTCATTTTTCAATTTTATCTATACATTCGACATTAGGACCTTGTGTGCCAATTGAGAGTCATGATCAACATCAAGATATGATTATTCATATACAAAATACCCTTGTTGTTTTTTGGGGTTTGTTTTGAACTACGTATTTTCCTAAGGAGTGTTATGGATTTGACTCTCTCAATTCATGGAGTTATATCAATAATACTTTGTATCAGGTCCTTTTTCATAGATTTGGTAGTACCTCCAATACCTTTAAGGTTATTTTTATGATGATGAATGAGAGGAAGGATCCTTCTATGGATTATTTATTAAAATGAGTACATTGTTTGTCAGTTGGTATCTCAATTTATTGGTTGCTTCTTCCTATTGATGTATGTTAACCACATTATCAAAATACACCTTCCTATATAATATATTAAAAAAGTAATCAACACTAAAAATAATATGGTACAAATATAAGTATGATGGGTACTAAGATTATATATTATACTATATATCCAATGGAATTCAATGCTACTTTTAATTATGCAAATCTATAAATAAATTTCTTTATAATTTCTCCATCTTGAATTCTTAGCATGTGGATTTCAGACTGAGGGTGAAGAATTGTTGATTCATTCATCCATTTAAAGATGGTAGAAAGTGTATCCCATGTCTTATTGGATGTTTATGGTTCACTAAAGTATGGTTGAATGAAATATTTTATGGTAAGGATGATGATCATTATTGCCTTGGTATTTTCCTCATCAAAATATTGTTGAGACTCTTCATCATATTCATTTTTAGTGACTTTTCTAGTGACAATGTCCTAGATTTTCTAAACCACTAGGATGGTCCTCATAATGGTCTTCCAAGATGTAAAATTTAGGTCTTTGAGTAAATATAATTCTATAAAGAAATAGGTGTTTCCATAGTGAGGGTTCCTTATATCTCCAACTAGTCTCCCTTTTGATATACCACCAGTTTACTATACTAAATATTTCTATATACCTACATTACATATACACATGTTGGTAGGTGGATGAAGCTATTCCCATTAATACACATTATTTTATAGGAGAAATACCTTAAGTTATGTGAAATAGAATGATACAACATACCAAGGTAGTGTAGAAAGTGGTTCACCCTACTTAAATATAAATCCTTGTAAATGGGCATAACTTTCCCATATACTTGAAAACACTTAATTTCAAGATTCATGTCTAGTGATACTAATGTCTATAAAAAAATGGAGAGAGAGTTACAAAAAATAATGTCCTTATTTTCCTTGACAATTTATAACATCGATGCCTAGACATAATTATGACAAATTTTGTAGATTATAGAAATAGTAGATTAACACAATACATTTACCTATAAATACAAGCTAGAAGTTCCATTTACACTAAATATTGCATGTCTACTTACACACATGTTTAATTTGTGAAAATGTTTTTAATACTTCATTAACATTTTTTGTTTCACCAAAGTAAAGAGACTAGACGTTATATGACTTTGTATCTAGGTAGTAGATAACTTCATCATGAAAGTTAACTTCTATGGGTTGATGAGCTTCTAATGGTGTGGATGATAAAAGGTTTGCTATGACTTATCCTTTATTTAATTTTATTTATTAATTTAATATCAAACATGTTGAGAGCCATTATCCAGTTTGTAGTGTAGCCTAACAGGTAAGGTTTTGACATGAAATGTCATACAGGGTCTACTCTAGCTATCACTATGGTTTTTCTATTGATAATACAAAGTCTTATATTTTTAGAGATGAAAACTATTGTTAAATAATTTTTTCCCAAGGGTTTATAGTGGGTTTTATAACTCACTAGGGTTATCCTAATGTAGTAGATTACCCTTTCTTTATGTTGGTCATTGTGTTTGACCAATATAGCCCCTAAGTTATGCATGGTTATAACGATGTATAACAATAGAGGTTTTAGGGGATTTGGTGGCACATGTACTAGAAGAAATAAAAGGTATATTCTAATGGCATAAAATCCCTTTGGAACTCATTGTACCATTTGAATTCAACACATTTTGTGAATAACTAAGTAAAAGGTTCACAGTTGTTAGCAAGTTGAGAGATAAATTGCCTAATAGTTTGTAGCTTTCCTTGAAGACTACATAGTTTTTTGAGTTTCCTAAGTGAAGGCATGTTCGTAATAGAAGAGATATTTGTTAGGTCAACTTTTATTCCATAGAGAAAAGCAATTAATCCTAGTAATTTTCTAGATGTGACTCCAAATACACATTTACAAGGTTTAATGTGAACTTTATATTGCCTCAAATGATAAAAAATTTGTATCAATACTCGAACACGTTTTTTTTTCCTTAGAGAATGATCAAGGCAATAATTAACATAAGCTTCTATAGTGGCATACATCATGTTATGAAATATATATGCCATATCATGTTGGTTGGTTTCCTTGATATTTTCAAGCCAAAAGGCACGAATTACCAACAAAAGGTTATGATGGGGAGGTGAAAGTTATTCTAGATTGATCTTCTAGTACCTTATTTTTATAAATAGATTTTTTTATCTTATAATTTTGAAAACCCACTTGCACCCTATGGGATTCTTTGCTTTTGGAAAATCAATGATATCCCATATGTTATTTTTCATCAATGATGTGTATTCTGCTTCCATGAACACCTTCCACTTTGGTAAACTAAGTCATTATTAACTGATTTTAGTTTTGTTTCTCCATTAGTAAATTCATCAATCCTAAATTTACCTCCTATCATGTACTACTATGAGTACATGATCATATAGAAGTTAGATTAGATGGTGCATTGAGATTAACATGTTTGAGAGTATTTGTGAGTTATTTTAGAGTATTTATTTGTTGTGGTGGAGTATCAACTATCAATTCTACTACTGGTTCATCAACCACTTCTAAATTTGACTCATTATATGGAAATTCTTCATAAACATCTCAATTTTACTCAATACTCACAACTAGATATGTGAAATCTTCACTCCTTAGAATCCTTAGTGTTTGTCTTAAATTATTCATAAAATACCACACCATTACTTATATGTATTTTCTTGGTTACTAGATCTATTATTTCGTAGAATTTTTATGCCTTATCATACCTAATAAATATACAAGTTAGAGTTTTAGCATCTTACTTTGTTCTCTTCTAATTTGGCACATGCATGCACACTTTACTTTTGAATACTTTGAGATGCACAACTCAGGGATTTCTCATGGACCAATATTCTTTATGTGTAACCCCTTGATGTACCTTTTTAGGTGCTCTAATTTGAAGATACACCATAGTAGAGATAGATTCAACCTAATATTGGTGCTCTAGATTTGCTCTTATGAGCATGCAATAAACCATTTCCAGGATAAAATGGTTTCTTCTCTCAACAAGCCCATTCTATTTTGAAGATCATACAATAGCTATTTCTTAATATCATTTTATACAAGAAATTTTGAAAATATATTAAATGTACATTCTTCCATCAATATGAGTAGAGGAATCAAATATGTTGCTCAATTTTTAGGAAAATAAATATTTAGACTAATATTTTACATTAGTGTTTAGACATTGACCAAGATTGCATTTGATAGTAGAGATGGACAAGTTGATGGTAATTTAAGAGTAGGGTAGCAAAAAAAATGGTGGGTCTACAATCCTACAAAGAATTTTGTTGTAATATGAGTGATTAATCAAGCAGAAAAGGATATTTATTAATTCAACAAAAAACAATAAAAAAATTTGGCTCTACAAATATATGCATGAAGATGTGTCTTGGTTTCTCAAGAGACTCTTTATGTTAAAAATACCAATCCGTCTCTTTGGATTCTACCTCTTCAAATAATACATAAATAAAAAAATAATTATCTAACACTTACTATGGATGGATGTAAAAAGCATGTCAATGTAGAGTTAATCAACTATGCTAGAATGATTATATAGTTTAATACCAATATAATGAGACAATATGAAAAAACAATGTTAAGCATAGCTAGGAACCAATAAAAATTATAGATATCTTAATGTAGATTATTTTTAATAAATGGTTATCAAAATATAATAATGGATTAAATAAAATTAGCATATTGTGATTAGGTTCATGCCATATATAGATGGGTGTTAAATTAGGAAGCTACCTCATTTGAGAGAACCCAACTACTAAAACTATTAAAACAATTTGATTAGTATAATAATAAAAGTGATCCTCTTAAAACCATGGGATCAAGATATATATGAAAATGGGAATTTAGAATTATATCAAGACCAAACATGATAGTAGTATTTAGACTAAATAGGATAAAGAGTACAAGATAGAAAGACAATGGTAAATATACAATAATATCAAAAAATAATATTATAGAAAAATATATATAATCATAGAAACCTAAATAAATATTTTTAACATGATAGGTATAATCATATGTTTGAGTTCCAATGTGAATGCTATTCCTAAAGCTGCATGGGTTAGAACAAAAAAGTCATGATATACTGTGTCCCATTTTTTATACTCTTTTGGGACTGCAATTACTTGTATTTGAAATATATTATAGTTTTGCAGTTAATCTTATTTCAACTAATATACATATATTTTAGATCTTTTGTTTATCAATTTTGAAGAAATCATATGAAGGTTAGCATACATGCTATTTAATGCAAAAGTCGTATAGGTAAATGGTATGTTGTGCATTTTTTAGATGGATATATTACAAATAAAATTCATTTATGTGATATGGCATACACAAATTTTGAGTATGTGGGATTTTGTAGGTCCAATACTATATTGTAGATTTTTTATTATGAATATGATTGTTTATTATGTAACATATTTATAGATGTTATCTTTCCAAGGTGTTCTTTAGAAATTCATTTACATCTTTGTATTTGTATTTTATCTTATGATATTTTCCTAAGATCATGAAACAAACAAATGTAGTAACCCCTTTTATTTTAAGAAGATAACAATTTAGATTGATCCAAAGGCTTATAAATTGAGTTTTAAGCATCTCACTTTGAAATTTTTATGTGTTTGTTGTCACCTACAAGCACATTGAGTTTTGGTGTAAGTTTCCTCTTTGGTTGAACTATAGACATGTAAATAGACATGTTCCAATGTTCTTATATCTAAAGCTAAGTTTAACTTGGGATATACTTTTACTCAACCTAATTTATATTTCATATACATAAATTCAATGGAAGAAGCTATCTCCTATCTAGAATAAAATTTATCTTACATATTCTACTAGGAATTATTTCCCATAATATTTCTTTAACATTATATATAAGCAACATGTAATTGTTTTTAATGATTACAACATAAACCTATAAGTCAATGTTTCAACCTCTTATTTTGAAAGTTTTACTTTATTTTTAACTTAATTGTTTTATCTTGAGACCCATTGATTTCTTAATAAAGAAATTGTCTTGATTAAACCACAAACCACTAATAAAATAGCTTTCAATATCATATTTGAGGCTTTATTTTTAATACAAATGTTACTTTATGATGTACCTATTATTAGCCTAATTTATATTTGATGGGTATAAATTCAAGTACAAAATCTATTTTTTATTTTAATAGTGGTCCTTTTTTTCAATTATACTAGAGGAATTGGTAACACATTACAATTTTCTACACCTCTTCTTGGGTGGAATTGATTATTTTGAAAGTTTTACTTTATTTTTAACTTAATTGTTTTATCTTGAGACCCATTGATTTCTTAATAAAGAAATTGTCTTGATTAAACCACAAACCACTAATAAAATAGCTTTCAATATCATATTTGAGGCTTTATTTTTAATACAAATGTTACTTTATGATGTACCTATTATTAGCCTAATTTATATTTGATGGGTATAAATTCAAGTACAAAATCTATTTTTTATTTTAATAGTGGTCCTTTTTTTTAATTATACTAGAGGAATTGGTAACACATTACAATTTTCTACACCTCTTCTTGGGTGGAATTGCTCACTCGTTACAATTTTCTATACCTCTTCATTGGTTTGAATTTCACTCTTTGTCACCACTATAACCTTCAATTGCATTGGGTAAACCTTTTACATGTTCTACTAGGAATTATTTTCCATACTATTTCCTTAACATTATATATAAGCAATATGGATTTGAAAGCATAAACCTATAAGTCAACCTTGCAACCTCTTATTTTGAAAGTTTTAGTTTATTATTATCAACTCAATTGTTTTATTTTGAGACTCATTAATTTTTTAAAATAAAAATTGTCTTGATTAAACCACAGACCTCTAATTAAATAACTTTCAATATAATATTTTGATACTTTATTTTTAGTACAAGTGGTACTTTAAAATATACCTTTTATCAACCTATTTTTATTGAACCAAATATATATATATATATATATATATATATATATATATATATATATATATATATATATATATATATAATATATATAATAAAAATACAATGCAGTCTCTTTCTATGACTAATATTTTAAATATAGTCATCAATCTATTGTTCAAGGACTTTTAGGAAAATGTAAAACAGACTTTTTGCTCATCCAGGAGACAAAAATGTCTGTAGATCTTATGTGCAAGACTGCTAATAGAATATGGTGGGGTGCTGATTATATGGATGTGGTTGCTCAGGGTGCCTCAGGGGGGATTGTTACTCTCTGGAACCCTCAAGTATGGACAACTTTAGAACACATAGCTTGGAGGGGTGTTCTCACTTCTCTGTTTAGAAACAATGCCATAGCTGAACATGTTCTTATTACAAACTTCTATGGGGCTCAATGCTTTGATGGCCAGCGGCTCCAATGGCAAGCTGTACACAACATGAGGTCATCCCGAGAAGTTTTTGACTGGATCATAGCTGGGGATTTTAATGCCAAATTATCTGTTAGGGATCAGGAAGGTGGTGCCCCAGTTTTGGATCCTGGGGACCGGTTCTTGATTGCCCAAATCCAAGCCTTTAATCTGGTTGATATCAAAGGCCCTGGAACCTACTTTACTTGGACAAATAAGAGGAGAGAGCCACACAGCAGGAAGGTTAAGTTAGACCAGTTTTTGGTTTCTGAAGAGGCATTTATTAAATGGAATCTTAAGTTCCAGATTTTGGAAGGTCCAGTCTCAGACCACTATCCCCTTTTGTTGGAGGGAGGGCCGATGACAGGTCAACACCATAAGCCATTCAAATTTGAAAATTTTTGGTTGCAAAAGGAGGATCTCCGAAGGAAAATTCCACAGTGGTGGGAAGAAGGCCGCCTACCCTTGGGGACTGCAATGTTCAAATTCCATAAACAACTCCATTTTGTCAAGTGTAAATTGAAACAGTGGAGACAAAACAATAAGTCGGACTTCCAGCTCCAAAGGGCCCCCTTGATGGCTAGATGGGAGGAGGTGCAAAAACACTTCAGGGAAGGTACCATAACTGAGCACCTTAAAGCTGAGGATGATGCTCTGCGCAAAGCGGTTGAGGACATTGATAATCAAGAGAAAATTTATTGGAAACAGAGAGCAAGAATCACTTGGTTACTAGAAGGCGATAGAAATACAAAATTTTTCCACCGCTCAGCCTGTGCAAGGAGACAAATGCATAACATGGAAGTCCTTATCGATGAGAATGGACACTCCTTTGATACTCTCCCTGGACTGCATTTCCACTCAATGGATTATTTCTCAAACCTTTTTAAGGAAAGTGGGGAACAAGATGTGGAAGACCAAAATGAAGTTATTAATGTCATACCTTCTATTATCTCTCACGAAGAGAATCAGACTCTTCTTAGACCCATTGACAGTGATGAACTAAAGAAAGTGGTCTTTGGGATGAGCACGAGAAAATCGCCAGGTCCAGATGGCTTTCCTATAGAATTCTTTCAGGCCTTCTGGGATACTCTGGAGAAAAATGTTTTGGCTGTCGCAGAGGAGTCCAGAACTAATAAAAGAATGCTTAAGGCTCTTAATCACACCTTCATCACTTTAATTCCAAAAGGGGAGGGGGGTTTCATCTCTCTGATTTCAGACCGATTGCCTTATGCAATGTTATTTATAAAATAATCACGAAGATTATGGCTGAACGGCTAAAACCTTTTCTCCATAAAATAATTTCCTCTGAGCAAGGGGGTTTTGTTGAAGGAAGACAGATCTTGGATGAAGTGGTCCTTGCTCAGGAGGCAATCCATACAATGCAAACTTCAGGCAACAAAGGAATGTTCATAAAGTTGGATATGTCCAAGGCTTATGACAGGGTGGAGTGGGGCTTCCTGGCAAAGATGATGGCTACCTTTGGCTTCTCTCAGGACTGGATTGACTGGGTCATGAGCTGTATCTCCACACCTTCTTTCTCTGTTCTAATCAATGGGCTCCCCTCGACTCCTTTTGGAGCCTCTCGGGGTCTTCGTCAAGGGGACCCTTGCTCTCCTTACCTCTTCCTCATCTTAGCAGAAGGATTAGGCAGACTCTTCCTGAGAAGATGACAGCTAGGTGTGATAACAGGTATTAAAGTGGGGACAGAAGTTTTGACCCACTTACAGTTTGTGGATGACACAAGATTGGTTGGAGTGGCCAGCCTCAGGGAAGCAAGAGGAATTAGAGATACTTTAAACATCTACCTTCGGGCCTCAAATCAAGTCATTAATGATACAAAATCCAAAGTGGTCTTCTTCAATCTTGACCGAAGGTTACAGGAAAGAGTTACTGAGATCCTGGGATTTACTAGGACTTCTCTACCTGTTGTTTACTTGGGGGTTCCACTGCATTTCAAAAAACTAAAAATTGATATCTAGAAGGATCTTTTGGATGGCATCAAAGAGAAAATGAATCATTGGTCTCATAAATGGTTAAGCTATGGAGGCCGACTAACTTACGTTCAATCAGTTATTCAGGCAATGCCAATATACAAATTCTCCATCCTAGCTGCCCCACATTCTATATGGAAAGAGCTTGACAAAATGGCCAGAAGATTTTTATGGGAGGGTGCAAAAGGGAAGAAGAAATGGGCCTTGGTTGGATGGGATAAGGTCACCCAGCCCAAGGATAAAGGAGGGTCTGGATCGAGAAGCTCCAAGCTTAATAATCAAGCTTTGGCTGGTAAATTGTACTGGAGGTGGATTTCCCAGCCAACATCCCTCTTTAGCAGAATTCTCTCTAGCAAATACCTAGGCCATGCTCACCCCAATGATCTCGGACATTTCCCTTTGGAGGGTAATGGATCCTTAGTATGGCAGACTCTCAAGCTGGGAGCTCAAGTTATTAAATATCAATTGTTTTGGAAAGTGGGGAGAGGGGAGAAGGCCCGTTTCTGGACTGACTCCTGGGATCAGCACCCTCCCATCATTGCTGTGTTTCCAGAATTGCAACCCATTAAATCAGCCATAGAAGACAAGGGCTGGATTCATATTGAGAGTTATTTCAATACCAGCCACTTTGGGGAGTACAAGTTCAAAAAGTTCAAGAGGTTGGAAGAATGGCCAATTCCAATCCCACCGGAGCTGGCACCAATCTTAGAATTTTTTTTGAAAGCCAGGTTTCTTACTGGGCGGGATGAAGAGGATGAACTTGCCTAGGGCTTTGGGAACCTTGGGGTTTACACTATGAAGGAGGGATTTAACCAGATTCTTCCAGAGCCCCCCCCACACTCTTTCCCGGTCCATGTTTGGAAGAAGATATGGCACCCCAAGGGTTGGCCGAAGGTGAATTTTTTTGCCTGGCAACTTATGCACAATGGAATTCTCACCTTTGACAATCTTAGACACAGAGGCATCATCGGTCCTTCTCAGTGTGTTTTATGCTGCAAGCATGAGGAAACTGCTAATCATTTGATGTTTGAATGCCCCTTCTCACGGCAGATTTGGATGCGCTGGTTTTCCCACTTCAAAATTCAAGCCAACAGTGAGGTGACTCGGACCAATATTTGGAACCGATGGAAGAGAGGCAGATTTAAATCCAAAGCTCTCCGAATTGGCTGGGAGCTGGGTTTTCTTTTTATTTGGTGGCAGGTGTGGCTGGAGAGAAATGCCCGCATTTTTCATGAAACATTCTCTTCACTTGATGGAATATGGCAGGTTATATGGAGCAAAGTGGTGGAAACAGTTGCCATCTACATTGAGGAGGAACATCAGTCTGTTTCTGTGCCACTGCTTGATGGAGTTGTTGCTCTTGAAAGACAGGCTCAGGATAGATGGCACCCTCCCCCAACAGGCTGGATCAAAATCAATACTGATGGAGCTGCAAAAGGAAATCCGGGTAGTGCTGGTACTGGAGTTGTGTGCCGTGATCATGGTGGGTCCGTGCTTTACTAGGAACTGCATGGTCTGGGTCATGCCACAAACAATGAAGCGAAGGCCTTGGCTGTTAAATTTACTTCTATCTGGGCTGTCAAGCAGGGCCATAGAAAGATAATTCTTGAGTCCGACTCCCAAATTCTGGTGGGCGGTCTCGATTGCATGAGGAACTTTTATTTGCAAGCCTGGAGGTTGCAGAGTCTTGTCTCTCAGATAAAGGATCTCTGGAAAGAATTAGATGATGTGGTTCCCATCTATGTGAGTAGGGATTTCAACAAGGTGGCCGATTTCCTTGCTAAGATAGGTGTTGAGAAGGAAGTTGGAGTGCAGATGCATAGTGATATGCCTGTGGAGGATGCTGGGATTCGGCAAGGCCTTGAATGCTACCTATGATAATGTGCAAAGTTTTTGCTGCTAAGGAAGGTTTTTGTCGCGATTTCGTGACATGTAGCGGCGTCGTGGCCTCTTGTTGGAATTTGTCGCGATATCGCGACAGGTTTTGCCTTCTCAGCCTTAGAAAGGAACATGTCGCGAAATCGCGACATGTCGCGAAATCGCGACGTTTTTGGCACAGGGATGATAAGGAGGATTATAGTCGCGATATCGCGACATTTTTGGTAAACTTGAGTAAAGGGCACATTTCGTCGCCATATCGCGACATTTTTGTCGATTGGAAGCTGCATGGTAAAATTGTCGCGATATCGCGACAGTTGGGGCACACTGGTGTCAACTGGATTTCTTGTCGCGATATCGCGACAATTTTGAAGACTGGTTGCAATGAGGATTATCATCGCGATACCGCGACTCTTTTTGTGAACTTGAGCAAAGGGCACATTTCGTCGCGATTCCGTGACATTTCTGTCGATCGGAAGCTGCATGGTAAAATCGTCGCGATATCGCGATAGTTGGGGCACACTGGCGTCATCTGGATTAATTGTCGCGATATCGCGACAATTTTGAAGACAAGTTGCAATGAGGATAACTTGTCGCGATATCGCGACAGTTTTGAAGATTGGGAACTGAAAGGAAAATTCGTCGCGATTTCGCGACACTTTTGGCACACTCATGAATTTGGTAAAAATTGTCGCGATATCGCGACACTTTTGCGGACTGGGAGTCAAGATGAGAATATGTTGCGATATCGCGACACTTTTGCTGGCTGGGCGCTTCGAAGAAATTCCGTCGCGATTTCGCGACCCTTTTGGAGATTTGATGCTTCCTGGAGTTCTTGTCGCGATTTCGCGACGCCTGGGATGATAGACCGTTGGAGGGAGTTTCTGTCACGATTTCGTGACTTTTTTGGCGAGCGGACGTGGAGGGCTTTGTCTATCGCGATATCGCGACATGTCGCATTTTCGTGACTGTTGGCGCTGCTGTGGCCGCGACGGGGTTGATTGCCGCGATTTCGTGACATGTCGCGATTTCGCGACATGTCGCGTTTTCGCGCCTTGTTGTCTTCTGTGCTCTGTGGGGGTTTGCGTTGCCTTTGTGCTCTCCGCTTGTTGTCTAGTTCTCTGCTGCTGGTTGGGATGAGTTTTCTCCCTTGTGTAATTGCCTTTTGTATTAATACAAGTTTTTCAATTTTTCAAAAAAAAAAATATATATTTTAAATATAGGAGAAAATTTTATTGAAAGTCATTCCTAATATAAGTGATGTCTTAGTAGGTGTGATTTCACAATCTTTAAGCTAAAATGAAAAAAATAATTGAATAAATACTTTTCAACTATTTTTATATAAAATTATAATTAGTATAAATTTATTCCAATAAAATAGACAACCTGTCAAATCGGAAATAAAGAGTCCCGGTTTGAATGCAATTGGAGAATATATATATATGACTGAAGGAATTTCATATTTGAACGTAAGATCCCTTGAATAACAGTGGAATAACACCGTAAGCGCGAGTAAGAACGAAGAAAATCTTTTGTAAAACTTCATGCATCACAGTTTTTCACTTGGAAGAACAAAACAAAAGAGTCCATGCGAGAAACTTCATAGAAAGAGCAAAGTCGAAGAGGCTGGCAGAGTACCGAAACGCGAAGATATACATATCATATAAAGCAGTCAATGCTCCATATTATTCTCACTATCACACCTAATTTGAATGGCTAACTCTTCATGGGTACACTTGGCAAAGGTGCACGTGATAAAATGGGTACACTTGGTCAAGGCGGCCGTTGACTCTTCACTTATCTAGTTGCCCATTCAGAGACGACACTGGGTGTCTTCCGGCTATATAGAGAACCATCTGCAGAAGAGGAGCAGCATCAGCAGAGGAAACATTGTAATTCTCTATCCTTGTGCTATTGTGCATCCCAAATTTGATAGAGCGTTTTTATTCATTGATTCTCCATTCCCCATTCTTCTTATTAGAAAATGGGAGTCCCAGTCATAGACATTGAAAATATAGATGGAGAGGACAGAGAAATCATCATTTCTCAACTTGACCAGGCTTGTAAGAGTCCTGGATTCTTTCAGGTATGTACAGACATTTCTATCTAATTTATATCTCTATATTCTATATGGTTTGTGGCATACGGATCGGTAGAGACATGTCTAAGCATGAACTAATGATATTTTTTTCATTTTCAGCTTGTAAACCATGGCATACCACATAGCCTTATGGACCGTGTGAAGAAGGTGTGCTCACAACATTATAAGCTCAACAGAGAGAAACTGTTCAACGAGTCGTTGCCTGTCAAGGAGCTTTCGCTGGTACACATTGTACCATTTACCCCATGACATGGCTATGCACCACGTAGATTTCATGTATAAGGATCTCGCTGCAGAATCAGGCGGTTGACAGTCGCTCGTGAAAAGAAAAATAATAATGTTTGCCTTAGCATCTTGGACTTATGGCCCGTGCATTTATATAAACCAAAGGGCCATGCCTTATTGAATAATGGAATATTTCTTCCATTTTTTTCTTAGATTGTGTCCATATATATGTCTGTGTCATTTTCAAAGTAACATGATAATCTATTTCCAACCGTGTATTAAACAAGTAGAAAGGGATAGGAAATATGTTGATAATATCGCCATCGTGGTATTATAGATTAATTCACCTGTGACAATGTTACGAGATTATTGTGTTTAATTGTCACTTGCGGTAAAGAATTTTTAGGTTTACTGCAGCAACGAATTTATTTAAGTCAGTTTAATCTAGTTTAAACTAGTATCTATTTCATGTAAATTATATATATATATATATATATATATATATATATATATATACATACTTACTGCAGCAACGAATTTATTTAAGTCAGTTTAATCTAGTTTAAACTAGTATCCATTTCATGTAAATTATATATATACCTAATTTACATGAAATAGATACTAGTTTAAACTAGATTAAACTGACTTATATATATATATATATATATATATATATATATATATATATATATATATATATATTATTTTAATTATATTCAGATTGAGTTGTGAATATTAATATAAAAATAAAAATTATTAATTATTATTATTTTTAATTTATTTTATTAATACTTTAATATAAATATTTTTTATGTTAAAAAATTATTATTTAAATTACATTATAACTTTTAATCAATAAATATAAAATTATTAAGAATTTAATATGTATGTATTTTTATTTAAAATTAAATTACAATATTATTAATTTTATATATTTTAAAATTATACATTTATGAGTAATAAGATTATAGATATTTTAATATATTTTAAATTTAAAACACTATCAATAGTTACTATATTTTAATTTACATAATGGTGAATGAGTATGAATCTCAATTTAATCTTTTAAGCTTTCCAAAAAAGAAAATTTCCACTTATGTTTTACAAGAACATGCTCAAAGGCATTTTATTAAAGGTTCTTGACATTAATTTTTAGAATTTTAGTTTTTTATTTTATTTTATTATTGGTTATTTTGTTTTATTATTCTTAGAATTTTTAGCTAAGAATATAAGGAATTCTATTATTGTTCAATTATCTAATTTTGATTTATTTATTTTTTAGTAAAGGACCTAAAATATCATAGTTCCTTTATAAATCCTTTCTTAATCATGTTGGCAATAATTACATTAACTCTCACATGTTCATTTTAAACTTATTTTTGTGTATTTACAATAATCTCAATTGTAACAAATAGTTCATCTATATTAATTTAATATTATATTCTAAAGTATAGTAAACCCTTTTTGTAACAAATTGCTCATTTTAATTTAATATTATATTCTAAAGTATAGTAAACCCTTTTTGTATAGTAAGTACTATTCAATTTCTAAAAGTAAATCTTTCGAATTTTTGGATAATGGCCATTAAGAAAGGTTATGGATGGGACTAGACAAAAAGAATAACATAACATGGTATTATATTTTGACCATAAAACTAAACATAGCCTTAATATACTTTTAAGACGTCAAATTTCTTTCTTTCATCTCAAATTTGTAATATTGTAATATTGCATAAGCATCAATGTCCCCTTTAGGTAAAAACACCTATCCTCTAAAGTTATAATACCTTGTGTATGCATTTTCACTAAAGCAGATCAAAAGTTTTAAAGTATTTTATTTGTGGACTATTTTGATCCTTTCAAATCCATTCCTAAATGATTTATTTCTTACGTAGGGATGACGACAACACCTCTTATCAATAAATTATATTTTCAATATGGAATAAAGCACCAAAAATGTATAACTAGAGTTTGTGGACTATTTTGATCCTTTCAAATCCATTCCTAAATGATTTATTTCTTATGTAGGGATGACAACAACACCTCTTATCAATTAATTATATTTTCAATATGGAATCAAGCACAAAAAATGTATAACTAGAGTATCATAGTATGTATTTTGACCTCCTCCACCTAATTACCAATTTGTAAAGTATCAATGAAGCAATTAAATAAATGATAATGAAGACTTATTTACTCTATATTCTCCTAGTTGTAAACTACTTAAAATAACTTATGCCCACTTAGAACACCTATAACCATAGTTACAAAAATATTTCAAGGATACTAAAACAAGTAATATATCCATAATATTTTTAAATATTTGCTTACTAAGGAATTACATATGAAAAATTGGTATTACAACTATTTTGATCCATTTTCTAGGTTGCATATTTTTTATTATTAACATAGTAGTGGTCATTATATTTTAATTTTTATAAGTGTGGATGCAAATTTATGTAGGACTATGATATACCCTAAATCTTAAACCAATCACTTGAATGAGTTATGTCACAATATCTAGTATACTCATGGGATTGATTTACTACAAAATAAAGAATTATAGAGTATAGTTGAGGAGAAGATGATAGTATATATCGATGAGAAATCCATTCCTTTATTTTTTTTTGGTAAGTAGTGTTTGTATTTACAGTGGGTTTTAACAAGGATCCCAAAACCTGATTACATAAGCAATGGGCCTAGGGCATCAATCCCTTGAAACCGAACACCAAAATAGAAATCCCGCCCAGCGGATAACGATGAAGCATGAAACAATCCCTCTCAGCGGGAAACAAACAAATAAGAAAGAAAGTAGTTTTGGAGATCCTACCCAGCGGGAGTAGCCAAAAACCACCATAGAGAAGATCCCGCCCAGCAGGAAGCAAAGAAAAATCGTTACAATAAAATCCCACCTCGTGGGAAGCAGTCAAAACCACCACAAATAGTCCCGCCTAGCGGGAAGCAGCAGGGAAATCCTGTCATTCGAGAAACCAGTAGAAAAGAAAGGATCCTGTCTCGTGGGAAAACCAACGGATTTGGCATATCCCGCCCTATGGAGAAACCATCGCGCCCACCGGGAAAACATTTCGTTCAGCGAGAGCCATCCTGCAGGAAGCCAAAAACCAGCACAAAGAGGATCCAGCCCATCAGGAAGCGACCAGAGAGCTGCACCACGAGGAACCCACCCCGGGAAAATAGAAGAGGATCCCGTATCGACAAAACAAAAAGAAACAACAGGTTAAGGGACCAAGGATCCAGGGACTGGGAATCCCGAGCGGGAAGAGGAAATAGTCACAGGGATGGGATCCTTAGGAACCAAAACAGTGGGATCTATGGTCTGCTGAAATCCATTCCTTTATAGAATGAAGAAGCTCTAAGTATTTTCTTCTTGTTAGATAAGCTAGACTTACTTTTTAATGTTAAGGCCAAAATAAATCTCATCCTTATATAGATAAAGTTGTAGAATCCATTTGAGAAAATAAATTTGATTAAGGTTAGCTATTTAGATATGGAGATTAATACTTTTAATTTAAGGTATTTTAGACTATAATAGCAAGTTTTAAAAATTATGATAAATATTATGCTTTTATATCTATTAATAAGAAAACATCAAAATTAGTCAAGATATTTTTCAATATTTCTTTTTATAGAGGATGCTTGGTTTGTGTGCCATACATTGTATTTGTGCAAGGAAATACTCATCTAACCCTTGATAATATTTTAAGTTTAGGATCACTTTAGCTTGTTTAAAGGAATTATGATGATCTTCTTATTAAACAATATCTATCAAAGGATATATTTAGATTTAATAGGATATTTATAAGATAGAAAAGTCTAAGATATGAGATGAAGATATTTTAATGAATATTATTTAGGAAATTCACTCTTAGTTCTACTATCTTCTAATATATTTGGCTTCATTAGGATAATTTGTAGGCATATTATTGAGGATATCAATAAAACTACCTAGACCTTACATTGAGTGATATATTAAAAAATTGTTAACTCAATGGCCCTTATCTTATCTTAGGAGGATCTTGGAATGCATAATATTTATTTATTCATCATTACAAGCATCATATATCATGTTTTCACATAAAAATTTATATGGTTAGCCAATTATATCTTCGCTTAACATTTATTGAAATATATACCTTTGTATCAAAGGTGCATTTGTAAACTGATTGGTTGAAAAAATTATTTTATTCATTAATAATATAATTAGTATTAAATAAAATTGCACCCTTATGCTATATCTTTTTTTATTCTTTTGATTAATCTAAGTATCTTTTATTTGTTCTTCTTTTTATATTGTGCAAGATTTTAAACATACTCTCAAATTACTTTCAAAATTCCATGGACCAATTCTCGTATTTTAAGTTCAACTACTTCAAATACCATGATTACACTTATGAAACATGAGAATCATAGTATGTTCAAGTTAACATGGGATTACAATTTATATATTTGTATCCAAATTCAATTTCAAACTTTTTATTCAATTAGAGAGAGGAAATGTAATCCATAGTCAAAACTATGACAATTAATGAAAAGGTCATGGGATCAAATACATTAGATATCTAGATTTATTTTAGGAGTCTATCTTTTCTATAAAATTAGCAACATAGTTGGTATAAAGGTAGATAATCTTAGAGGTGTAGGTAATTCTTTCTTTTTATCCTTTTCATTATAGATAAGTGTTTAAATTATCTTGAATATATGCTTATTACTCTAATTATGAGGGATATCTAAATGTAGATATTGTAGATGTGGCTATCAAATTTAGCTATCATCCAAAATAAAATTAGGAAAGTGAGTAAATAAGTTTTTAATAGAAATATTACACGTATTTCAAACACATAAATTAATAGAAAATAAAATTCCCTAAATTCTACCAAATATGAATTCAAGGCCATAAAAATAATTTCCTAATTCAACATACAAAGGTCCCTTAAATATAATGGTCTACTCTCCAACACTATCTACCATAATTAGGTCCCTATCTAAATTTAATAAAATATGGTAATAATGTAGACACCAAAACATCACCAATCCGATTATGTGACTATAAAAACTGATCGCTTTGACACACATAGCCCCCAGGGCAGCCCTCAGAGGTTAAACAGTGGTCCTAACCACTTTTACAGCAATTTTGGAAGGTCAGAAGGCAATTTGGCACCTTCGGACAACCTAATCCAAATTTGTCCCACCCTGGGACGAATTCAAATTGGAATCCGTCTCACCAAGGGACGAATTCTGAATTCGTCCCTGGGTAGGACGAATTCTAGGTTTAATGGGCAAAAAGAAGAATGGCGCCAAGTGGCAGCCAAAGACAGTCAGTTGATGACTCCTGCCTCGCACGCGTGTGTGGGTGGGAAAATAGGCCGTTAGAGGACTGTCACAAGGGCAGTTATGAAAGCCCAAGTCATGGAGGACTCCCCTCCCTCATGGGAAGACAAGACTGCCACATGGCACCTATGACCAACACATGGCGCTTATGCTTCCCTCTCAAAAGAGACCCCATGGGTCTATAAAAGGTGGGATTTTTCTCACCCAAAAGAGGACAGATTGGAGGCGATTTCAAGCAACGAAGTGCTGTCCAATTGATTACCCACTTGCATCTTTTTCATTCACCTTCTCACATCCACTAATATCTTTTGCAAGGGAGGTTATTGGGTGGCTTTTGGAAGTGTGGATCTAACCCAAATCCAAAATTTGACCAACGCACACCACCAATTTGTAGAAATCCCAATCCTAAGAGGTTTTGGGCCCATCCCTAGTGGATTGGCGCCGAAATCAAGTGCCAATGGTGGGAGGCCCACTTGGGCACCCCGCATTTTCTAAGTTTTATTCTAAAGCATTCTAGATTATATGTTCATGCTGCATTTTACGTTATTCTTCTTAGTGAACTCATAGCTTCAATTCCATAACATTTTGATCAGATTTTATCATGTATTTTGTCGCTTTTTTGTCCCACTAACTTGCAGGTAGTGACATCGAATTCCCGAGGATAGAGGCCAAATTAGGAGAATCCGACCATCTGGGTTGTCCCAAAATGGCCCCAATTACATAACCCCTCTATTTGCAGATGTTTTGGAGGTCTCGGGAGTCGACATTGGAGCGACAACAACTCAGCATTTTAACATAGTTGAATTCGTCCCACCCAGGGATGAATTGCAGTCAGAATTCGTCCTGCCTAGGGACGAATTCTAGGTGAAGGCAGATTAGCCAACTGTCTCAATGAAAGTGGCCCTCTGGTGATGTCTTTTGTCTTCTGTCAGGTTTTTAGGTCATTTAGAGTCATTTTGTCCATCGATTTGGCTAATCATTTGCATGTATCTTTCATTAATTTTAGAGAACAAACACTTCTTTTTTTTGTCATAGGTGCTACTGACATCTCTATTGTTTCTTTGTTCACAGAAGGAGCAGCAGAGGTTAAGGACTCATCAACATCAGCGACGACATCGTCTTGGGCGGACCCCATGGGTCTATAAAAGGTGGGACTTTTCTCACCCAAAAAAGATAGATTGAAGGAGATTTCAAGCAACGAAGTGCTGCCGAGTTGAACACCCACTTGCATCCCCTTTGATTCACCTTCTCACATCCACCAATATATTTTGCAAGGGAGGTTGTTGGGTGGCTTTTGGAAGCTTGAATCTAACCCAAATCCAACATATGGACACCTGAATCAACCAATTTTCCGACCCCCCAATCCTAAGAAGTTTTGGGACCATCCCTAGTGGATTGGCTCCAAAATCAAGTACCAATGGTGGGAGGCCCACTTGGGCACCCCCGCACTTTCAAAGTTTTATTCTGAAGCATTCTAGATTACTTGTTCATGTTGCATTTTGTGTTATTCTGTTTGGTGAATTCATAGATTCAATTTCATAACATTCTGATAAGATTTTATCATGCTTTGTGTCGCTTTGTTATTTCACTAACTTGAAGGTGGCGATATCAAATTCCCGAGGATAGAGGCCAAATTGGGAGAATCCGACCATCTGGGTCGTCCCAAAATGGCCCCAATTACATAACCCCCCTATTTTCAGGAATTTTATAGGTCCCGGGATTCGACATTGGAGTAGCATCAGGTCGGATTTTCCAACACAGAAGAATTCGTCCCACCCAAGGACGAATTGCAGTCAGAATTCATCCTGCCCAGGGACGAATTCTAGTTGAAGGCTGATTGGCCGAATGTCTCAGTGGCAGTGGCCTTCTGGTGATGTTTTCTATCCTCTGTCAGGTTTTCAGGACAAATGTTTACATGCATCTTTTGGCAATTTTAGAGAACAAACACTTACTATTTGCAACAGGTGCTACTGACATCTTGGTTGTTTCTTTGTTCACAAGAGGAGCAACAGAGGTTAAGGACTCATCAACATCAGCGGTGGCATCATCTTGGCCCGCCCATTTCAAGTGTGGGCACGTGGAAAGAGGAACCTTAAGTCTCGATTGTAGTCAAATTCTTTTAACGCTCCTAGCCCCTGAAAGGGGAGGAGGTGTCTTTGTAATAGAGATCAAGAAAGTTTAATGAAAGGGCTGTGTTTTCTCCATTTTCTTGTATCTCATTTTAATGCGTCTCTTTCATTTCATGCAATTTACATTTCTAGGACTTAAGCGTATTTGATTTTGAATGCATCGCAATTAGTGTTTCCTTTGCCCAGAATCTCGTGCTTTTAGTGGCGATCATGGTGGGACTCTGTTCCCTGGTTTTTAAAATCATAGAAACTGATTAAATTTTTGTGTTTTGTGCTTGACAGGTACATTTTTTTTGTTGCAGACTGCTATTCGTCTCTGACTGTGATGAATTCTTTACTGTAATTCTTCTGACCCTGAGATGAATTCAAATTCATCTCTGACAGGGACGAATTATGTTCTGCAATTCGTCTCACAAGGGGACGAATTCCTGCCTGTGGATTTTCAGAGAAAAAATTCAGAAGCAACCAGTCCAGGCAGAGAAGAGGTAAGGATTTTTATAATCTCTGTTAAATTTCCTGTTTCTGTTTCTGTTTCTTTGATTGTTTTCATTTTATCCTGCATTGCTTAGGGAAAGTCATTTATGCTTGTTTCATTTTCGTTAAATAAAATGAATCCCACACACATCACGTGGTAAATTAAACCAAGGAGCTGGTCGTAAGACCCCAGCCCTTGAGCAAGACCAACGGTGGGTTCATCACCACCTTGGCTTAGCTTTGCATCCATTTCCTCGATTGTCACTATTGTTAGGCGTAAATCCTGATGAAAACTGATCGAGTGTCACTGGGGTAATTCCCATGCGCACGAGGATAAGTCTTCTATGGTAGGTGTCATTAACAGGACAATCCCCCTTTCGTACCGCCTACGTACCACGTACCTTCTGCTCTCACGTACCTATAGTCTCCCTCTCGTAATGGCGGGTATATAGAGAGGTTGGTATATCGGCCTGGTTGGTATATTGAAGGGGCTACCATTTTGGGAGTTATATGAGCCATCATAATGCATTTAAACGTTCTTCAAAAACATTCAAAAACAAAACAAAACATCAAAATGCACTAAACCAGTCTAGGACACACCATTAAATCTTTAAAAGAGATAATCACTATTTGTGTATGTGTGTGTTCATTTCTGCTTAGTGTAACAAAAAGAAAAATCATCATAAACAAAAATATTAAAATCTACGCATTTTGTCACTTGCTCCAAAAAAGCTCCAAGGATTCTTGCAATCACTTGGTCATTCCAAAATGCCCCAAAGGTGTCCATGAACCCTTTGGTCAACCCAAATGCACCCCAAATGTGCCCATAAGTGATGTGGGAGCATCCAATGAAATTTAGGAAATTTTACTTTTTTTCCTAAATTTTAGTGCATCTTGCCGGGGCCATAACTTCTCAACCATAGCTTCGATTGACTTGAAATTTTACAGGGAGTTAGTTGGGATAATTTTAAACAAATATATTCCCTAGGAGCCTATTTGCCCAGAAAAGTCACTTTTTGGGGCCAAATTCTATCATCTAGTGCCCCAAAATTAGGTTCTAAAATTGCGTGCCCAATTTTTTACACTTTTTGAGCTGTTCGGATGTCAATATCTCCTAATGTATTTAGATTTAGGACTTGAAACTTCATTTTTATCTTGTCTATGGTAAGAGGGATGTGCACACCAATTTTGGGCCCCATCTGACACATTTTAATTTTTAGGGTTTTTAGAGATCGTCATGGTGCTCACCCGTAGCCAAGCCCAATCATGGACAGAAGCTATGGGGAATATCCAAGGAGGCACGAGTCATATACGTTACAATCCCAAGGACTTGGTCATACCACCTTATCATTCTGGCCTACAAAATAATCCATGTCAAAATCCTCGGTGGGGTATGCCCATTCAAAACAGCCCCTTTCGGGAAGATGCTTTACATGTAGACCTTGATGTAAACAGAGAATCGCCTTCTAAGGTTAGACATGAGTGGCCACAGTGTGATGAAACGCTAGAGAGGCACACTATCCATTTGGAGGGACAACGTGGATATGGCGTCCCTTCTTTACCTCCCATCAGAACAGAGAGACAAAATCCAGAGCGTAGGGCTCCTTACACAGGGCGAGCTAACTCTGCCCACCCCTTTCACACCCATGAGAGGGAGCACGAGGAAGATCATCGTATTCATCAAGGACAACAACATATAGTGCGGGAACCTTGTGCTTTCGCACCAGCTAGATATCGTGATCACCCACTGAGGCCAGAGCCTCGAGTACATGCCGCCTACCTCGACAAAGGGAAGCGACCCATTGAAATTTTAGATCATCAAAATCGAGGCAAACACATAGGAGAAACACTTAAGCCTCCTAAGAAAAATAGGGTAGACCAAATTGACCCAATAGTTGCCAGACATGCCACCCGTCAAGCCCAAATCATGCGGCTTAAACAAAGTCATCAGGAGATAGAGTATCAACACCACTTGGATAGAGAGCGCATGCAACGCGAAGTGGATGATTTACGCTATGAAATACCTGAGAGGGGGCCAACCCCTCGCACCAAAAAAGCTAAACAATATGAGAGGCATAATCCATTGGTGCAGGACAGATCTCCTCGACCTCGTCAAGCTTTTCCTCCGAGACCTTATAGACCCGAGAGGGAGGCCACTCCCTGAAACAATGATAGGTACCTTCAGCAGGGATTCAATCAGGGTCATAGGCTTCACCCAGAGACTCCTCAAGAATTTTACGAGGAGTATGAACCAGACGTAGAATATGTTGAAACTCCCCATCAAGGCAGGAGGGCTGCCATTCGGCCACCCCTTCATAGGCCTCCAGTCTACCATAACTTACAACGAGAGCGAAAAAAAGAGGAAGAAATAAAATCTTTCGATGCATACCAAGTGCTATTAGAGCGTTTAGAGTCTGTGGAGACAAAAGTTGTTGGGCATCAAAAACCCACATTACGTCAACTCCGTAGTCATCCGATGCATCCCTCAGTGCCTACACCTCTTTACCCCGAACACTTCAAGTTGCCTCAATTGGCAGTCTTTAAAGGTGAAGAGGACGCACAAGAACATGTAACAAGATTTCTAAGCCAATGCTTCAGCATCCAAGATAACGATGCATTGTTGCTTAGAACTTTCATAACCACATTCGCAAGCCCTGCCTCGGATTGGTTCATGCAATTACCCAAACACAGTATAAGCAACCTAGATCAATTAGTAGATGCATTTCTTGAGCGCTTTGCCTTCAACACAAGGAAGAAGGCATCACTAAGTGATCTGGCTAGCCTCAGGCAATTTGAGGAAGAAATAATGGTAGCATACGGGAATCGATGGAGAGCTTTGCTTTCTAAGTTACCTTACCGTCCCCCTATGTCTAATCTCACACAGATGTTCGTAAAAAGTTGCTTGAAATTGATCCCAAGGCTATTGCAGCTGCAGCAATACGCCAGCTTAGAAGAAGCTTTGGCGCAAGCCAGAGTTATAGAAGAGATCAAAATATGCGAAGGCGCAATTGCCAAGCCTAAAAAGAAAGAGTGGAATAAAACCACTAAAACCGGGACAACGCAACCACAACATGCTACGGTTAACCAAGTTGCAATAAATGTTCCCGCACCTGTGCAAGAAATGCAGCCCCAAAAGGCTAATTACCAGGCAGTACCTCCTAGTTACGAAAGAGATAATAGAAGACAAGAGCAAAATCAGTAGCGTCACCCTAGGCGATAATTCACCCCTTACACGGAGTCCAGAGACTCTCTATTTGATCGCTTGTCAGCGGAAAATTTAGTCACTCTTCCAGAAATCCAAACTATAGACCCTAACGCTCCTAAGCCTAGGGGATACAAAGAGGAATTGTATTGTAGATTCCATAGGCGCAGAGGACATAACTTGAATGGATGCTAGAAATTTAAAGAATTAATCCAAGATTTGATCGACAATAGAACATTGGCCGTGGACAACCCCATAGCGCCAAATAATCAAAAAATGGGGGTATTCAAGGACCCTTTGCCTGCCCACGAGGCACAGACAAAACCTCTCCAAATTAACGAGGTGCGACAGAATCTTCCCATGCAAGGATTTGTGGGAATGATTAGCATAGTGACAAGGAACAAAAAGTACCCAGCAGTTGCCCCCGAGGTAGCTACGAGGGAAGTTTCAACAACATCGCAGCCTCAACAACGCCCAATGCAGTTGCCTCCGCCTAGACCCGAGGTCACGATACGGACCAAACTCACACAGAGTTTGCGGACCACATCGGCTAGGCTGTCCATTTACGAGCTTATTCAACAGTAAGCACCCCATAGGGAAGCTCTTATGGACATTTTAAAAGCCATCGAATTATAGCCTCATGAAGCAAATTATTTCAACAACTTCATGGGACATGTGAAACGATGTACGGAGCCGGTCATCACCTTCAAAGAAGATGAAGTTAAAACAATATCGAATGACATGGCAAATCCACCCCTGCATGTTATCGCACGAGTCAACGGGATCCCGTACAAGAGAGTGTTGGTAGATACTGGCTCGTCCAGTAACATCATTACCACTGCAGCCTTAAAACATTTGAAGCTGCCAGCCTCTCACATCACAGCCTCCATGTACACACTACGAGCTTTCAATGATGCAATATGCTCGACAGTCGACACAGTTGTTCTGCCTATCCAGGTAGGACAAAAGAAAATACCTACATTGTGCCATGTGTTGGAAGACGAGATGGCTTATAATATACTGCTAGGGTGGCCTTGGATTAGGGACATGAAGTGTGTCCCTTCGATCGCTCACCAGTGCTTAAAGTATGCTTTTGAAGGAGAAATACATGTAGTCCCAATGGACTTAGAGCCCTTCAAGTATTGCAATGTGGTACAATTCATGCCTCAATCGACCCTCCCTTCAATGCATTTGGATTTCTAGTTAAATCCATCTAAATAGGGTCCAATACCGCAGGCACCACTGGTGACCAAATCAACAAAATCCCAGCCAGGTGAGTCTTCATCATCTGCTCCTTCATTATCAATGCCACTTGCCATGGCCAAATAGAAGGACAAGGGAAAACAGATCATGGAAGAGGCTAAGCCCCTAGAAGAGGGGTTGCCCATAATTTCAACGGTATCAACAGAAGAAACACCTCACACAACAGAAGCGGAGACTCCTAAAATGTCGAACATGGAATGGACTCAGGAAGGGCTCCCGTTTCCTCCCACCCAATCATCAACAATCATTGTCGAAATGGCCAATACGGGCCTGGGGGAGTATTTAGTGCAAAATGTTGTGGCAACCCCCGCATTGGAGTCAGTACAAGACATGGGGAGACCTCGCCTTCCCATAGGGATAGTTGTTCCTCTAGGCTACCCACCAAACCAGACAAATTTTGTGTATGGGGGCCTTGATCATGGTCTTGAACCATGCAAACAAAAGGAAGCAGACAAAGAGCCTTTTGTTGAAAACATCAACTATCTATCAAACCTAGACTTTGCCCTAAAATATCTTGACCAATGCAATTGGCATGGATACGGGCTAGGCAGATATGAGCAAGGGATGCGGGTCCTTTGCCAACCAAGATATCAGATGCCATATGATAAGTCAGGAGTAGGGTTCAACCACCCCCTACCCTTAGACATCTTGGTCAAAAATATGCAAGGCCTAGAAATAGGCAACAAGGGGGGATTGGCACCAGATCTTTATGCCAACCCGAATACAGAATATACATTGGGAGATTACCTCCCATGGTCAACAAACACCCTTGGCAACAGTAGTAATCCCTCTCCTTTGCTAGAGAGAGGTGAGAGTTCGAAGATTAATCCTCAAAGAGAACATCAACGGCTTCCAAACATCTTTTTGAAGCTATTCCCCTTAGAGGTTCCAGTTGAATCAATACAGTGTCAAGAGAATCAGGTCCATCCACCAATAGTGGAACAACCACAATGGGACCAGATTAACTTACTAGAACAAGGAGAGCCCTCAACGTCACAAGAAATAGTTGCTTAAGAGAATGAACATTTTTGGGTCTCCGAAAGTGATTCAAAAGATGAGACTGAGATGGACTATCTCAGACATGCGCAACGACATCATCGCTCTTTAACTCATGAAGATCTAATGGGACATATGGGCATACTACTAGGGCATGAATGGTGGGTAGACCCAGTAGGGTGGGACCTAGTGTTGGATCCATGTCTCTATATTCACAATGAGCAATGCCCACCTCGAGACCTTATCATGACATCAGTACCAAGGGAAGACCTCGTCTTCCTATCAACACATAGGGCCGATCCGTTCATGCCCGTACCTCTAGAGCCAGATCCGAAGTGCAAAGACCATCAAGCTGGGGGTACCTCTATCCCCTGAAGAGCCATAATTCAAACCCAAAATGCTCCAAGGATTATCGCAATTGCTTGGTCACCCAAAAATCTCCAAGGATTATCGCAATCTCTTGGTCACCCAAAAAGCTCCAAGTATTATCGCAATTGCTTGGTCAATCCCAAAAATGCTCCAAGGATCCATGAAATCGCTTGGTCAATCCCAAAAAGCTCCAAGGATTATCGCAATCTCTTGGTCACCCAAAAAGATCCAATGATTATCACAATCTCTTGGTCACCCAAAAAGCTCCAAGGATTATCGCAATCTCTTGGTCACCCAAAAAGCTCCAAGGATTATCGCAATCTCTTGGTCACCCCAAAATCTCCAAGGATTATCGCAATCTCTTGGTCACCCCAAACGCTCCAAGGATTATCGCAATCTCTTGGTCACCCCAAAAGCTCCAAGGATTATCGCAATCTCTTGGTCACCCCAAAAGCTCCAAGGATTATCACAATCTCTTGGTCACCCCAAAAGCTCCAAGTATTATCGCAATTGCTTGGTCAATCCCAAAAATGCTCCAAGGATCCATGAAATCGCTTGGTCAATCCCAAAAAGCTCCAAGGATTATCACAATCTCTTGGTCACCCAAAAAGCTCCAAGGATTATCATAATCTCTTGGTCACCCAAAAAGCTCCAAGGATTATCGCAATCACTTGGTCACCCAAAAAGCTCCAAGGATTATCGCAATCACTTGGTCACCCAAAAAGCTCCAAGGATTATCGCAATCTCTTGGTCACCTAAAAAGCTCCAAGGATTATCGCAATCTATTGGTCACCCCAAAGGCTCCAAGGATTATCGCAATCACTTGGTCACCCCAAAAGCTCCAAGGATTATCGCAATCACTTGGTCACCCCAAAAGCTCCAAGGATTATCACAATCTCTTGGTCACCCAAAAATATCCAAGGATTATTGCAATCTCTTGGTCACCCCAAAAAGGCCCCAAAGGATTCTCGAAATCCCTTGGTCACCATCAAGAAAATTCAAAAACAAAAAAAATCATCAAAAACAACAAAAAAAAATTTGCATCTCATTTCTAGGCATACTCAAATTCATCAATAGAGAGTTCTTCTCGCACTTCATCTTCATATTCACAAAAATAAATCCATCAAAAATACAAAAATATGTAGCTGCATCAAGCATTACATCCATACATCGCATACTTGTGGTCGTATAGGTCAGAGGCACCATAGGTTGTAATTGCTCTGCTATTCCATCTTGTTCCACACTGTTCCACTTTACAAAACAACAAAAACACCATGCATCACTTTTACCACACTAGAGTCAGTGGTCTTTTAATGTATCAAGAGTTTTCATGATTCAGTCATCATTTTGCTCCTTAGCTACGTAATGTACCGAGTCAGACAGATTTTACGAAGGTAGAGTTACACTTGAAATACACCTTGTTACGTAACATCCCAACACAAATTAAAACACATAAAACAATTCCTAAAGTTGTGTGAACGAAATATGAAACCTGTAGGGTAATCCAAGTCACCATAAGAGAAACGGTTATCGTGCTCATCCCCCTGTGCGAATGACCCCAAGAATGCTAAGAGTTGGCAAAAGGACAAGCATCCTCCCTACCCAATTCCCTAAGAATCCCTAGTTCTCAATAGTTGCAAAACATCAAAAATTTGCAAAACGTCAAAAATCAAATATTTGACATCCTACAGTGCACACATCAAACGACACAAACGATAGTGATTTTTGTCACCCCATATCCCCAATCCCTTGATCAAAAGAAAAACAAATCAAAATAAACAATTATCTTATCACTACAAACGAGAAAGTATCCCAATACAATTGAAGAAAAGAAGGGAGTGAAATTGAATCCCTGGAACTCTTAGCATTCTAACAGGTCATGAGGCAAGCCTCAGTACCGGTTTGGTTGATAGCCTATCGGTAACTGGCGGTAAACTTCTCGCATGACGATATATCTATCACATTAACTTGCATACGGATCAATGTTTGCATGTGGATGAGCTAGCTTATGGCATCTTGGATAACACCGCAGATTAATCTAACTAAATACAACAAAGGAGTTAGTGGAGCTAATTAGGTGATCCTCAGTATAGGTTCGGTTGAAAGCCCGTCTGGCACTGGCGATATCCTAAAAAATACCACATAAATGAACTCAATTGCACACACAGGGATGTGAAATAGCTTGGTCAAAAACAAGTCCGATTCATACCTTGTTCAAAAGTCTTGTAAGATAAAGTACAGTCGTGGCTAGTGAGTTAAAACCGTATGCGTCTCAGAAAACCTTAGTTACATTTCTAAACCAACTGCGCTACTTTTCATCTTTGCAATACCATCAAAAAATACAAAAAAAAGAAAAACCATGTATACATGTAAAGTCATGCATCACAACAATCGCCTAAAAACAAAATAACAGAGTTCTAAACAGTCTATGGTGCCATAGCCAAACATCACAAATCTCATTCATCCATTTCATCTCTGCATATCACATATAAATCAAAAACATTTGTATTCATCATAGCATATGCATCCATCAAAATAAATCAACATGCATACATCCATATTCATCAACCATCATGCATAAGATCAAAGAAAATCAAAACAACAAAACAACAAAAAAATGCAACACAAACAAAAAGCAATAAACATTGCCAGACACAAGTGCTCTTGCACTTAACATCTTGGCATAGCAAAACTGATGTCGGGATTTACATTGTCACTATCCTACTCCCTAAGAAGGCTACCATAGCCGGACCACTCCACGGGAGGACATATTTTTGATAATTTCACCCCCTAAATGGCATCACAATGGGTCAAAGCCCACCAAAAAAACAACAAACAAAGGCAACACAAACAAAACGCAATAAACATTGCCAGACACAAGTGCTCTTGCACTTAACCTCTTGGCATAGAAAAATTGATGTCGGGGTTTACATTTTCACTATCCTACTCTCTAAGAAGGCTACCATAGTCGGACTGCTCCACGAGAAGACGGATTGTTGACAATTTCACCCCTAAATGGCATCACAAATGGGTCAAAGCCCACTAAAAAACAACAAGAAAATCAAAACAACAAAAAAAACAAATAAATGCAACACAAAAACAAAAAGCAATAAACATTGCCAGACACAAGTGCTCTTGCACTTAACCTCTTGGCATAGAAAAAGTGATGTCGGGGTTTACATTGTCACTATCCTACTCTCTAAGAAGGCTACCATAGTCGGACCGCTCCACGGGAAGACGGATTTTCAACAATTTCACCCCCAAATGACGTCACAAATGGGTCAAAGCCCACTCAAAAACAATAAGAAAATCAAAACAACAAACAACAATAAACATTGCCAGACACAAGTGCTCTTGCACTTAACCTCTTGGCATAGCAAATCGACATCGGGGTCACAAATTATCACTATCCTACTCCCTAAGAAGGCTACCATAGCCGGACCGCTCCACGGGAAGACAGATTTTTGACAATTTAATCCCCAAATGGTGTCACAAAAAACAACAAAACAACAAAAACAACAAAAAATGCAACACAAAACCAACAATAAACATTGCCAGACAACAAAAAAATGCAACACAAAAACAAACAACAATAAGCATTGCCGGACACAAGTGCTCTTGCACTTAATCTCTTGGCATAGAAAATCGATGTCGGGGCTCAAATTGTCACTCTCCTACTCCCTAAGAAGGCAACCTTAGCCGGACCGCTCCATGGGAAGACGGACTTTCGACACTTTCACCCCATTATGGCATCACAAAAAGGGTCAACACCCACCAAAAATAGGTCAAATGTTGGAAAAATTGCACATGCTTAACGATAAACCATCTAAAGGCACCCTTGCACAAGTCATCTTGGGTCAAGCGACTCGTCGCTTTTCTCACGAAGGTCATTCCCTCATCGAATCGTCGCTTGAGGGGGTAGTCACACTTAGTCACCAATCAACAATCACACACCCAATTAAGGAAAACGACATGCATTCAAAGAATCATTGACAAAGACAATCACGCTCCTGCTTGGGGCAGTAAACAAGCAATAATCGAATCAATCAAACACTTGGCATTTCGTGAATCAGGAACACAAGGTTCCCCTGAGGATAAAAGGTTGCGCCCTTTGCCTAATCATGATTGATCAATGTCCAAGCTCAAGTCACACCTCACCAAAACAGGTTAACACTTGAAATCAAACTCCTTAGCTCGTCAGAAGCAAGGATTCAAGAATGCATGCCCTTTCCATGCTTGGGGCATCAAAAGTTGGTTAGGCTACCAAGAAACCCTAATAATTAGTGCTTTGGTTATCTATTTTTGCTCAGCGTTGTGCCATGCACAACGCATCCCAAAAAGGGGCATCTGTAGACACCAAAACAGCACCAATCCGATTATCTGACTACAAACACTGATCGCTTTGACACACATAGCCCCCAGGGCAGCCCTCGGGAGGTTAAACGGTGGTCCTAACCACTTTTACAACAATTTTGGAAGGTCAGAAGGCAATTTGGCACCTTCGGACAACCTACTCCAAATTCGTCCCACCCTGGGACGAATTCAAATTGGAATTCGTCTCACCAAGGGACGAATTCTGAATTCGTCCCTGGGTAGGACGAATTCTAGGTTTAACGGGAAAAAATAAGAATGGCGCCAAGTGGCAGCCAAAGACAGTCAGTTGATGACTCCTGCCTCACACGTGTGTGTGGGTGGGAAAATAGGCCGTTAGAGGACTATCACAAGGGCAGTTATGAAAGCCCAAGTCATGGAGGACTCCCCTCCCTCATGGGAAGATAAGACTGCCACATGGCACCTATGACCAACACATGGTGCTTATGCTTCCCTCTCAAAAGAGACCCCATGGGTCTATAAAAGGTGGGACTTTTCTCACCCAAAAGAGGACAGATTGGAGGCGATTTCAAGCAATGAAGTGTTGTCCGATTGATTACCCACTTGCATCCTTTTCATTCACCTTCTCACATCCACTAATCTCTTTTGCAAGGGATGTTATTGGGTGGCTTTTGGAAGTGTGGATCTAACCCAAATCCAACATTTGACCAACGCACACCACCAATTTGCAGACATCCCAATCCTAAGAGGTTTTGGGCCCATCCCTAGTGGATTTGCGCCGAAATCAAGTGCCAACGGTGGGAGGCCCACTTGGGCACCCCGCATTTTCTAAGTTTTTTTCTAAAGCATTCTAGATTATTTGTTCATGCTGCATTTTATGTTATTCTTCTTAGTGAACTCATAGCTTCAATTCCATAACATTTTGATCAGATTTTATCATGTCTTTTGTCGCTTTGTTGTCCCACTAACTTGCAGGTAGCGACATCGAATTCCTAAGGATAGAGTCCAAATTGGGAGAATCCGACCATCTGGGTTGTCCCAAAATGGCCCCAATTACATAACCCCTCTGTTTGTAGATGTTTTGGAGGTCTCAGGAGTTGACATTGGAGCGGTAGCAACTCGGCATTTTAACACAGTTGAATTCGTCCCACCTAGGGACGAATTGCAGTCAAAATTCGTCCTGCCCAGGGACAAATTCTAGGTGAAGGTAGATTAGCCGACTGTCTCAATGGCAATGGCCCTCTGGTGATGTATTCTATCTTCTGTCAGGTTTTCAAGTCATTTAGAGTCATTTTGTCCATCGATTTGGCTAATCATTTGCATGTATCTTTCGTTAATTTTAGAGAACAAACACTTCTTTTTTTGTCATAGGTGCTACTGACATCTCTGTTGTTTCTTTGTTCGTAGGAGGAGCAGCAGAGGTTAAGGACTCATCAACATCAGTGGTGGCATCGTCTTGGGTGGACCCCATGGGTCTATAAAAGGTGGGACTTTTCTCACCCAAAAAAGACAGATTGAAGGAGATTTCAAGCAACGAAGTGTTGCCGAGTTGAACACCCACTTGCATCCCCTTTGATTCACCTTCTCACATCCACCAATATCTTTTGCAAGGGAGGTTGTTGGGTGGCTTTTGGAAGCTTGAATCTGACCCAAATCCAACATATGGACACCTGAATCAACCAATTTGCCGACCCCCCCAATCCTAAGAAGTTTTGGGCCCATCCCTAGTGGATTGGCTCCAAAATCAAGTACCAACGGTGGGAGGCCCACTTGGGCACCCCCGCACTTTCTAAGTTTTATTCTGAAGCATTCTAGATTACTTGTTCATGTTGCATTTTGTGTTATTCTGTTTGGTGAATTCATAGCTTCAATTTCATAACATTTGATCAGATTTTATCATGCTTTGTGTCGCTTTGTTGTTTCACTAACTTGCAGGTGGCGATATCAAATTCTCAAGGATAGAGGCCAAATTGGGAGAATCCGACCATCTGGGTCATCCCAAAATGGCCCCAATTACATAACCCCCCTATTTGCAGGCATTTTGCAGGTCCCGAGATTTGACATTGGAGCAGCATCAGGTCGGCTTTTCCAACACAGAAGAATTCGTCCCACCCAAGGACGAATTGCAGTCAGAATTCGTCCTACCCAGGGACGAATTCCAGTTGAAGGCAAATTTGCCGACTATCTCAGTGGCAGTGGCCTTCTAGTGATTTTTTCTATCCTTTGTCAGGTTTTCAGGTCATTTAGAGTCATTTTACTCACTGTTTCAGACAAATGTTTACATGCATCTTTTGGCAATTTTAGAGAACAAACACTTACTATTTGCAACAGGTGCTACTGACATCTTGGTTGTTTCTTTGTTCGTAGGATGAGCAGTAGAGGTTAATTACTCATCAACATCAGCGGCGTCATCATCTTGGCCAGCCCATTTCAAGTGTGGGCATGCAAAAAGAGGAACCTTAAGTCTCGATTGTAGTCAAATTCTTTTAATGCTCCTAGCCCCTGAAAGGGGAGGAGGCGTCTTTGTAACAGAGATCAAGAAAGTTTAATGAAAGGGCTGTGTTTTCTCCATTTGCTTGTATCTCGTTTTAATGCGTCTCTTTCATTTCATGCAATTTACATTTCTAGGACTTAAGCGTATTTGATTTTGAATGCATCGCAATTAGTGTTTCCTTTGCCCGGAATCTCGTGCTTTCAAATAAAACTTCTATGAGCCATCTCAATGAGCTATAAATGTTAAAAATATAAATTATATTTAGAAAGAAGATATTATGGTGTGACTCTTAGTATACTTATCAAGGGATAAGGAAACCTTGTTGTATACAAGCCTACATAATAAGTTAAAATATCAGTTTGACTTCTATTATTGAATATTTTGTGAGGAGGTTCATTAATATAGGGAATTCTTATTTAATGCTCGTATAGTTAAACATAATAACAATGTATCCTTAAGAAAAGTATCCATAATTATAAAACAAGGTTTGTGAGAATATTATATCTTATACCTCAGTATTTGACCTTAATATAAACAATCTTTGACATATTGTATAAAGGATTACAATCAAATCTAAGTTTTAATGACCTAAAATTTTGATCATGTCACCTTGTCTAAGGCATTCAATAAGGCATCCAATTCCAACAATGTACTCAATCAAGTTGTTGAGATTCATAATAATTTCTATGAATGTTTTGAAACATGCATTCATCATGATAATATCAAAAAAAAATAAAAGACCAAATCAAATATAGCATAGACAAATAAAATAAATAGAAAGAGAAAAAGATAAGAAACATGAAAGAAATAAGGGGGGTTTCTTGTAAGCAACCCATATCATTTTTCATATCTTACAAACTAATAAAATGAATAATTTTTTTACAAGAATTTATAGTGATACAAAATCTCCAGTTAGACATTAACCTCAATCTAATATAACCTAGGTCAATGGGTAAGTCTTGGTTAGGGGAATTAAATTCATCATCTCTGTCGAGCTATTAGCAGAGATTACTAAGCTTCCCAATGAGGGATTCAATCTCCACAGAGATAATCATACCATACAAGAGGAGCTAAAAAAATTTGTGGATAGAGGGAAGAAACTAGCGAGAGATGATAATGGTATCATTCGAGAGAAGCTTCTAGATCCTTGGTGTAGGGCTCTGATCCCATTTATGTAGTACATTACGATGGATAAGGTGGACAAACCATTGAGAAGTTTCCACCTTGCCTTTATCAATGTGCTCTAGGATGTTAAAGAGGTCAACGTTCCTGAGTATTTAAGATGTTCCATTGAGGTTTCCATTGAGAACTACCAATTCAAATATTAAACACCAAGGTTTGTTCCTAGTCATTTACGACCATATATTGCAGAAAATTACTACCAAGGTGGATTTAAACCCTCTCATGTGCACTTAAGAGGAGCTCACTAAGGTTGATGTGGTGATGCAAAGCTGCAGCTTCAACAACCACAAAATCAAGATGAATACTGGTGGGAAATGTAAGAGCCTTGAGCAAATCACCGTTTATAGAACCATACCTATTTTGGACCAATCCATAGTTGATGCGAGAGTGATGGCCACTTCCAAATGTGATACTTCTGATATTCTTATTGATATGTTGGAAAAAATCTACCAGTCCCAATCGAAGGCTCTTACCGACCTCGATCATGCTATCAAGATTTCAAAGGCTATTATAGCTAGCAAGTTCAAGACCTTTAAGGTCATCCTCCCCATCGATAAGGATAACACTGGTGGTTCTCTCCCGCATTAAGTTGGTTGGTCACTTTTGTTTGTATTTCTGCTCCGATTGGGTTTCTCTGGTCTTGTTTGGTTTGTATGATTTTCTTTCTCAATGTCTCTCTCTATTTGATGGTTTTTTGTTGTCCCAGTTTATCTCCCATTGATTTTTTGTCTTAGTGGGAGGTTTCCTTTTTGTACTAGTTTATTTTTTAGGTTGTACTTGTACAAGGTTCAAGGACCCTTTTAAAACCCTTTCTACCAATAAAAAATCTAATATAACATGAATTGAAAGTAAAATTACAATATAATAAATATATTACACCCTTTAATCAAGGTTATAAATAGATGTTGATTAATCAATATCATTAAGGATGAATACATGAAAGTATCCCTTAGTCTTATATGAATATGTCTATAGGTTTACATAAATGATACTTGTAAGCATCCCATAATATTTTCATATATCAGTCATTGATGTAATGGACCAATATTAGGGGGTATTTATAATTATTCAAATCCTTGACTAGATGTTAATCTCAAGATGAAATAATATTCATTTGAAGTTTAAATTATTAAATAATAAATGCATTAGATCCCTTAATAAAGAATATCCATAGAGTTGGATTAACCAATATCACTAAGGGTAAATGCATGAAGGGTTCCCTTAGGCTTACATAATGATGCTTGAATTATTATATAAGTTATTCAAAAATGGTTACATGAAGAATTCCCATAGGCTAACATGCGCACGCACCCGTAGGATACATCAATAGTGCTCATAAGCATTATCTAATACTATTGGACTTGGCCTAATATGATCAAAGTACATATACTTAAACATCCCCCATAATTTGAGTTGAGGGACCAAGGAGAGAAAATATTAGAATTAATATCCCTTCGATAATGAATTCTCTAGTTGGTATCCACATTTTCATATTTATATTTATCTTCATCATTATAAAACTTATGTCCAAATCTAAAGAAATCTATTTCAACCTTCTTCAATATTGTTATACAATTTTTTGTGGGGTATCCTTTAGCTTTTGAGGATGTATATTAAAGGAAATGCAACCAAAATATGTAAAATAAGTAAGCTATGATAACTATATGATAATGGCACTATAATATGTAGGAAAACTAGATGATAAAAATTTACAATAACTCAGTAATATGCCATTAATAAATAATCACAAAAATAGTACAATGTAATATAATGGAGGACTTGAACACTCTAAATTTTTTAATGAAGAGCTACATTGTACCTACTCACTACTATCTATCTTGATAGCATTCCTCTCATTCTCATATTGATACTCTCAAAGGCATATATAGAAAGATATGTTCCCTGAAATTTACTCTACTTATGACTCTCAATCTACCTATCCTATGACTCATGTACATGTGGACTACATGCATATTGGATCTTATAGTTAGCATTATTCCTTTTCTCTTAACTTAGAAGTTACGTGCATTCTCCCTTGCACTTTTGTAGCTTATGGTTAAGCATATTGGATCAAATCCATGATTTGATGGGTTTGGTTATGTATTTTGGGCCATTAGTGCCTATAAATTGAATTGTAAATAATAGAACACTTAGTTGGATTTTCAATCCTTTTCATTGGTATCAGAGCCTAGTTCATGTTTGCACTAGGGCTTGTGAGGTGAGAGGATAGGAGATAATTTTGTTATGAGAAATTCTTTCTCATTGAGGACTTGGTTTAAGCTCAAGGGGAGCTTGAAAACCATTCGGAGAAGGAAGTTCCTTCGACGACAAACTCCTCGTTCCAACTTTTTGCTTATGCTCAAGAGGTATAGGAAAAGTTTGCCTTAGAGTTCTTCTTATTGTGATCCTTGGAAGGGATTGGATCATAGCTACGGTCCAATTAGGATTAGGGAGCCATTTAACCCTACTGCCCCCCCATTTTTGAGTACTGAAGAGCTCCAGGAGGTCATCAAAACTAGGTCGTGTGTCGACTTAGGTTTGGTTGCCTTTCAAACGTTGGTCGTGTGTCGATTGGATCTTGAAAGGAGAGCTACTGAAGGGATCTGGTTGCTCGTATTTTTACAATTTAAGTTTTTCAAGCTTTGGAATTAACCCTCCTGGTTAATTTTTAAAATTTTCTAGTTTGTATTAGAAAAGCTTTAATTTTTATTAATATATTATTTTATTAATATATTAATTTGCTGCTCATTGTAAAAAAAATAAAAAATACTATAATTTTTTTTTTAGCAGCACCGGTCAGGCCTCGGCTGCATTCGACATCACCGGCTAGGCCTCGACTGTGTTTGGCAGTGTCGGTGCCTTTCCAACAGCATGCGACACGGCCATTTGCCATTGGCAGTGGCCTTACTATCCGACGCGACAATGACAGCATCTACTGCCATCGCTGTCCGCTGACAGCGCTAGGCGGGTGTATCACCTTGGCATTAGGCCAGCCGCCTGACGTTGCTATCAATTTTGACAGTGTCAAGGGAGCGACCTGTGGCCGGGGCTGACCACTGACAGCCATCAGTGCGATCTTCGCATTGGCGCATCAGGTCCAAGTCGTTAGGCATTTTGGGCCAGACGTTTCTGTTAGCCTCATAGTTAGGCTTTCGATCTGACTACGTAGTTCGACATCCCATGTTGACAGGCAGACAGTAACCTACTACCATGTCTGATAGGTCGACAAGTTTCTGCCAGGCCTACCGCGACTAACAAGTTTGCCTGCTATCAGGCCTGCTGTGGTCAGACCAACCGCACGGCTGATGCCTATGCAGGCGTGCAGTCTACACTCTGCACGCAGGGTTTAGAAATTGGTGCAGCAAGGGCAAACGAGGAATTGCCTCAGGAATTGTTTTTTTCTTTTTTGCACATTGCCTCGGGAACTATGCCAGGCAATAGTTGTTTTCTGCACCTCGGGAACCGTGCAACTGAAGACTGCAAACTTTCATGCAGGGTAAGTGAAGTTCAGTTTCAATTAAGGCAGCCACATCAAAGGGTAATTTATTGTAATTTTTAATTTTTACTATTTAAGGTTGCATGTTAAATTTTGTTTTTATTAATTTAATTTTTAATAACTTGATTAAATTCATTAATCTTTGATTAATTGAAATTTAATTTTTAATTAAGTTATTTTTAAATTAATAAATTCTAAATTGCACCTTAGATTAGTTTAAAATTTCAAAATTTTGAGCCTTAGGAGTAAATTTTCAAATTCAGAAGCACTCCATTGTAACAAGGAAAATTTTCATTGTATTTCCTTGATTTAGTGCTTTCTCATTTTTTTACTCCTGGCTTATACCCGGTTGCATATGGCTTCTGACTTGGCTGCCCAAGTGGCAGAACTTGCCCATGTTGTTAATGCTTTAGCAGATAAAGCTAATGATACTACCATGGCAGATGTTCTTGTTAACCTTGCAATGAAGGTAAATGACATTTCTGTGCATCATGCTTCCACTTCTGCTCATGATTCTCGTCTAAGAGTTCGTTGTGAAGTTCCATTGTATGATGGATCCAGGAACCCTGATGTCTTGAATAGTTGGATTCTTGACATGAGTTCTTGGTTTTCTTACTCTCAACTTGCAGATGAAGATGTGGTTCCTTATGCTAAGCTAAAACTTTTTGGTTTAGCTAAAGTACTTGTTGAACGAAAAAGAGGTCATGATGAACTCACCTCATGGGATGAGCTTGTAGATTGTCTTAAGACCAATTTTTATCCTTCCAATTATTCTAAGGAATTGGTCATTAAATGGTTTCATTTTTGACAAGGTGCTAATATGTCTGTACAGGAATATATTTTTCAGTTCAACAGGTTCAGGATACTTGTGAATGTGGAGGATGATGTTCCAGCTTTGATTATCAAATTTCAAAGTGGCTTGTTAGAGCACTTGTACAGAGAGATTATGTTTGTTTCTATGGAAACTTTGGATTCAGTTTTCAACCATGCGCAACTTGCGGAGGACAAGTTCAAAGCGCACTCGCAGGCATTCCGCACTCCTGCTCCTCAAGTGGTTGCAAACTCATCAAAAGGGAATAATTCTTTCTCACAAAAGAAGAATTTTGCTCAAAAGAAGAATGTTTCTTCTCCATCTCCTTCTTCTCCTTCCCCTTCCGCTTCTACTCCTTCTTCTTCTTCTTCTAAACCTTCTTCTTCTTCTTCTTCTAAAATTTTTTGTAACTATTGTAAGAAGAAAGGTCATGAAAAAGCTGATTGTTTTAAGCTTAAAAAGAAGAGTTTAGTTATTACTACTCAAGAGGAGGATGCTCCCAAAGGTCCCCTTGAGTCTGTAGGAGAGAGTAGAGTATACACGAAATTACGAGGTAAGCTCAATGAAGTTACCTTGGTAAATGTAAGTTCATCAAAAGGTGCTCGTGATGCTTTGTTCATCACTCGAGCTCATTTGCTTCATAATTTTGCAACAAATTGTATAGTGGATAATGGCTCACATAAAAATCTAATTGCGAGGTCCATTGTCGAGCGTTTGAAGTTACCTATGGAGCCTCATCCTCAACCTTATTCTTTGGGTTGGAAGGATAGTGGAAGAGGCTCAAAAATCACTCACACTTGCACATTAAAATTTGCACTTGGCCCACATTTCATAGATCAAGTCACTTGTGATGTGACTCCTATGGATTGTTGTGGGATTTTGCTTGGGCAACCTTTTCAGTATGATAGGAGAGCTGTTTATGATGCTTTCAAAAGAACCTACACACTTCAAAAATATGGTAAGGTCTTTCTCATTAAAAGCACCAACACTCCCAACATCATTCTAAGTTCCAAGCAAACCAAAAGAGTAATTAAAAAAGGTGGTGATGTTGCTCTAATTTTCATTCGCTCTCAAAACACTTCTACATCCACATCCATTCCAAAGCAACACTCTTCAATGGATAAAATATTGCAAAGTTATTCACACATATTTCAGGAGCCAAAGTCTCTTCCTCCAATTCGCACAATTAATCACAGCATTGAAATAATTCCTGGTTCTTCCCTTCCTAATGCTCCCATGTATAGACAATCTATTTTGCAAAATGAAGAAATAAAAAGGCAAATAGAAGATTTGTTGTCTAAGGGTTTCATTAAGGAAAGTACTTCTACTTGTGCCTCACCTATTTTGTTGGTTCTTAAAAAAGATGGCACTTGGAGATTGTGCATTGATTTTCATGCTTTGAACATAATTTTTGTGAAGAATAGATATCCCTTACCCCGCATTGATGATTTATTAGATCAGCTTCAAGGAGCTAAGTTCTTTTCAAAAATAGATCTCAAAAGTGGATATCATCAAGTGTGTATCCAAGCTGAGGATACATGGAAGACAACTTTTAAGACGAAGATGGGCCTCTTTGAATGGTTGGTCATGCCTTTTGGTCTTACTAATGCTCCTGCAACCTTCATGAGGTTGATGAATGATGTATTTCGTGATGTACTTGACAAATTTGTAATAATATATCTTGATGATATATTGATTTTCTCAAAAACTTGGGAGGAACACCTTAGGCATATCCAACAAACCCTTGATCTTCTTGCGAAGAATCAATTATATGCCAATTCTTCCAAGTGTTCTTTTGGCAATACTTCAGTTTCTTACCTTGGCTATGTGATTAGTGAAAGTGGAATTCAGGTAGATCCCATAAAAGTTGATGTTTTACTTAAGTGGTCCCCTCCTACAACTCTCACTGAGTTAAGGAGTTTTCTAGGACTTGCGAATTTTTATCGCAAGTTCATTCCTCAATATTCCACCCTTGCAGCTCCATTGCATTATCTCACTAAGTCCAAAATTCCATTTCATTGGGAGAAAAGCCAAGAAGTTGCCTTTGAGAAACTCAAAAAGAAACTTTGTACAACACCTGTGTTAACTTTACCCGATCTCTCTCAACCTTTTGAGATTGAAACGGATGCCTCTAAAGTTGCCTTAGGAGCTGTGCTCAAATAGAATGGTCATCCAGTTGCTTATCATTCAGAAACTTTTTCTGCTACTAAGTTGAACTATTCTACATATGACAAGGAGTTGTATGCATTAGTTCAAGCTATTAAGTATTGGAGACATTATCTTTTGGGAAAAGATACAGTAGTACACACTGATCATATGCCTCTCAAGTTTTTACAATCTCAAAGTAAAATTGAAGAATCAAGACATATGAAGTGGGCCTCTTACCTCCAACAATTTCACTTGGTGATCAAGTATAAAAAGGGGAAGAGTAATACTATTGCTGATTGTTTGAGTAGGCCTCCAGCCGCTCTTGCCTTAACAGTTATGTCCACTTCACACTTGGGATTTCAGACTTGGCCTAATCAGTATTCATAGGATCCTGATTTTGGGAAAATATTTGAGCAAGTGAGTAAGCCTTCTTCTTCCAATTTGCGTCCTTTCCAAGATTTCTACATCAAAGAAGGACTTCTTTACAAATTGGACAAGGTTTGTGTTCCTTGTGAGCCTAGAGTGTCACTTCTTAAGGAAGCTCATTCTACACTTTATGGTGGTCACTTTGGGAAGCATAAAACACTTCATCATTTGCAAAGATTTTTCTATTGGCCTAAAATGCAGAGGGATGTGTTGAGATTTCTCAAACATTGTGCAGTTTGTTGTCGCTCAAAACCAGCTAACAGGAAGTTTGGCTTAGGCATGCCTTTGCCCATTCCTTCCCGTCCTTGGGAAAGCATTTCCATGGATTTGGTTAGTGGTTTTCCTATGACAGTGCGCCAACATGATTGTGTGTTCGTGGTGGTTGATAGATTCAATAAAATGGCTAAGTTTATTCCATGCCGCAAGACAAGTTCTGCATCAGACTTAGCCCAATTTTTCTTTGACAGCATTTGGCGTTCCTTTGGTCTACCTACCAGCATTATCTCGGATCATGATTCACGCTTTGTGGGTCACTTTTGGCATTCTTTGTGGAAGATTTTGGGAGTTTCCCTTAACTTTTCCATCGCCTATCATCCGCAGTCCGATGGGCAGACTGAAGTGGTAAACCGTACACTTGTACAAAGTTTATGAATCTATCATCACGCTTCACCAGCAAAGTGGGACTTGAGTCTCACTCATATTGAACATGCCTACAATAGGGCCCTACATTCTTCTACAGGTCATTCACCCTTTGAGGTTTGTATGGGATTTCAGCCCTTGGCACCTTATGAGTTACCTTTGTCTTTGCCTTCTCCTGTCACTTCACATCTTCAGAAGGAGCAAGACAAGGCACACTCATTTGTTCAGCATTTGCACAATCTGCAATCAAAGGTGGTTGAGATTTTGCAAAAGACATAACAGCAGTAGAAAAAGGCCATGGATCGACATCGAATTCCTCATCCATTTCAGGTTGGTGACAAAGTTTGGTTGCATCTTGACAAGCGACGTTTTTTCGATAAGACTCATAGTAAAATCAAACCGATTCGCTATGGGCCTTATACTATTCTTCAATAGGTGTCCGAGAATGCTTTCCGCCTTGATCTTCCCGCACACTTGGGAATTCATGACGTCGTCAATGTAGATCTTTTGAAGTTGTATTTTGACTCTACATTGGAGACAACACCAGCTATCAGTCATCCTATGGACGTGGTTCCTGATTCTCAGTTACCATTGGATTCTGATCAGATCTATGACACAAAGATTCGACAGACTCGCCAGGGGTCTACCACCTCATATCTTGTGGCTCGACGAGGACAGCTGTCGCATCAGGCTCGTTGGATTTCTTTTCATCAGATGTCCCATGACTTTCCTAATCTTCTTAAAGCATTGGAGTCCAATGCTTCTATTGTGGGGAGGCATGATGAGGATTGATGTATGATCTTTCATATGACCCCTCTAGTAGTTCCTAGCTAGGTTTGCATAGTTTATTTCTTGCAAATTAATAATTGTAAGTGAGTCTCCTTCTCACATGCACTTGTGGGCACTAGTTATCTTCTAGTTGTCATTTAGAGTGTTAGTTAGTAAGTGTGAACTCAAAGTAGGAAGTGTGTACTTCAAGATAGCTAAAATGGATCTTATAGTTAGCATTATTCCTTTTCTCTTAACTTAGAAGTTACGTGCATTCTCCCTTGCACTTTTGTAGCTTATGGTTAAGCATATTGGATCAAATCCATGATTTGATGGGTTTGGTTATGTATTTTGGGCCATTAGTGCCTATAAATTGAATTGTAAATAATAGAACACTTAGTTGGATTTTCAATCCTTTTCATGCCAAGTCTCTCTTATTACATTTTCCTAGTGTTAGAAGTTGATTTTCTTGCTTTTATGGTTTGTTTTTGTATTGGAAGAATAGCACACCATATTATAGGTAATTAAACCTAATTTATGAGATATATACCAACTTTTATGTTTTACAAATGTTTTTGTGCAACTAGATTGCATTTTATAGGTCCAATTTTGCATTTTTTTTGCTATTTTTGATGGCCTGAAAGGCCTTTTTGAGCCCAATTGCTTGGAGTCATCCCCAGGTGGGATGGCTAGTGTGGGCTAGTCATAGGCCATCCCTTGATTTGCTAGAAATAGGGTTGGGGGTCATTCCTAGGAGGAATGGCCCCAAACTGACCTCAAAGAGGGGTCATTTTGAGTCTTCTATTTTGAATGTTTTTGGGGCCATGCGAGGCCATTTTGGAGTTGTATTATTGAGTTACTTATCCCTATCAGGTGGTGATGATTCAGTATCAAGTACCTAATATCTTTGATTCCATGAGGGATGCCTTGAACACAAATATTTGGGAGTGGCTAGATGCCATCGACCTCAAGCAGGTGACCTGATTGGAGGCTGTTATAGGAGACCGTGCATATCTGATTGCCTTGATTGATCTGTAGGATCCACGCACCAATACCTTCACCCTAACCACTAGGGATATGATAATTATTCTTGAGGACATCTATAAAATTCATCAAATTTTAATATAAGGGCAGCTGATCCACATGACACTACGAGACTGAAGACAGGCAATGCTCGAGAGGTACTTTAGTTATGATCTAGAGATGGTAGAGCTAGACTACTTGAAGAGGGATATGCTGGTAGGATTATGGCATGAGGAAAAGGTATTGGGGGTGAGGCATACACTACTCGTGATGCTCATCTCCAATATGCTATTACCTAACTCTTCTAGAGTGAGGTTCCTATGGAACCTAGTGGAGATAGTGTTTGTGCTGGTGAGGTGTACTGTGGTAGAGCCACTGGTGATGGCATGGGATACTACACTATTGGCACAACTCTATGATAAGTTGTACGAGATCCGCTATAATCATTGGAAGGGTTTTTGGTGTATATTTTTGTTGTAATTTTGGGGATGGTAGCACATAGCTTTGGGGCGACCACATGGGCTATCTTTAATGACTTGGGCATAGCTAGAAGATAGGAAGATAAGATACAGTATCCTATGGTAGAGTGCTCAAGAGTTGACAGATTTGATGATTCATAGGTGAGTTGGCCTACTATGTAGATCTATTTGCCTAAATCAGGGTAGGTCAGGTATTCTAGAGGCTATACAGAGATTGTCCAAAGTGGTCAGATGCTGCTTTACAGCTCCATAAGGTGCAGCAAGGTAGATGGTTTTTTGAGTGACATGGCACAGTGGGATTACTTCCTATTTTCTTGGGTGATACAATAGTTTAGGCTACACTAGAGGGTTCCTAGTGAGCCAATGTCTTATCGACATCACGAGGATGAGAGGACATTGGCATGGCCAATGGTAGAGATAGTGGCATGAGAAATGGATCCTGTAGTAGACATTCTAGATGTGGATGATGTCGAGACTAGAAGTATGACACTTGGTGGGTGATAGGCTAGGGGCATGGAGAGGGACCACTAGAGAGGGGTGTAGCTAGGGAGGCACCTTAGGATATTTTTTGTGATGACCAGGGTGAGGCAAGTGATTGGCAAGGACATAGGGTAGGGGAGCATGTAGATCTCTTAGACTTAGGAGATCAAGGTGAATTTAGGGATGATGATGTTGGGGATGAGGAGGTGCAAGCACCACCAATGGCATTAGGGGACATAGAGGTAGAGCTACAAGATGATCTACTTAGGATGAGGCAACAGAGATCTTATATAGACATAGGTGCATGATGTATACACAGAGCTAGTAGCACAACGAGCTAAGATATAGGTGGCTCAGGCTAAGATAACATCTCTTCATGTATAGTTATGATCTCAGATCCCTACACAGGATGGTTCCAATAGTGGGGAGGTGACTAGGCTACAAGTAGAGTTGACATGATTCCATTCTATAGTGGAGACTTACCAGAAATGATGCCGATGGAGGTAAGCTTATGCAGATGAGTTGGAGACTGAGGTAGTACACCTTGGTGGGTTTCTACAGGATGATGCAGGTGCCAGTGGGTTGTACTAGAGTCACCATAGCAAGACAGGGCAGTCCTCCTCTAGGATGGAGGTACTAGGGTCTAGGTAGAGAGCTGACAGGGCAAGTGGTAGTAGGTATGGGAGTTCACAGAGGACTCCTACTGTAGTTGGGAGTGTGAGTCATAGTATCGGTCCTGCATGACCATGGTAGTGGCTCGCATGACTTTTTTTATGTTTTTGTTTTGGATGCTTTAGCAGTGTGAAGTCTGAGGACTCACTTTATTGTAGTCGATGGGTAACATGATGTATCTTTTTATCCCATACATATACACATATATATGATCTTTTTATGTGGTTGATCATCATGTGTTTATTATTTTATGAAATGTATGCAATTTGATTTATGCAATGATGATGGATGGCTATGTATGCATATTTTGTGATTTTGATTTGATTTTATTTTGTGTATGCATGGATGTATAGTGATATGGATGATTTATTGATTTAGAGGATAAAATATGTAGACTATATGCCATATTATGCTAGCACCATAGATGATGTATTTTGCACCAACTCATATGTAATGTTGTCATGAGACTTATATAATGGATTTATGAATAATATAATTGAAATGAATGAGGTGAAGTGATATGAGTGACATGCTGTTAAGGGAATGCCCATTAGGTTTTCATGAGACTCAAATACTCTAGTTAACTCATTAAAAGTTGTATACTAACCATGCAAGACTTTTTGACAAGGTATGAATCTACTAGGACGACCAAGGTACTTCATATCCATGTGTGTGCAAGTGAGTTCATTCCTATGAGATGCATAAGGATACCACCAGTTCCAAGTAGGATCTCAACCAAACCTGTACTAAGGATCACAAAATGAATGACACCATCCTAATTTTTGTACTAAATATGACTAGACCACTAGGAAATCTAGGTTACCAAAGCTAGCTCATCCACATGAAAACATTGGTCTACACATAATCCCGAAAGCTAATATGGTAGACATATCGTCATGCGGGAGGCTACCGCTATTGACGGATAGGCTATCCACTAAACCCATAATGAGGATAACCTAATGGATTTCCAAATTTTGAGAGTTTCGGGGATTCAAGTTCGAATCCCTACTTTATTGAATTTTATTGGGATACTTGCTCTCATATGAAGTGATAAGAACCACTATTTATTTTTCTCTTTTAGTGATAATAATCACTGTTTATTTTGAGTTTTTTCTTTCTTTTTCTCTTGAGCAAGGGATTCAAATTTTGATCGATTGGTATCACTGTTTCTTGTGCTTTTTTACGTGTGCACTTTTTGATTTTTGCATTTTTGTATTTTGAATTTTTTCTTTGTGGGGGTTTGCAAATTTAGACTGTTGCAAACATGTGGCAATGTGGGATATTGTTGACAAAAATGAGGGAAAACCACTTATTGTTGTGGGGGGAATTGGGTAGGGGAAAACTTGTCCTTTTTCCAACTCTTAGCATTCTTGAACCATTCACACAGGGGGATGAGCAGGATGACCTCTTCGCGTAAGGTAACCTAGACCACTTCATGGATTTCATTTGTCTTTGTGAAAAACTTGGATTGTTAATGATTAATTGTGTTTGGGCTATGATGTACTCAAGGCATAATCAATACAATACTGTACCTCCTAAAAATCAAGCTAGCCTTCTACAAAATTTGAGTAGAGACTAGATATGGCTGAGTGACCGAAAAACCCTATTGACATTCTAAAAAAATGGCTAAGTGAAGGGAATAGAAACGACTACAAAAATGTGAAAAATGTTGGTGAAAATGATAATTGTGGTATTGAACTATGAGTACTTTCATGACATTTATTTTGAGTGGTAAGTAGTGTACCATCATGGTGCTAGACATGTATGATCAACTCTAAAATGTAAAGTGCTAATGATGAATATGCCTAAATGCAAGCAACGATAAAATGCAATGGGATGTAATGTGGTGTGATGCAAAATTTTTGAATTTTTGAAATTTTGATAATGTTTTTGTTTGAAATTTTGATTGATATGTAGGAAAGTGCAATGTGATGCAATGTTTTCGTATTTTGATATTTTGATGATGTTTTTGGATTTTTGATTGATATGCATACACATGTGACCAACAAGATTATTTGGGGGCCATTGGGGTATTTTGGGGTGACTAAAGAGCTTATGGATGCCTTTGGGGATTTTAGGTTTGACCTAGATGATCGTAGATAGTCCAGGAGAATTTTTTACTTGACCCAGATGGTGAGAACCTACTAGGAGCCTTTTGGGTAATGTGGGTATGCATCGACACTTAAAGAGTGTCTACGACTGCCTAGGGGTATTTTGCTATGACCAAAGGGCTTAGGGATACCTTTGGGGCTTTTAGGGTTGACCTAGATGATCGTAGATAGTCTAGGAGTATTTTTACTTGACCTAGACGATGAGAACCCGCTAGGAGCCTTTTGGGTGACCTAGACGTGAGATCGCACTTGAAAAGTGTCTATAACTACCTATGGATATTTGGATATGACCAAATGGCTTATGGATGTCTTTGGGACTTTTATGGTTGACCTAGATGATCGTAGATAGTCTAGGAGCATTTTTACTTGACCTAGACAGTGAGAACCTATTAGGAGCCTTTTAGGTGACCTAAATGTGTGGTGCCACTTAAAAAGTGTCTATGACTACCTAGGGGCATTTGGATATGACCAAAGGGCTTATGTATACCTTTGGGGATTTTAGGGTTAACCTATACAATCATAGATAGTCTAGGAGCATTTTTACATGACCTAGATGGTGAGAACCTGCTAGGAGCTTGTTGGGTGACCTAGACATGTAGCAACACTTAAAAAGTGTCTATGATTGCCTAGGGACATTTTTATATGACCAAAGGACTTAGGGATGCCTTTGGGGCTTTTAGGGTTGACCTAGATGATCATAGATAGTCCAGGAGCATTTTTACTTGACCTAGACGGTGAGAACCCGCTAGGAGCCTTTTGGGTGACCTAGACGTGCAATGGCACTTAAAAAGTGTCTACGACTACCTAGGGGTATTTGGCTATGACCAAAGGGCTTATGGATTCCTTTGGGGCTTTTAGGGTTAACCTAGATGATCATATATAGTCTATGAGTGTTTTTACTTGACATAGATAGTGAGAACCTACTAGAAGCCTTTTGGGTGACCTAGACGTGCAGTAGCACTTAAAAATTGTCTATGACTACCTAGGGGCATTTAGCTATGACCAACGGGCTTAGGGATGCATTTGGGGCTTTTAGAGTTGACCTAGATGATCGTAGATAGTCCAGGAGAATTTTTACTTGACCTAGATGGTGATAACCTACAAGAGCCTTTTGGGTAACCTAGACATGCAGCAACACTTAAAAAGTGTGTACGACTACCTAGGGGAATTTGGCTATGACCAAAGGGATTAGGGATGCCTTTGGGGCTTTTAGGGTTGACCTAGATGATCGTAGATAGTCTAGTAGCATGTTTTACTTGATCTATATGGTGAGAACCTACTAGGAGCCTTTTAGGTGACCTAGATGTGCAACGATACTTTAAAAGTGTTTATGACTGCCTAGGGGCATTTGGCTATGACCACAGTGCTTAGGGATGCATTTGGGACTTTTAGGGTTGACCTAGATGATTGTAGATATTCCAAGAGAGTTTTTACTTGACTTAGATAGTGAGAACCTATTAGGAGCCTTTTGGGTGACCTAGACGTGTAACGAAACTTAAAAAATGTCTATGACTACCTAGGGGTATTTGGATATGACCAAAGGGCTTAGGGATGCCTTTGGGGCTTTTAGGGTTGACCTAGATGATTGTAGATAGTCTAGGACCATATTTTACTTGACCTAGACAATGAGAACCCACTAGGATCCTTTTGGGTGCTCTCTAAGCATGAAATGTCCATGAGTGAAGGATGTTTAATGTTTCAAGATCCTTGACACCTTCAAGTGAAGCTAGGTGATAATTTGTAGGCCCTATTTGACTAATTATGACAAAGGGACCTAACTAGTTTGACACAAATTTGTCCTATAGGTGTGGCAGCAAGCTAGAGATCACCAACCTAAAATTCTCTGAGATGGACTTTCATATTGTAGGCTCTTTTGATCCACTCTTGATACACACGTAGATGCTCAAGTGCATTAATGCGATGCTCATCCAACAACATCAGTTGATCTATGTGAGCTTGTCACGTAGTATCATCATCAATAAACTCATGCATGGATATGCGCAGTGATGGGACATCCAACAACATCAGTTGATCTATGTGAGCTTGTCACGTAGTATCATCATAAATAAACTCATGCATGGATATGCGCAGTGATGGGATTTCTAACTCTAGAGGCATGACTACCTCAGCCGCATACACTAGTGAGAACGGAGTTGCCCCAGTGGGTGTTCGAATGCTAGTGCAGTAAGCCCAAAGGGCAAGCGAAATTTACACATGCCAATTGATATGATTCTCTCTAACTATTTTCTTCAATATTGCAATTAATATTTTGTTTGATGCTTCTGCTTGCCCATTTGCTTATGGATAATAAGGTGTTGAAAACTTGTGTTGTATGTTATACTTTTCTATCAAAGCACGCACATCTTTGTTCTTGAATGATTTCCCATTATCCGAAATGATCTTGGATGGAATACCAAAATGACAAATGATATTATGCAATATGAACTCCACTATGTGGGGTCTTGTCATAGTGGTAAGGGGGATTGCTTCCACCCACTTTGTAAAATACTTGATAGTCATGATGATAAATGTGTGATGTCTCGAGGATGTTGGGGATATTTTATCAATTAAATCCAATCCCCATTGTGAAAATGGCCAAGTCGATTGGATCGGTTGTAATGCTTGAGAAGGTACATGTGTCAAGTTAGCATGGTGTTGACATTTCACACACTTCCTCACATATGCACAACAATCTTGCTCTAACATTGGCCAATAATATCCCATGCAAAAAATGTGCTTTACTATGGCCATGCCACTGAAGTGGCCACCACAAGTACCACTGTGTGCCTAGTCCATTGCCCAAGTTGATTCTTGATACTCTAAGCAACAAAGGAGGATTCCTTCATAGCTCTGACAGTATAGAATGTCTCCTAACAAGACAAAATTTGTTGCCTTCCATTTAAATGTCCTTTTTGCAATGTGCGATAATCCTAGACGAAGGTTACCAAGCTTTAGGTACTCTCTAATTGGTGTGGACTAGTCCTGCTATGTGGAAGCCTTGATTGCATGAATTTTCTGTCCCTCATGAATTTCATCCTGAGGAAATGCATATTGGGATAGAACTTGTAAGAATAGCATTGTTCTTCTATCAAAAGGGGTTTGGGGGAACTGAGTCCCTCAAGTGGCATGATTCAAGTGCTCATGAATATGTGAGAATATCTCTTGATGAGGTTCTATTTGAATCAAGTGGACTTATAGCGTGGCTTGAGTGCTCTCACGCTCAATCGCTGATTGCGATAGCATTTTGAATTGAATGGTTGTCATCTCCCCTATGGGGTGTTGTGGAATCAAGGATCCTAAAGAGGCCATTGTATCCGTAAAATGATTATACAATCAAGGAAGTGCCTCGATGTCATACCATTCAAAAATTACCAGGGATTTGTCCACAAGGTCTTTGTAGGCTTGCAAAACTGGGCACTTACATTGGAAGATTCCCTTGACCTAGTTGATAATGAGCAAGGAGTCACTGAAAATGTTCAGCTTGGTGATTTTCATGGTGATAGTCATTTTAAGCCCTATGAGCAAGGCTTCATACTCAGAATTATTTTTGGTGCAGGGGAAATCAATTTTAAATGATAAGGGTATGGGAGCCTCATACAGTGTAAAAAATACAATCCCTGCACCACCTCGTTACTCACATTTGGAGCCATCAAATAAAAGAGTCATATTTTCCTCTAACTCAAGCTCTTCAAAATCAGACGATTATGATATTTGGAAGTCTCCATAATTTGGAATCTCCATTCTAAGAGGCTGAGAATCCTAGAGAGGAGCCTCTGCAAGTTGATCAACAATGACCTAACCTTTGATTGACTTTTTTCCTATGAATTCCAAGTCGAATTATGTCAACAACATGATCCATTTTTCCGTGTGACTACTATGATAAGTACAACTCATCATGTATCACAATGGATTCTCTTTAGATACAACATATGTAATGTGGTTGAGCATATAGTGTCATAGCTTATTGGTAGCAAAAACCACCGCTAGACATAATTTTGAATGTATGTGTACTTGATATCATAGCTCACCAGGGTGTGACTAAGATAGTATGTGCCATGTTCCTTATTAAATTCATTGTTTTTGGCTAACATGGCACCCAACGAAACCTTAGTAGCTGAGATATATAATTGAAACGACACCCATGGTCTAGGTGGAGCTAACACTAGTGACGAAGCCAGGTATTGTTTAATTGTGTCAAAGGCATCCTGACACTCATCGTCCTAGTGGAATGTGATCCCCTTGTGTAAAATTTTGTTCATGGGTCTACACTTGTTCGATAGTTGTGCTATAAAGCATTTGATGGATGTAATCCTCCCCTACAAGTTACGAAGCTACTTGATGGTAGTCAGGGGAGGCATTTCAAGGATTACCTTGAATTTATTAGGGTCCACTTCGATGCCTCATTTGGAAACTATAAATCCCAAGAGCTTTCCAGATGTGATGCCGAAGACACACTTCTTGGGGTTCAGTATCACATTATGTTCAATAAGGTGATCGAGGACTTTGCACAAGACATCTAGGTTTTCATGATGTAATAGATATTTAGCCAATAAGTCATCCATGTAATCTTCCAAAATTTTGTGCATGTATTCATGGAAGATATATGTCATGGCATGTTGGTAGGTGGCACCGACATTCTTAAGGCCAAATGGCATGACCTTGTAACAAAATGTTCCCCAAGGCATTGTGAATGTCATTTTGAGCTGGTCTTTAGGGTTGATATGAATCTGATTATACCCAAAGAAGCCATCCATAAGGGAGAGCATTTCATGTCCTGTGGTGGCGTCGACTAGGGTATATATGCTTGGAAAAGGAAAATCATACTTAGGACTCGCTTTGTTCAGGTCTCAAAAATTGATGCAAATGTGAATCCTCCTATCAGGCTTCTTGACATCCAATAGTTTTTGTAGCTCATATTTGACCATCAAAGCCACTTTTGGGTGCATATTTCTCAACTTTTGCTTGACAGGTTTGATTGTAAGGTCAAACGTTAGATTATGGGTGACCATATTTGGATCTAGTCCCGGCATGTCTTTATAGGACCATGAAAAATCTGCCTTCTTATTTGTGAGAAGGGCTATATAATCATCTTGCTCTTCAAGGGATAGATTTTCCCCTAGCTTGATACATTATGGGTTTTCAATATTTGAGCCGATATTTTTGTCAATCATAGGCTCAATTGACATATGAGACCACTCCTCCAACTGATGGGGAGTAGGGATCAAATGGATGTCATCAGCTGGATTTAAATACTCAATGGGAACTTCAGGTCCCTCCTCAGCATGGAAGACATCATGAGTTGGGCTAGCAAAAAAGTGAAACAAACCACTGCAATCCCAATACTCAAAGGGTGATGGGAGTGAATCAGCACGATCCCAATCAATAACATCTAGATCTAGATGGTATGGCTTGGAAGGATCGATTGGATTGTGAAGTGGTGTGGTCAAATCAATGGATATCATATTGATGAAATATGTCTGCTCTCTAGGACCATGTGCATGTGACTGTGTATTGGTGTCATATCTCACATCCAAATGTGGCTCTAGGGGAATGGGAATCTTTGGATCTTGTTTGTGAATAGACTACAAGATGGGATCATTAGGCTCAAGGAGCTCCATGTGTGTGGGTGGGTCAGGTAAGACCTCATGGTGAATCTGGCCTATATTGATAGGCCTTGCTTTCAAGCATGGGCCAACATGCAACTGATGATAGACTTCATCTATGTCAATGGACTCGTGAAAATGACACAAACAATGAGGACTAAGGTATGCCCTATCTGTTTCATCCTCATAGCCACTGTCATATATGGGAACCTCATTGTTACCCCTTGGGATTGGGCGATTGGGTAGGTGTGGTCCCCATATATGCTAATTCATCATAATAATCATCATGGATGAGGATTCCTTCATTCTCATCTCATAATGCCTCAGGCTCATGAGGACCCAACTACTCAAGTAAATTAACTACTCCCCCTAGGAGGTCTAGCTTCTTGTAGGTGAACAGACTCTTCAGGAGGAAGGAGCTTTTGCCAGACAGGATCATGGAAAGGGAAAAGATGTATGAGGCCCTCCTATTGTTCATTAATGGGGACAATTTGTGAATGATTATTATCTGACACAAAAGGGTCATATGGTTCCACCTCATAACCCGACTCATCCTCTAAGGTCTGTTCATATGAGGTTCCTTTATCAGAATCATCACAGACATGGGGAAAACTCCATGAACCTTCCCCTATTTCAAAATATGGAGGAATGTCACTGGATATCATGGGGTTACCATCTAGCCATGTAAAGTAATCCCCTAGGGAGTAGACTGTATTGGTATTGGCATAAGGGTCTTGGACCAACCCGCCCTCGTAGCCTATATTAAAGTGATTTAGGTTATCTAAGAGGACATCTAGAGGCAAGGGATTGTTGTGTCCTACTCCTGACTTGTCATAGGGCATTTGATATTACAGTTGACAAGGGATTCTAGTGCCTTGCTCATACATGCCTAACCCATAATCGTGCCAGTTACATAGTTCAAGGTACTTCAGGGTGAAGTTAGGGTTATACAAGTAGTTAATATCTTCTCCAAAAGGTTCCTCATCCTCCTCCTACTGTTGGTAAGGTTCGATACCATATTCAATGCCCCCATAGATGAAATTCGTTTGATTAGGGGGAATACCAAGAGGTACAATAGTGCATATGGAAAGACAGGGTCTACCCATGTCTTGCATCGACTCTAAAGAGAGAGAAGTGGTAACATTCCTAACCATGTACTCTCCAAATATGGTAGAAGCTAGATGTACTATAATCTGAGGTTGTGGATAAAAGAGGGATGAGAGTGAGACTTGATCTGGCTTATTGTTTGCCTCATGTGGTGTCTCTTCATCATTCAGGTTAAGTATCTCCCCTGTAGAGATAGTGGAAATGATCATTTGGTCCTCCTCAATGGTCCACTTCTCTGGGTTCCTAGGCAAAGTATCCACTGGTGTATTAGGCGTCTGAGGTGAAGTCGATGAGGAGGAAGGCATTGTATGTAGTAGTAGTGGGGTCAAACCTTGGCTAGATTTATTTGGTTTAAAATCTAGATGTATCGATGGTAATGTCGACTCGGTAACTGCTACACCATGTTGCAATACTTGAAGGGCTCTAGGTCCTTGGGGATGACATGAACTTACCCTTTGTGAGTGTACTTGAGGCACTGGTGAGCAATGGAAGGGACACACTTCATGTCCCTGATCCATGGTCTTCCTAAAAAAATATTGTATACCATATCACCCTCCAGGATGTGGCACATGATCAAGATGATATTTTCTCCTACTTGAATAGGTAGGATGATTGTACCAACTGTTGAGCATATAGCATCATTGAACACTCGAAGGGTGTGGGTAGATGTGACAATATGAGATGTTAGAAGCTTCAGGTGCTTTAGAGTTGTAGTTATGATGTTGCTCGAAGACCCAATATCTATCAACACACTCTTGTACGGTGTCCCATTCACATGTGCAACAATGTGTGAAGGGTGATCCACCATATCATGGGGAATTGGTTTAAGTTCATCTTCTCAAAAAGTAATTATCGATTTTGTGCATTTCCGCACATGCCCCACAAAGTTGTTGAAGGAGTTAGACTCCTAGGGCTGAAGCTCAATTGTCTTAAGGATCTCCATCAAAGATTTTCTATGAGGTTGTGATTTTTGGATGAGCTCATAGATAAAGAGTCGGGCAAATGTTGTTCTTAAGCTCTGCGCGAGCTTACTCTTGATGGTGACTACAGGCCTAGCGGGGAGGCTCGGTCCAGGAGGCGGTATAGGCTGCGAGGTCAAAGGGACATCACTATGAGCCATAGGTGGTGCAGGTGGACTTGGATACCACCTATTTCTTGTCACAATACTAACCATGCCAACATATCCTTGCTTGGGATGGGTATGGTGAACATCATTCACCTAGGGCACTGGTTTAGCCTTGTCTGCATGGGCAGGAAAGGGGTCCTTGAAAAACTCCATATGTTGGTTTTTTGGTGTGATAGGGTTATATACCTAGAGGGAATTCCTATCAATTAGTTCTTGCACCAAGTGTTTGAATTTATAGCACATTTGCACATCATTCTCATTTTGCCTACGAAATTTGCAATATAGGTCTTCTTTGTATCCTTTGGACTTAGGTGCATTAGGATCGATAGGTCGACTGTCAGGTAGATGGATCACATTGGCTGCCAAGAGGCGATCAAACATCAAGTCCATAGGCTCTGCAATGGGCTTGAATTATCGCTTGGGATGAAGCTGTTAATTTTTCCCTTGACCATTCTTGTTATCCTTGGCATAGTTCCCAAGTGTGACCTGATAATTAGGCTTTTGAGGTGGCATGGCTAGCACTGGACATAGGACACTAATGGCAACCTGATTTACTAATGCTAAATTAGGTTGCGCTAGGGTGTTCTTAACATTCTTGCTCCATTCCTTCTTGTGAGGCTTCGCAATCTCACCCTCTTGAATCTTAATTTCTTTGATTATACTAGCTTATGTTAAGGCATCTTCAAGAGTGGGGTATTCTTACAACTGCAGCAACAAGGAGATTGGATTTAAGCAACTTTTGGAGAAAATCTGAGTCAAATTCGACATGGGGAGAAGATAAGGTAGCTTGGTGAGCAGGGTTCACCATCTATTGCCATAATTTGTTATTGACTCATCATCATATTGTTTCAACCTAGCTACATTGGCCAGCGTTGCCTTCCTCTTGGTATTAAAGGCAAATTGTTCTAGGAATGCATCCGCAAGTTGGTCCAAATTATGGATGCTATGTTTAGGGAGTTGGTAAAACCATTTGGAGTCAAGGACAATGTGGGTAGTCACAAATGTCCTCAAAAGCAAAGCATCATCACCATGAATGCCAAAACATTGACCTAAGAACCTAGTGACATGTTCTTGCGCATCCTCTTCTTCCTTAAAGGTAGCCAACTAAGGCAATTTAAATTGTTCTAGGTAGGGAGGCATAGGTACTTACAGGTGGATGGGTTGACTATGTAATTTATGCATAGTGAGATTTTGAGATCCCTACCCAGAGGTCTTATTCTCTACTGACTCCAGGCATTCTAAAAATTCTTTATAAGGGCCCGAGGACTTGATATCCTCATCTTTGTTCACATATTGCGGTGGAGGTCTAGGCTTATCCAACCTAGGGCGAGGTGGTGGTAATTCACCCCTTCCTTGGTAAGGCATCTCAAAATATTCTACTTCTAGCTCATGCTTAGTATAAGCCCTCTAAGACATCTCTCGAGTTGGCCTATAAATGGGGGTATCTACCCGTGGTGGGCACCCTATGTTTGGCCTGGGAGGCATCTCCTGATCTGGCCTAAGAGGTCATGGAAGCAACATTTGATAAGGTCTCAGGGATCTCTCTTGAACGAGTGTGGTTTGCCTTGGATGGACTTCTTACCTATGTGTCTTAGGGGTATGGACCCTCTCTCTTAAGGTCTTCTAGAACAACTCATTGGTTTGCTATTCGATCCTTTATTTCTCAAGCTAGTGTAATCAGTCTAGTTGCTATTTATCCCATCGAAGTTGCTTGAACTGAGCTTGGCGTTCTATATATCTCGCAACCACTTACTTAATTTGATCTACAGTGCGAGGCCTAGGAGGCCTAGGAGTCTCACCCTAGGATAGACCTTGTCCAAGGTACTCTGTGTTCTCCATAGGGTGCTTGCCTCTCTTGAGGTTTACTGCATTGACTTGAGGATTAGGTTGGAACATGTGTTCATTACACTCAGCTAGTGCAAAGGCACATCGGGCATGCACAAAATATTATTCCTGAGGAAATTCTAGGATCTCCTCATGTCTTCCCTCCAGAATGAGGAAAGGTAGGGCTATGTTGGCTCATCCAAACTGACAGGTGTCATTCCTATTAGGTTGCATGAGCTGTTGTATCCTATCAAGGCAACATGGAGGTAGAGTCATGTCAACTTACTCTGACCAGTGTGTGAAGTTATACTCCTACCTCTACTTAGGTGTGTCAACTCTTATGGGTACACAGATGCGTGGCACCGCTCTGTCTATTAGCACCTCAATGTGTATTTGTATTTCACCAAGGAAGGTTTATGAAATATCTATATACTGAGAACACTCCCCCAAGTAATGCTCATCATACCTCGGGGTGTCCTGGAGAGGATCCCTTCATAAATGAGGCTCATGCCTTACTATCTTAGGGCTAGGTGGAGTGGAGGATTTCCAGGGAGGTATAACCAAGTCCCTAGGGCTATATCAGAGATGATTTGTGTCTCCTAATCCACTCTCCACAAATTCTGCCCATGATTGGGCTTGGATGCAAGTGCACACCATTGCACTCTTCTATTAGTACCTCAAGTGATTATCTTCTTTACAAATTCTTAATGAAATAGTATACAAGAAAGAAACACTCAATAAGATAGATGATTATCTCTTTTAAGTTTTAAGTGTGAATCCCTAAATTGTTTCATGTGTTTCAGATGTGTTGTTTGTAAAGAATGACCTCGTGTCACGTGTTTGAAATATTGTTGGATTGTAATCTCATGTTCAATTGGATTTCACCTATATACTCGCATCTCGACAACCCGAATATGAACTCTAGGTTGCATTATCTAGCCTATAATGTGTGGTGATGAGGTCCACATATGGCCAGGGAGCACAGGTCCTACCAGTTCCTCATCTAGTTCACCCATAGTCTACGATACACCTCCTCGAAGGGTGATGCGTGCTATAACCCATGGGCTATGATGGATCTTGGAAAAGGCATTGGCAAGATGGATTGGGTTCATGGGATTTGATCCAAGTGGATGGATATGAAACCCACCGTCACTTGCGTTCTACTAGTGGATGGTAATGAAGTCCACCTCACTAGCGTTTATATGAATTGTGTTGTTTGTGGTTTTTTATTATCCAAGAAAGTAAGCAAAGAAGCAATAAATAACCATTCACTAAATGCATGCAAATAAGTGTGTTTTAATTTCAGAAAATTAGGATAAATAACCTACAAATTGAATTTATGAATACAAATCCTAAATGCTAACTTACCAAATGGGTAAGCCCCAAACAATCAAACCAAACAGATGCATTGCTACTACAAGTTATTTTTTATTTTCTTCTTCCTTTTGCTATGTGATGTTATAAGAAAATAAAAAATGCAAATTTTAACCTTTATATGCAAGAAAGTGAAGCAAGAAAACTAATTTTGATAGTCTCTAAAAATATAACAAAAAATCAGAGGGTTTAGGCACTTACCTTGTCCATTTTGAGCTCTCCAAATTATGAAATTTTGAGCAACAATCTCTCTGTTTCACCACCGCTCTAGGGTGGGGTGAGTAGAAGCTTCACCAAAATCCCAGGGTGGGACAGTGAAGCCACCATCCTAGGGTGTGCCATATAAAGCCTCTGACACCATTCCAGGGTGGGGAGGGAAGCACTTGCAACATAAAAAGGGTAAAAAATGCAAGAAAGAGGTTAAATTTTTACCCAAATCAAAAGGGACAAGGGTCCCACCATGATAACCACTAAGGTAGGGAAAAATGTGCATAAAATTATGTAGAACAATATGCGTATCTATCCCATCTCGCTCATGGGCATAAAAAAGGAAGCATGCATGTGAAAAGGAAAGAATACCAAACAAAACGAAATGAATTAAAGCAAGTCTCTTCTCGTTAATTTGTTTGATCATATCCAAGTTTACATAGAGGTCACCTTGAGGGCTCAAAATTTGATACAATTCTTACAATATTAGGTTCCCAAAGACCAAGTATTTCATGGAATCAAGGTGTATATTCAATGTTTCTCCACGTACCCACAATCGAGGTGGGTGATACAATGCTGCCACTAGTTGTATGTATGATCTATGAGGTATTATATTCCTCCCCAATGCCTTCCAATAACCTGCACCTGCACACAGAGAAGCCAAAGGGGTCAAATAGCAAGGGTGTATGGTGAAAACATGCAATCCCCACAGGGGTAAAATAGCGCATATATTAAAAATATGTCAAAACATGTAAAAATGACTTGAAAATTTGTAGAGATTCTAAATAGGATGTTTTAGGAGGATATCACCAAAAAAATATTGAAAATTACATCTGTAGAACCCTCAATTTTGCATCGCTCGCCTATAACCTACGAAAGAGAAGACAAGCAAATCCTAAACCTAAAAATATCCAAAAATCATGAAATTTGGTCAGTATGCATAAATTGAAATTTTAAGACAACCCATATGATTATATTTTCAAATTGGATCCCGGATCCACCTGCATCAAACTAGGGTGCCTAGATGGGCCCTACGAGCCTACAAAAACTTAAAAATGCTATCTCTTTCATTTTAACTCCAAATAACTTGAAATTGGAACTGTAGAATCATGGGAAAATATATAAAATTACCAATTAAAAATAGTAATTAATTTTTTTAAGAATTTACCCTCATCACAACGGGGGAGGGGGGCAATGGTGACTACAACTATTTGGGGGGCACCCTAGGATGGGATACCCACAAAATACAACCACCCTTTGCTAAAAAATCACTAGCAGATGTTCCTAAACATTCTAAGGTATGTTGTCATCGAATTGGGTAAAGAAATTCACCCTAGGATGGTATTACCTTCTTGAAGTCACCCAGTAACCTCCTTGGCGAAAAGGGAGATTTCGAGGGCAAAAAGGTGTAATAAGGTGAGGTTAAATATTTGCAAAACTCCATTGCATATCCTAGAACTCCTATCTATGTTTTTGTGTGGATATTGAATTCATTTTATAGCCCAAAGGGGCTCATGTACAAAAGGGCATGCAAGGGCATGCATGGCAGGAGGCGCCACTTGTCAAGACAGAGGCATGCACTGGATGGGGAAGAGAATATCCATTTTGGGCATCCATTATGAAGCATGTCATAAGGATTCAGTGCCCTCTAACCCACATGCTCCAAATGGTGTGCTAGATGGCAGTTTTTGGGTGCCATTTGGCCCATATTTGACTTTTTTGGGTCAAACTTGCTCACTGTCTCACCCTGGGATGATGGCTCACCATCATCCCTGGGTGGGACGGTGGAAATATACCACCATACTATAGTGGGACGATGGTGAATTTTGGACCAAAACTTCCCAAAATTGGGCTAGTAGCCTCCAAAAACCTTTCCAGAGTGGCTAGAACCACTGTGAGCCTCCTAAGGGCTACCCAAGGGGCCATATGATACCAATTTGATCATTGTTTGTGGGTGCTTAATCATATTAACCATATTTTAGTGTCTACACATGTTAAATTTATGTCTCTATTATGTGTGGTTATTTTTGCATTACTTTGATTACTAATTGTGATATTACTATTGATACATTGTATAATATTAATTGGGAAAGAAAAGTAAAAATTGGTCTTATACTATTCACCCCCCTCTCAGTATAAGCTTGTGTTATTTAATTGGTATAAGAGATGGTTCCTTCAGAAGAGTTTAACGACTTGAAAGAAAAGTGTACAATAACATAATAGATTCTAAGAATGGATCTATAGACACCTAAAATGTTTTATGTCAAGGCGACTACTCAGATAGAAACATGCTAGAAGACCATATGGAATACCTTGGATAGATTCCAAGGTATAGCATGTTGAGCAAGGTGCAGCAATAGTATTGTCATTGTTGTCAACACAGTCAGATAGATCCGTTGATGCAGTGGATAGGAAGTTCAAAAGCTATTCAGATGCAGAAGATAGGAGTTCAAAGGTTATTCAGAGTATGTACAGTGATTTTCCAAGAAGACCGAAGTGGCCCATATGCAAAAGATCAAAGAAAAAGACAAGTAAGAAAAGTGTCACGATATCGTGACATATACAACAGGCAAGAAAAATTGTCGCGATTTCATGACATGTTGGAAGAGAGAAAGGCAAGTGGAAAAACTGTCACGATTTCGCGACATGTTGGAAGAGAGAGAAAAAGCAAAAAAAACTGTCACGATTTCGTGACATGTTGGAAGAGAAAAAGACAAGTGGAAAAACTATCACGATTTTGTGACATGTTGGAAGAGAGAGAAAAAATAGGAAAAACTGTCGCGATTTCACGACATGTTGGAAGAGAGAGAAAAACAAGTGGAAAAACTATCACGATTTTGTGACATGTTGGAAGAGAAAAAGGCAAGTGGAAAAACTGTCATGATTTCGTGACATGTTGGAAGAGAAAGAGAAAGTAGGAAAAAACTGTCACGATTTCGCGACATGTTGGAAGAAGAAAAATGCAAGTGGAAAAACTGTCGCAATTTCGCGACATGTTGGAAGAGAAAGAGAAAGCAGGAAAAAGTGTCGTGATTTCGCGACAAGTTCGAAGAAAGAGAACAAGTAAGAAAAGTGTCGCGATTTCATGACATGTCGCATTTTCATGACTAAAATAGGAGAGAGAAAGTAAGTTTGAAAAAGTGTCACGATTTCGTGACATGTCGCATTTTTGCGACTAAAATAGGAGAGAGAAAGTAAGTTGGAAAAGTGTCACGATTTCGTGACATGTTGCATTTTCACGACTAAAATAGGAGAGAGAAAGTAAGTTGGAAAAGTGTCGCGATTTCTCGACATGTCGCATTTTCATGACTAAAATAGGAGAGAGAAAGTAAGTTTGAAAAGTGTCACGATTTCGTGACATGTCGCATTTTCGTGACAAAAGAAAGAGAGGAAGCGTATGAAAGCAGAACTATCATGATTTCATGACAAAAGCAGAAAGCAAGACTTCAAAAGCAGAAGTGTCACGATTTCATGACAAAAGCAAAGAAGTAAAGTACAGAAGCAAAAGTGTCATGATTTCATGACAAAAGCAAAGAAGAAGACTTCGAAGGCAGAAGTGTCGTGATTTCACGACAAAAGCAGAAAGCAAGACTTCGAAAGCAGAAGTGTCATGATTTCGCGACAAAAGCAAAGAAGTAAAGTACGAAAGCAGAAGTGTCACGATTTCATGACAAAAGCAAAGAAGAAGACTTTGAAGGCAAAAGTGTCATGATTTCATGACAAAAGCAAAGAAGTAAAGTACGAAAGCAGAAGTGTCACGATTTCACGACAAAAGTAGAGAAGAAGACTACGAAAGCAGAAGTGTCACGATTTCATGACAAAAGCAAAGAAGAAGACTTCGAAGGTAGAAGTGTCACGATTTTGCAACAAAAGCAAAGAAGCTAAGTACAAAAGCAAAAGTGTCATGATTTCACGACAAAATCTAAGTTGAATAATACGAAGGCAGAAGTGTCACGATATCGCGACAAAAGAAAAGAGAAAGCATAGGAGAGAGAAAAGTGTCGCGATATCGCGACATGTTGTATTTTCACGGGCCAAAGCAAAGAGAAAGAGGAGAGAGAAAAAAGTGTCACGATATCGCGACATGTTGTATTTTCATGGGCCAAAGCAAAGAGAAAGAGGAGAGAGAAAAAGTGTCGCGATATCACGACATGTTGTGTTTTCATGGCAACAGCAACAAAAGAAGCTTTAGAGGCAAAAATGTCACGATTTCGTGATAGGTCGTATGTGCGCAAGACAAGAAGAAGAACCCAACTAAAATGAGAAGTATGACAGTGGACCGACATCTCTACAACATTTACAAGGGCAGATATAGAGTGAATTCATGCAGCTAAAATATGAAGAGTGAACAAAAGTCAGTGCGATGGCTACAGGGACTGTTATCGAATGAAATCTTTGAGCGATGGAATTATCGAATATCTTCATGAGTTGAAGCCGACTAAGATCGATGACAACCGACTAAGATTAGGGTTTACATTTGTTATGCAAGCCGACTAAGATTAGGGTTTTCATCATGAAAATATTGTTATAAAAGGAGGGTTGTTTGGAGAATTGTTGAGAGTTGGATAAGTCGTCGAATGTGTGTCAAAGTGTGAAATGTGGCCGTAAGAGCGTAGAAAGCACAGAAGTGGCGAGATGATGGCGAAGTGCGCAAAGTGAGTGAAGAGTCATGTCAAATTGTCCTAAGTGCGTCTGTGAGTGTGTAGATAGAGCAAAGTGCGTAGAGAGCAAAAATGTTGAAATTCAACCAAGTGCGGTTGTGATTGCGCAGAGAAAGTAGAAGGCACAGAGAGTGCAAAGGGCGAAGACAAACGCAAAGTGCAGCTGTAAGGGCGCAAAGTGTACGAAGACAGTGCATAGAGGGTGCGTAGAGAAGCGACTCAAAGAAGGTGAAGTGCGGCTGTAGATCGTAGAAGATGTGTCTATTCCATAAATAGTGAGAGAGATTGGGTAAGCAATAGACCAGTCAGGGTCTTGTAAAAGTGAAGGTATCTTTTAGTTAAACTTATAGATTCAAATTGAAGTCCAGGTTGCAGCTTGGCATCAGGGGTTGGTGCTCCTTCCAGTTGGTGCTAGTAAATCAGGGGTTGGTGCTCCTTTCTGTTGGTGCAGATAAATAAGGGGTTGGTGCTCCTTCCAGTGGGTGCTGGTAAATTGATTGTAAAGTTGGTGCTTTGCAAAGGCTGGATTTGGATGGTAGTCCAAGCAGTCATTCTTGAGGAGTAGCCAAATTGGTGAACCTCGTTAAATCTTGTGTTGTGTGATGTTCTCTTGTGATACTTGCTTTATCTAGTTTTAAGGTTTCATTATTTCAGTTTTAAGAGCTATGAATTTAAGTTTAAAGAACTACACTGATTCACCCCCCCTCTTAGTGCCATTGTAAGACTAACAATTGGTATCAGATCCAAGTTCCCTTCTTAGGCTAAATCAGTCAGGGTTGATCTTGGATTAGTACGCAATGGGTAAGAAGAATAGATCCTCCACCAAAAGGGCATCTCAGTCGGTTTCAGTTCCTGTGGAAGAGAAAATTGAACCAAAAAAGGTTGAAGGCTTCTCATCAAACAAAGCACCTTTGTTTGATGGAACTAATTACGTGATCTGGAGAATCAGGATGCAGGCATATCTTTGTGCTTTGGGATATGACATCTAGGATTCAGTAGACAATGAATACACAATACCCATCACTCCTCCAACCGATGTTGTCGATAAGAATCTGTTTGAGAATGACTCAAAAGCAAAGAATGCTATCAGGTGCGGATTAGTAGACAGTGAACTGGTAAAGATCATGAGTTGTAAAATGGCAAAAGAAATATGGGACAAATTGAGGAGTATTCATGAAGGAGATGATGAGATCAAGGAGGCCAAGTTACAAACACATCAAGCTCAGTTCAAAGCTTTAAAGTTGAATAACGATGAGAACATAGAGGCATATATGCTGAGAGTTAATGAAGTCCTAGAGGATGATTCTAAAAAGAAACTGGAGGTTGAAAAGAAGAAACAGAAAAAGAACAGGAATGTGATGAAGAAGAAATTGATGCAGAAATAAATTTGAAAGAGGAACTAATTGCAGCTCTGGATGAATTGAAGATAGAAAGAAAAAGGAATAAGGAAATCTCAAGAAATCTTGAGGATGCAAATGAAATAATAACCAATTTGAAAGTACAGGTAGAAGAATTCAAAAGGATTGAAGAAACTCTCAGGTCACAGATCAATGAGAAAGAGATTGGTTGCTGCAAACAAGAGGAAGAGATTGTTTTATTGAAGAAACAACTAGAAGAGGCCAATACAAATCTCAAATTCGAGAAGAGCATAGAGTTGCTAGATAAAATGATAAGCCAAAAAAGAAGCTCCATGGATAAGCGTGGTCTTGGATATGAAGCTGAACAACCTTCATCTTCCAACTCTGCGAGAAGAAGAAGTTCACTGTTGAAGGATCGAAGCAAGAAAAGTTTGAAGTTGAATCTTCAAAAGGAAGAAAATATCAAAGGAGATCTACAACAAAGCAACCACAACAAAAGAGGTTCTATCACTCTCACTCTATTCATAATAATACTTTTAATGGCTATTGTTTTAGATGCAACCAGTATGGTCACAAGGCAACTTATTGTGGATTGAATAATAAATCAAAGAGTTATGCTGGTAGAAATACATCTGCATTTCTGAGTGAACACTATGTACAATGTTTTCAATGTAATGGTCATGGGCACATAGCAAGGTTTTGTCCAAGCACTTTTGTATCTAATCTAAGGCAAAATAGTAGATTTCATCAGACGCAAAGAACGCAAAACAGATAGGGAATAAATCATGTACATAAAAGAAAGGAAAATAATCATTCATCAAGGATGCACAAGAGACAACCACACAAGAGAAATGTTCGAGTTCACGAAAAGGTGCAAAATAGGGATGTAGTTGAAAAATCCAAGCCCAAGTTCAAGAAAGTTTGGAGAAATATAGAAGAAAGGAAATCGTGTCTCCTTGGACTGAAGGAGACTACTCCGCTATTGCACTAAGCAACTCCAGATAGCACATCCTCAGGGGGAGCAATCTTGAAGTTTCATTTTAATGCTCCTATGTATTTGTTTGATTACTTGAGGATGAAAGGCAAGTAGTCAGGGGAAGTTGTCGTATAGTTGTCGAAGTGTGTTTTCAGTTCATGTAGTTGTTTGTGGAAGTGTCGTGAAGGGTGGTGATTAAATTGAGAGTTGTCATTATTGGTAGTATTGCTATATGTCATTGTTGTATTGGTGATGGTTCTTACTACCACTGTCCAAAGTTAAGGATTATAACAGTTCAGATAATTTGGTTAGTGAAAGAATGTTGCCCTAGCCGCATATATGTGTTTCGATAAAAGTAGTGTGTATTTGAACTACACATTGACGTGAAGATTGTTAGATCTATTATGACACTATGGTGAAAAATATTGAAGTCTGATTATTGATTCATGTTTAGCTCATCAATATGAGCAACTTTGCTTTGTGAATCATACCTATCCGAGGTCCAGAAGTATGAGTTTGAGTAAGGTGCACTATAGTTGGTCGTGAAGTGTTTGACAAAATGTTGTCTCCTGATTCGAACAGTTGAAAGTAAGGTGTGACCAGCGGTGACTGTAGAAAACATAGACCAAGTTGAAAATGTAAAAATGGATTTGGTTGGTGTTGTGGTACAGTGTTTGATGCTTGCACAGAGTTGGCAGTAAAATTGTAGTGTCGATACAGTGTTGGACAAAAGTTGGTACAAGTGTGAGTCACTTGACAATTTTTTTTGACAGATGTGAAATTAGCATTTTTGAATGGGAAGCTTGAAGAAGAGGTTTATATTGAGCAGCCAGATGGTTTCCAGCTTGGTGATGATCCCAACTTGGTTTGTAAGTTGAAGATATATGGCTTGAAACAGGCACCCCGAGCATAGTATGCATGGTAGCACGATTTCAGGCTAATCCCAAGGAGACTCATGTGACAGGAGTGAAAAGGATTGATTGTGGTTTCTTTTTCAAAAGTGATTGGTTTAATGCTTCAAGGTTTTCTGGTTTGAGAGTTGTTATTAAACCTTGTTTTATAAGCATTGTTGTTGAAGCCATTAGTTGTGTGAAAAACCTGAGTTAGGGTTTGATAAGAACATGAGTATCATTGTTATGTGATATTTGTGGTTGATCATTGTTGAAAACATTTTGAGTTGGTTGATACATGCTTCGACTAGGGTTTGTGATAAAGGGTTGTTCATTGAGGTGATTGGTTGAGTAGAGTTGATTGAGCCTAGTCAAGTGATTGGATGCATGTGGTTGTTCAAGTTCCATAAAATAAACTATTCTATTTTCTTGATTTGAGTTGAGATTGAGATTTGAGAATAGAACATAGGGTCCTCTGAGATGATGAGTTGAGATTGGGATTTGAGTATAGAACTTATTGAGTCTCTAACAATTCTCTTTATGCTTCTATGAGATTTATTTGATATATTGATTGAGCATTAAGTATAGAACATATTGAGTCTCTAACAATTCTCTTTATGATTCTATGAGATTGGATAAGTTTGATGTGATCTTGTTAAGCAGATTTGAAACAAGCCTTTTCACCCTTATGTACCTCAAGGGTACTATGGAATATGGGTTATGGTATCCAAAAGATAAAGACTTCACCCTTATTTCATATTCGAGATGCGGATTGGGCAGGAGGTGTCGATGACAGAAAGAGTACCAGTGGAGGTGCATTCTATCTTGGAGATAGATTGGTCGCATGGCACAGTAAGAAACAAGAGTCAGTTTCTTTATCGACAACAGAGGTAGAATATATTGCAGTGACAACATGTTGTACGCAGGTATCACTTTTTGAAGGAGAAAGTTGTGAAAGGTGAGGTTAAGTTGGATTTTGTTCCAACTACAGAGCAAGTAGCAGATATCTTCACAAAACCATTGCCCAAGGAATTTTTTGAGTACCTTCACAATAAATTGGGAGTGGTCACACTTCCCAAGAATTGACTAGCTATAGGGATCACATTCTCAGGGGGAGCATTTAAGTATTTGATTATCTTTTTGCTCATGTTCATGATTTTTGCTAAGTGTAATAAATTTTGCCTGAGAATGTTGTGCATGGACTCAGGGGAGTCTGCAGTAGCCCTTTGGTATTATTGTCAAAGGGGGAGAAGAGTTACAGGAAATTGCACGTGTTGCCAACAATTCCAAAGGGGGAGATTGTTGAGCAAGGTGCAACAATAGTATTGTCATTGTTGTCAACACAGTCAGATAGATCTGTTGATGCAGTGGATAGGAAGTTCAAAAGCTATTCAGATGTAGAAGACATGAGTTCAAAGGTTATTCAGAGTATGTACAGTGATTTTCCAAGAAGACCAAAGTGGCCCATATGCAAAATATCAAAGAAAAAGACAAGTAAGAAAAGTGTCACGATATCGTGACATATACAACAGGCAAGAAAAACTGTCACGATTTCGTGACATGTTGGAAGAGAGAAAAAGCAAGAAAAACTATCGTGATTTCATGACATGTTGGAAGAGAGAGAAAAAGCAAGGAAAAAATTGTCACGATTTCGTGACATGTTGGAAGAGAAAAAGGCAAGTGGAAAAACTGTCGCGATTTCGTGACATGTTGGAAGAGAGAGAAAAAGCAGGAAAAACTGTCACGATTTCGCGACATGTTGGAAGAGAAAAAGGCAAGTGGAAAAACTATCGTGATTTCACGACATGTTGGAAGAGAAAAAGGCAAGTGGAAAAATGCATGGGATTTCACGACATGTTGGAAAAGAGAGAAAAGCTGTCGCGATTTTGTGACATGTTGGAAGAGAAAAAGGCAAGTGGAAAAACTATCATGATTTCGCGACATGTTGGAAGAGAAAGAGAAAGCAGGAAAAAGTGTCACGATTTCGTGACAAGTTCGAAGAAAGAGAACAAGTAAGAAAAGTGTCGCGATTTCGCGACATGTCGCATTTTCGCGACTAAAATAGGAGAGAAAGTAAGTTGGAAAAGTGTCACGATTTCACGACATGTCGCATTTTCGTGACTAAAATAGGAGAGAGAAAGTAAGTTGGAAAAGTGTCACGATTTCGTGACATGTCACATTTTTGCAACTAAAATAGGAGAGAGAAAGTAAGTTGGAAAAGTGTCACGATTTTGTGACATGTCGCATTTTCGCGACTAAAATAGGAGAGAGAAAGTAAGTTTGAAAAGTGTCACGATATCGCGACATGTCACATTTTTGTGACAAAAGAAAGAGAGGAAGCGTACGGAAGTAGAACTATCATGATTTCGCGACAAAAGTAGAAAGCAAGACTTCGGAAGCAGAAGTGTCATGATTTCATGACAAAAGCAAAGAAGTAAAGTACGAAAGCAGAAGTGTCACGATTTCATGACAAAAGCAGAGAAGAAGACTTCAAAGGCAGAAGTGTCACGATTTCACGATAAAAGAAAAGTAAAGTACAGAAGTAGAAGTGTCATGATTTCATGACAAAAGTAGAGAAGACTTCGAAGGTAGAAGTGTCGCGATTTCATGACAAAAGCAACGAAGAAGACTTTGAAGGTAGAAATGTCATGATTTCATGACAAAAGCAAAGCTGAAGTATGAAAGTAGAAGTGTCATGATTTTGTGACAAAAGCTAAGTTGAAGACTATGGAGGCAGAAGTGTCACGATATCACAACATGGGCCAAAGCAAAGAGAAAGAGTAGAGAGGAAAAGTGTCGCGATATCGCGACATGTTGCATTTTCGTGGGCCAAAGCAAAGAGAAAGAGGAGAGAGAAAAAAGTGTCGCGATATCGCGACATGTTGCATTTTCATGGGCCAAAGCAAAGAGAAAGAGGAGAGAGAAAAAAGTGTCGCGATATCGCGACATGTTGTAGTTTCGTGGCAACAACAACAAAAGAAGCTTTAGAGGCAGAAATGTCACGATTTCACAATAGGTCATATGTGCGCAAGACAAGAAGAAGAACCCAACTAAAATGAGAAGTATGACAATGGACCGACATCTCTACAACATTTACAGGGGCAGATACAGAGTGAATTCATGCAGCTAAAATATGAAGAGTGAACAAAAGTCAGTGCGGTGGCTACAGGGACTGTTATCGAATGAAATCTTCGAGCGATGGAATTACCGAATATCTTCATGAGTTGAAGCCGACTAAGATCGATGACAGTCGACTAAGATTAGGGTTTACATTTGTTATGCAAGCCAACTAAGATTAGGGTTTTCATCATGAAAATATTGTTATAAAAGGAGGGTTGTTTGGAGAATTGTGTGTGGAGTTGGATAAGTCGTCGAATGTGTGTCAAAGTGTGAAATGTGGCCGTAAGAGCGTAGAAAGCGTAGAAGTGGCGAGATGATGGTGAAGTGCACAAAGTGAGCGAAGAGTCGTGTCGAATTGTCCTAAGTGCGTCTGTGAGTGTGCAGATAGAGCAAAGTGCGTAGAGAGCGAAAAGGTTGAAATTCGACCAAGTGCGGCTATGATTGCACAGAGAAAGTAGAAGGTGCATAGAGAGTGCAAAGGGCGAAGACGAACGCAAAGTGTAGTTGTAAGGGCACAGAGTGTATGAAGATAGTGCGTAGAGGGTGCGTAGAGAAGTGACTCAAAGAAGGTGAAGTGTGGTTGTAGATCACAGAAGATGTGTCTATTCTGTAAACAATGAGAGAGATTGGGTAAGCAATAGACCAGTCAGGGTCTTGTAAAAGTGAAGGTATTTTTCTGTTAAACTTCTAGATTCAAAATTGAAGTCCAGGTTGTAGCTTGGCATCAGGGTTTGGTGCTCCTTCTAGTTGGTGCTAGTAAATCAGGGGTTGGTGCTCCTTTCTGTTGGTGCAGATAAATAAGGGGTTGGTGCTCCTTCCAGTGGGTGCTAGTAAATTGATTATAAAGTTGGTGCTTTGCAAAGGCTGGATTTGGATGGTAGTCCAAGAAGTCATTCTTGAGGAGTAGCCAAATTGGTGAACCTCGTTAAATCTTGTGTTGTGTGATGTTCTCTTGTGATACTTGCTTTATCTGGTTTTAAGGTTTCATTATTTCAGTTTTAAGAGCTATGAATTTAAGTTTAAAGAACTACACCGATTCACCCCCCTCTCAGTGCCATTGTAAGACTAACATAGCAGTGGTTTTCACCACTCATTTGGGCACCTTTGCCTAGTCAATACTAGCCATTGCTGACACCCATGGTTAGAAGTATTGACTACACCTATCAGTCATGGTCAGGACATAGAATCAGTTGGCCTTCATCTGACCCAAAATTTGTTGCAATGGCTAATTGGTTATGGATTGTAGTAGTTTGAGTGAGGAAGGTTCTGGATCATTCCATCCAACAAGCTCAACTACTCAATATTTATCTTAGATTCCTAATGAAGCTACTCCTAGCCCTTAGCAATTGCTATATAATCCCAATTTGAATTAGGGAAAAGAGAGAGAAATATAATCAATTGAGAAGCGAAGCCCTATCGAATTGCATACTCATTCACATGCATTGATAGGAATAATTTTGCTACCCAATTGGATACCACATTGCCATGGAGGTCCTAGGAGGATAGGAGATCTAAGAAATGATAATATGTGCAATCCATGCAATCACTAAGAAATTCAAATACTAAATCTATCATAGGACACAGAGGCAACACTTGACCATCAATTTGATAAGGAGAATCAAATAATTGGCCTTAATTTGGAGGGCAAACTTATTTCAGTCTTCGTCGTGGCTATCAGCCATGATGAATAGTGCCCATCGCTTGAAGGACCTGCGGTTAGTAGGTGACACCTGATTTCCTTATTCTCTACTTTGTATTTTGTTTAACTAGTCTAGATTAATCATGTTGTAGGTTTAATTCAGTATTCTAGAGATATTTAACAAATAGAATAGGAGTTAATTGCCATTTCCCTTTATTGTTGTAGTGTAGGCACAATGAATATTTTTCATGCTTTCATGTCTTCAATTGGTTAATTAGGATCTTAGATGGACTTATCTTAGTTTATTTCATGTTTCTAATGGTAGATTATTATGTTTTAGATCAATTTACATGTATTGAATCACTTTCTTGATTTCTTGATTATCATGTTATATTTTATACAAGCACCCTTTAAAAGCCTCATCAAGAGATGCCTCCTTTGCTGTTAATATTTCTTGTTGTTTATTGCATGCAGGACTAACAAGGTTTTTATATGCAAGGCAAAAAATACATCTAATCATGGAGAAGAGGGTCATCGAAACCCCAGAGAATTTCATGTCACCCTGGAAGAGCAGCACATCAGAGCCGGGGTCAGAAATAGACCAACCACATAGCATGAGTAAAAAGTTGAATCAGATGAGGACCTGAGGTAGGCCATTCTAACACCCTCTATGTCTGTTTTCTATCTCTGTATTTTTCTAGAACATAAAAAATGAAACCTAGCTAGGATAAGGATAAAAAGAACAATAAAATGAATTAGGTCCTTAGGGTTTTTATTTGATGCTTCTACTAGTCACTGCTAGGAACAGGTATTCTTTGAGTGTAGCCTACCCTAGTATCTAGTGGTATAGACCATCTAAATGATAGATTTTTCTTGCATGAGGCCCAATCAATGGTCAATTACTCATACTAGTTGCATTCTCTAAACATCACATAGCATAGTGTGCATATACCTCTGAATATCAAATGTTATTTATTGTATATCATATAGGTAATTATCATGTTAATGTTGTATTATGCATATTTCCTTTATGTAAATTAAAAGGAGCTACATACACCATGTTTCACAGTAAACACTAGTGAGTTGGGAGTCATATCCAACCACTAGTAGGGTTTCAATTATGGTGGAGGTGATTTCCATCCATTGGCCCAACTCCCTCATACCTTCTTGTTACTAGACCAATACTGGATCCAAGAACCATCTGTAGTCTAGAAAATTTGTATATACTTCTCTTCAAAGGGTATAACACTTACTGGGTGAGATTGGGTGAGGATATGGGAGGACCTGTACTCCCTACTTTGGTGTGGACTTCATTACCACACTTTAGGGGGATTACGTGACCTAGATTTCATAGCCAGGTTGTCAAGCTATGGGCATGCAGGTGAAAGCCATTAAAAAATTTATAAAATCATTAAAATTTTACAAAACATGACAAGAGTCACTTTACTAATACAACAAATTGAAAACACATCAAACAGTTTAGGGCTCATTTTAAAAATGTAAAAGGAGATAATCATCATTGTTTTCTTTGCATTCTAATAAAAGTTAAATATAGACATATGATACATAATGGTGCAAACACGGAGAGACCGATTCGAGCATAGACCCAAGATCGAATCCCAAGATCCACCTAGTGCACAACATGATGTGGAACACCCTCAATCACTTAATCCTCCTGGACATCGTTCAATGATCATTAGAGGGGATAACTCCATGGGAGGGGATTTCGTTGAGAATACCTCGACTAGAGGAAGTACTAGACATCCCTCTAGATAAATATTAAAGCATGGAACTTCCTAGCATGGGGCTTCACACATGGTAGCATCTATCATAACCGTATTTCATAGGCATCCATGAGTTCAGCTGAAGAATATGTCATCAAAGGATCTAGATTGGTACCTCTTCGACCTATATCTAAGAGAGGTTCACGACCTCCATCATCAGAGTGTAGATATGTTAAATATCCACCCATTCATGGGAAAATCGATAGGGTTTCTTCCAAGCACAAGTTCGCATAGACTCCCTATAGGGGTGAGCCCACCAAGTTCACCATAGATATATCCAAAGTGGGAACAAATGGTACACCGCCTCACAAGCCATGGCATAGCAAATAGTTGGATGGTCTATATAGAGTCCTAGTGCATCTAGGATATAATCCTATACCTGCACCCTCTCGATTTATGAGTGAGTGTAGCGCAAGCACCATTAGGACCGCCTAAGAATATGGAAAGTGCTCCAAGTATTCTTGAGACATGCATGCTCTTGCATCACATGTATGCACTAAGTATAGGAGACAACTTGACAGGAATGTCATCTTTACATATTGAGGCAAGAGTGTCATAAATCATTCCATTTGAGGACATAACCATAAAGTCACTCAAATAGAGCACACCCCTCAGAGGCCTCAAATGACTAATCATGTTGATAGATCTCATAGACTAATGTCAGAGTAGATATGGCAGATTCTCCAAGATAAATTGGAAGATTTTTGCACAGAAAAAGAGTGCCTCAAAAACAAGAATACCCAGAGATAGAGGTTCATAAGATAGAAATTATATGAACATCGCATGTGTGAATAATGCATCCTAAATCATAAGGAGCATTTAGAGAGAGAGCATCGATTGGCTAGTTTACCTCCTCACAGTGAGATCAGGAAGTATGTCCATAGACAAGTGGCTTTTTAGCCCAAGTTATACCTTGAGAACATCCACACACATACATGCCATATGGCTCAGCATAGAGATCGACATCTAGTGTCAATACAACATGAGCATAAGTAGTATGAGAATAAAGTGGGAGAGGAACTAGAGCAAGAATATCCTAAAATCTCCCAATTCAATGAGGAGGGCGAGCCTAGTCCCCCATCTTGATCAAGGAAGAATCTACCATCGAGGGCACCTCTTAGGTAATATTGATAGGAGGAGTTTCTTTCCTTGCAAGCCTACAAGACCCTAGAAGATAAGGTCTGAGCCATAGAGAAGCAAGGAATGGCATATCATAATCCTACCTTAAACAAAATCCAGAATAAACCTCTATGCACATTAGTGCCTATTCCAACATATCCTAAGCATTTTAAGATGCCTAGACTAGAAATGTTTCAAGGAGAGGAAGACGCACAGGAGCATGTGACTAGTTTTCTAGATATGTGCTTTTATATTGAGAGCAATGATGCTTTGCTATTGTGCACCTTCATCATGACCCTCTCACGACTAGCTTGAGAGTGATTCAATAAATTAAAGAGGTATAGTATTACTAGTTTCAAATAACTAGTTGATGCATTTCTTAAACGCTTATCCTTCGACATCAAGAAGAAGGTAAACTTATCCTACCTGGCTGCTCTAACGCAACATGACGATGAGCCAGTGATGGATTATGGAAAACTATGGAGGAAAATTATGGCAAAGCTACCATTATCCATCCCATCCTTTGAATTAACATGAATATTCATGAAGAGTTGTGCCAAACACATTTCATTATTTCTACAATTGCAGCAATATCAAACATTCAAAGAGGCTTTGGTACAAGACAAGGTGATAGAGGACATCAAGTTATAGGAGGGTAACTTGAAGCTCAGGGATAAGGAGGGACATAAGAAAAGTACTGAGAGACATAAATCCAAGTTGGTCCATGTTAATAAGGTGGTGTTGAATCTTTAGAAAGGGGATAAGGGGCAATAATAGTGAAACTATCAGGCCCAACCTCCTCTTGCACAATATGAGCAAGTGTTGGCAATTTTGGGTACTTTGGGTACATTGCCTTTGCTCAAGTGTATAAGTTGTCATTGATGTCAAGAAGCTCTTGAAGGAATTTGATTTGATGTCAAACAATTTGTTTTGATGAAGGTTACGACATGACAGTTTCAAAGGTCTTTTGTAAACCCCAAGTTGGGAGGTTTAAAGATTACAGGTGGATGCATTAGTTTAATGCATTTGGGTCCAGGAGGAAGTATTTATTTAAATAATTAAAAACCTTGTTAAGGTTCCTTTTAATTATTTTTAAATAAATATTAATTTATTGTTTGCATTGGGTTCTCCTAACCCATGGCGCAAATGTCTTAACTTTGATGGCGCTATGTTCTAAGATTGTGGGCGCTAGCCAAGACCTCCTGTTCAGATCCACGACGTGTTAAACTCCTCGCCGACGTCAAGATTTTATGGGAAATATGCATATAAATCTCCCACGATGAAGATCAAAGATTATCCCATCCGCATTTTTGAAAAGTGTTGCTCGCTGTGATTTCGCGATCTGATGTTCGATTTCTTCTTCGCTGAGATTTCGTGATCCATTGTTCGGATATCCGCCGTTCATGTTTTGTATCCGTCGTAAGGTTTCATCGTCGTCGTTCATGTCAGAAGACAGGGAGGCCTATTGTTTATTTTAGCCCTGGCATAGAAGGTACAAGGGAAACAGAGTGAGGTTCAAACCTCATCGGACGCCTTTGGCGCACCGGTAGCGGCTAGGCTGTTGGCGCGCTACCCGAACGGGAGGTTCCGCGTTCGAATAACGTGAAAGGGTTTTTTCTTCGTTGAAGTGGATGCAGCGGGTGGTGTTAGAGTTCGTGCGCAATTTCTCCATAGCACGATTTTTGGTGTTGGCCAAGGTATTTTCGAAATTAATTTTTGCTAGTGTATTTTGCGGATGGAGGAAGTTTATTAGAGAGAAAAACAGCTTAGGAGTTATAAGGAGTTTGAAGCTTGCTTTATTTTGATAAAAGATTCTTTTTAAGGTGTTGTTTGCATTATCTTATTGCATTCTTATGAGAGATAAAGTTTATTGTTGATAAGACTATAAGGGAGAAATAAGGTGTATAAGGGATAAATATTTCTTGTAATGTTGAGAGTGCTTTTGGTTGATTATGGAAATGAAAGCATGATGTTTTAAGGTTAGAATTGCTTCTTGTGTGAAGTTGTGAAACCTTAAGTGGGCAGCTTTGAGATTGACATTAGCTTTCATTAAATTGGTTATAATCAAGCTATTCTTTACTTGGTTAAAGTGTTGGGCTTACTTCTTTGTTGATGATTTGAAAAGTTGTTTTGTGCTATGGTGATTTGAGTTGGTGGATGCTTTTTGTTCAAATAATGTTGGAGAGAAAAGGAGTTCTACTTGTTTCCTTTTCTAATGTTGATTGTGAAATGCTTCAAGGTTGTGTTTTGAGTTAAATGGTGTTGATTGAACCTTGGTTGATGAGCATTGTTGTTGAAGCCCTAATTGATGGTGAAAAGAACATGAGTATCATTGTTATGTGATTCTTTGCATAGTTGGCAATTGTTGGGGTTTCATGTTCTTGAAAGAAAGCATTCTATCCTATCCATTTCAGATATTGAGTTGAGTTTTCAGATTTGAGATTGAGATTGAGCTGAGTTGATTTGAGTTGAGTTTTGAGATTGGGAGTTGAGTATAGAACATATTGAGTCTCTAAAAATTCTCTTTATGCTTCTATGAGTTTGACAAATCACATTGGGTCTCTAACAATTCACTTTGTGATTTCCTACTAAGAAAGTTTTCTTGGTGAGCTTGCTGAGTTTTTGGACAGGTTCGGTGGGGACTTGTGAGCAGTTTTTGGACAGGTTTCGGTGGGGACTTGTGAGCAGTTTTTGGATAGGTTCCGGTGGGGACTTGTGAGCAGTTTTGGATAGGTTTCGGTGGGGACTTGTGAGCAGTTTTGGACAGGTTCCGGTGGGGACTTGTGAGCAGATTTGGACAGGTCCTAGCAGAGGACTTGTGAGCTGAGTTTGATAGTTCTATCAGAGAACTTGAGGACAGAGGTGCACTGGTTCTATGAGAAGAACCTGAGGATAGATTTGGCAAGTCTTTGAGAAGGCTTGTATGTAGAGGATTGATTTGTTCAAGAGTTGGACAGATTTGACAGACAGGAAGAATTGTACTAGATCGATTGACTATGTTTGATACAGGTTGCTTGAGCTACTGTGGACGTGATCATAGAAGGCGAGAGGTCTCTTAGGCTAAGCATTGAGGATAGGAGGTCTTCGATGGAAAGGAGTTCCACGTCTTGGCAAGAGGTAGAGGCAGTTGATCTTCGAGGGATCATTTCCAGAGCAGAGGGGAAGGTATCTCCTTTGAGTAGAGGCTCATAAATTTTGATTGGAAGATTGTGGGGAAGGTATCTCCTTTGAGCAGAGGCTCATAAATTCTGATTGGGGGAAGGTATCTCCTTTGGGCCGAGGCTCATAAACATTGTAATTGGGAAGGATTCCCAAAGAACTTTGAGATAACTTTTAGAGAAAAGTTTTGTGGACGTAGCCCAACCATTCCGGGTGAACCACGTTAAAATTGGTGTCACTTTGTGGATGATATTGTGCATTGCTTTGATATTGCTTTGGGTATATTGCTTTACTATTTTGAAGTATAATGGAAAAAGTAAAAAGAGGTCTTATACTTGTTCACCCCCCTCTCAGTATAAGCTTGTGTTCTTCAATTGGTATCGGAGCGGGTGCCTTCGAAAAGTTTAACAACTTGAAGGAAAAGCTAGTAAAGAACACAATGGATCATTCAAGTGGCAATGCAACACCTATTCTTGATGGGTCAAATTTTGGTCTTTGGAGTGCAAGGATGAAGGTTCATCTAATGGCACTTGGGAATGAGGTTTGGGAAGTGATTGAAGATGAGTACACTATTCCTGAACATGGTCCTAATACTAAAGAAGAAAGGCTCCTACATCACAGCAATTCAAAAGCAATGAATGCAATCCTGAAAGGCTTACAGAAAGCGAGATCTCACCAAAGTGATTCACCGCAAGACAGCTAGTGAAATGTGGAATCAGTTGAAGGTGGTTCATAGAGGTGATACAAATGTCAGAAAGGCCAAGTTGAGACACTTCAAAGGTATGTTTGAACAACTCAAGATGAATGATGATGAAAATATTAGTGACTACATGCTTCGTATGGATGAGGTTGTTAACTCCATGAAAGACTTAGGTCTTGAGCTTGCTGAAAATGATGTTTGTGATAAGATTTTAAGATCTCTTCCTAATAGATTTAGTGAAAATATTTCTGCTATTGAGGAAGCTAAAGATTTGGATAAGTTGAAAAAGGATGAGCTCCATAGTATACTTGTAGCATTTGAGTTGAGAACTCAAGTGAAGGTTGATGTCAAGAAAGAGGCAACTTTCAAGGCTACCAAGAAATCCAAGGGTAAACGACTTCAAGATAGTGATGAGTCTTCTAGTGATGAAGAGGCATATTATAGCAAGAAAGGCAAGTTCTCTAGAAAGCACAAAAGTATGAAAAATATAAGATGTTTCAATTGTGGAAAGTTTGGTCATTATGCTACTGATTGTACTGTTCCCAAGAATGAAAGTGATGAAGATAAACAGGATTCTAAGAGCAAGGATTCTGAAAAGCACAAGCATCACAGGAAAAACAAAGATGAGCACAACAATCAAGGAAAGAGGTATTCTCACAAGCACAAGAAGAGTTTCTACCTAGACAAAGCAAGTAAGTGTTCTAGTAGTGATAGTGAAAGTTCTTCAAGTGATGATGAAAATGAGATGTTGTTCATATGAGAAAAAGAGGAAGAACCGAAACATAGATTCATTATCATGAAATGTCTTAGATGTGGAAACTTTGGTCACCTTGAGGATGATTGCACAAATAATGATTTGGTTTCTAGTATGTATGAGGATGCTTCAGAAAACTATAAGGAAGATGCATGTATGGTTTTTGAAAAGGGTAGCACCTCTAGTGATAAGAAATCTGAAAAAGGCTTTGATGATTCAAAAAGCAAACAAATAGAGGAAGATATAGAGGAAGGTGAAGTAGATCTTGAAGGTGAACTTATTAGTGCTCTTAGTGCTTTGAAAAAGGAAAGAAAGAAGAATGCTAGACTCAAGGATAAGTTAGATGAATGTTATATGGAAAGAGATGATCTTATAGAAAGTCTTGACTTCTCTATAGCTAAGACACAGGAACTCAAGGATGAGTTAGAGTCTAAGGTTCTTGAGTATAGTGAGTTAGAACAGAAAATGGCTTCTTTGAAAGAGGAAACTAAAGAGTACAAGGATAAGCTTTACGGGTTTCAAGATAGCTCCAAAAAGGTTAAGTCACTCATCAAAGGTCAAAGAAAGACAACAGATAAAACAGGCCTTGGTTTTGTTAAGCCACACAAGGAACAAGTTGGAGAGTCTAGTAAGAGACTCCAAAAGGAAGAGAGTTCTGATGAGGAAAGTATTTCAGAAAAGGAGTCCTTGAATGATAGATGCACAGAAACAGAAAACAGAATTCAGAATGAGAAGAAGAAGTTTTCAGAACCTAAGAGGTCAAATAAAGGAAAGTTTCAAGGCAGATGTTTTGCTTGTCACAGGTTTGGTCACATGGCTTCACATTGCATGGCTCAAGTGAAGAAGGTAAATGACAGTTTCAGAAGTGCTAGTTACTTTCAAGGGTATTGCTACTCTTGTCAATAGTTTGGGCACAAGGCAGTTTATTGCAAGGCAAATAACAAGAACAGGTTTGGTCAGAACAGGTTTGGTCAGAACAGGTTTGGTCAAAACAGGTTTGGCCAGAACAGGTTTGGTCAGAACAGGTTTGGTCAGAATAGGTTTGGTTAGAACAAGTTTGGTCAGAACTGGTGGATTCAAAGATCAGGTTTACCTCAGAGAAACAACATCGTCAAGTGTTCCAAGTGCAACAATGAAGGTCACATAATCGGACAGTGTAGAGCTAAAATTCTAGAATACAAGAACAGGAACAGTGGCATGATCAGGTCCAAGGATCAAGGCATGGACAAGAACAGGGATGAGAACAAGAACAAGAACAGTGACAAGAATAGGAATATGGGCAAAGAGTTCAAGAGAAGGCCCGACAAGGAAGTTATAGATGCTGATGATGATCGAGTGCCTAATGGGAGTTTTACTCCCACCCCAGAATTAATCACCTCATCGGGAGGTGGGGGAGGGACTAAGCTAAGAGGCTCATTCTTAGTCCCGAGCCCCAAAGGTGACCCTTTGCCATTGATGACAAAGGGGGAGAGATATGAGTAAGGGGGAGAGCTTCAAAGTGAAGAGGAGAGCTTCAAGTCAGGGGAGCAAAACTTCAAAGGAAGATTCTCGGTTGTGGGCACAGTTGGTCGGTTGTTAGCACAGTTGGTTTCGGTTTTGGCTCTTGAGAAGTGTTTTCGAGTAAAGGTTTGCCATCAATGACAAAGGGGGAGATTGTTGGCAATTTTGGGTACTTTGGGTACATTGCCTTTGCTCAAGTGTATAAGTTGTCATTGATGTCAAGAAGCTCTTGAAGGAATTTGATTTGATGTCAAACAATTTGTTTTGATGAAGGTTACGACATGACAGTTTCAAAGGTCTTTTGTAAACCCCAAGTTGGCAGGTTTAAAGATTACAGGTGGATGCATTAGTTTAATGCATTTGGGTCCAGGAGGAAGTATTTATTTAAATAATTAAAAACCTTGTTAAGGTTCCTTTTAATTATTTTTAAATAAATATTAATTTATTGTTTGCATTGGGTTCTCCTAACCCATGGCGCAAATGTCTTAACTTTGATGGCGCTATGTTCTAAGATTGTGGGCGCTAGCCAAGACCTCCGCCGACGTGTTAAACTCCTCGCCGACGTCAAGAGTTTATGGGAAATATGCATATAAATCTCCCACGATGAAGATCAAAGATTATCCCATCCGCATTTTTGAAAAGTGTTGCTCGCTGTGATTTCACGATCTGATGTTCGATTTCTTCTTCGCTGAGATTTCGTGATCTGCTATTCGGATATCCGTCGTTCATGTTTTGTATCCGTCGTAAGGTTTCATCGTCGTCATTCGCGTCAGAAGACAGGGAGGCCTATTGTTTATTTTAGCCCTGGCGTAGAAGGTACAAGGGAAACAGAGTGAGGTTCAAACCTCACCGGATGCCTTTGGCGCACCGGTAGCGGCTAGGCTATTGGCGCGCTACCCGAATGGGAGGTTCCACGTTCGAATAACGTGAAAGGGTTTTTTCTTCGTTGAAGTGGACGCAGTGGGTGGTGTTAGAGTTCGTGCGCAATTTCTCCATAGCACGATTTTTGGTGTTGGCCAAGGTATTTTCGAAATTAATTTTTGCTAGTGTATTTTGCGGATGGAGGAAGTTTATTAGAGAGAAAAATAGCTTAGGAGTTATAAGGAGTTTGAAGCTTGCTTTATTTTGATAAAATATTCTTTTTAAGGTGTTGTTTGCATTATCTTATTGCATTCTTATGAGAGATAAAGTTTATTGTTGATAAGACTATAAGGGAGAAATAAGGTGTATAAGGGATAAATATTTCTTGTAATGTTGAGAGTGCTTTTGGTTGATTATGGAAATGAAAGCATGATGTTTTAAGGTTAGAATTGCTTCTTGTGTGAAGTTGTGAAACCTTAAGTGGGCAGCTTTGAGATTGACATTAGCTTTCATTAAATTGGTTATAATCAAGCTATTCTTTACTTGGTTAAAGTGTTGGGCTTACTTCTTTGTTGATGATTTGAAAAGTTGTTTTGTGCTATGGTGATTTGAGTTGGTGGATGCTTTTTGTTCAAATAATGTTGGAGAGAAAAGGAGTTCTACTTGTTTCCTTTTCTAATGTTGATTGTGAAATGCTTCAAGGTTGTGTTTTGAGTTAAATGGTGTTGATTGAACCTTGGTTGATGAGCATTGTTGTTGAAGCCCTAATTGATGGTGAAAAGAACATGAGTATCATTGTTATGTGATTCTTTGCATAGTTGGCAATTGTTGGGGTTTCATGTTCTTGAAAGAAAGCATTCTATCCTATCCATTTCAGATATTGAGTTGAGTTTTCAGATTTGAGATTGAGATTGAGCTGAGTTGATTTGAGTTGAGTTTTGAGATTGGGAGTTGAGTATAGAACATATTGAGTCTCTAACAATTCTCTTTATGCTTCTATGAGTTTGACAAATCACATTGGGTCTCTAACAATTCACTTTGTGATTTCCTACTAAGAAAGTTTTCTTGGTGAGCTTGCTGAGTTTTTGGACAGGTTCCGGTGGGGACTTGTGAGCAGTTTTTGGACAGGTTTCGGTGGGGACTTGTGAGCAGTTTTTGGACAGGTTCTAGTGGGGACTTGTGAGCAATTTTGGATAGGTTCTGGTGGGGACTTGTGAGTAGTTTTGGATAGGTTTCGATGGGGACTTGTGAGCAGATTTGGACAGGTCCTAGCAGAGGACTTGTGAGCTGAGTTTGATAGTTCTATCAGAGAACTTGAGGATAGAGGTGCATTGGTTCTATGAGAAGAACCTGAGGATAGATTTGGCAAGTCTTTGAGAAGGCTTGTATGCAGAGGATTGATTTGTTCAAGAGTTGGACAGATCTGATAGATAGAGGAAGACTTGTACTAGATCGATTGACTATGTTTGGTACAGGTTGTTGAGCTACTGTGGACGTGATCATAGAAGGCAGAGGTCTCTTAGGCTAAGCATTGAGGATAGGAGGTCTTCGGTGGAAAGGAGTTCCACGTGCTTGGCAAGAGGTAGAGGCGGTTGATCTTCTGAGGGATCATTTCCAGAGCAGAGGGGAAGGTATCTACTTTGAGCGAGAGGCTCATAAATTTTGATTGGGGGAAGGTATCTCCTTTGAGCCAGAGGCCTCATAAATTCTGATTGATTCCCTTTAGCTCTAATTTGGGGGAAGGTATCTCCTTTGGGCCGAGGCTCATAAACATTGTAATTGGGAAGGATTCCCAAAGAACTTTGAGATAACTTTTAGAGAAAAGTTTTGTGGACGTAGCCCGACCATTCCGGGTGAACCACGTTAAAATTGGTGTCACTTTGTGGATGATATTGTGCATTGCTTTGATATTGCTTTGGGTATATTGCTTTACTGTTTTGAAGTATAATGGAAAAAGTAAAAAGAGGTCTTATACTGTTCACCCCCCCTCTCAGTATAAGCTTGTGTTCTTCAAGAAGTGCAACAAAAATTATTTGGATAAAAATAAAGAAAAATGCCCACATTGCATATTCACTTAGTTATCAGAGTGCTTGGCTTTGATTTTTCATCAGTTATGCAAGGTGAAGACTATAAAATTACCCGAGGTCAAGTTAATGGACCCAAATCAACCTAAGCCTAAAGGCTATAAAGATGATCATTATTGCATATTTCATTGATCGAAGGGCCATGACATCGAGGTATGTTGGTATTTCAAATATCTTGTGTAAAATATGATCAAGAGAGGTACGCTTATTTTCAACAACCCACAAGTTCTTGACAATCAAAATATAAGGATTTACAAAAATCCTCTACCAAATCATGAGGTGTCAAAGAATAATGTTGGTTGAATCAACCAAGTACGCATCAAACCATAAACCTAGGGGTTCATAGGAATGGTCAACATTGTCACAATAAATATGAGGTATGAATGACCGAATCAACCTCCAACTCCTATTAGAGTCCAAGCTACACCTCCTCCAAGCCATCCCAACATGTGCCTGACCCACCAACTAGACCAGTGGTGACCATCAGGAGTAGGTTAGTACAAAACCTACATATAACTCCAATAAAGTTGATTTATAAGATAATTGATCAGTATCCTAAGAATAGGGAGACGCTCATGGACATATTAAGGTCCATAGAAGTGTAACCTCAAGATCCCAAAGCATTTACACACTTCATGGGACACATGCAATAGTATCAGGAATCGGTCATTCAGTTTCATGACCATGAGGTCAAGATGGTTTTTGTTGTTATAGCAAACCTGTCACTACATATCATCATGTGTGTGAATCACAAATGATTCAAGTAGGTTTTTATTGGTATAGGATCGTCAATCAATATCATAACTACCAAGGTGTTAACTCACCTAAAGTTACCCAAGATGCATATCATCCTTTCTACCTTCATGTTGAGAGCGTTCAATGATGCATTATGCTTGACGGTCGGTACTATAGTCCTACCTATGCAAGTGGGGCTAAAGACCATCTTGGTGATGTGTCATATAATCGAAGGTACTATGTAGTATAGTATACTTATAGGGAGGCCTTGGACCAGAGAGATGCATTGTGTCCCTTCCATTTTACATCAGTGTATCAAATTCATTCATGAGGGAAAATTTCACATGGTGCCTTCGGATGAAGAACCCTTTAAATACGTTAATCTAGAATATTTGTTATGGGAATTTGTACTCCCTTAAATGTATCTAGATGTGCAACAAGTATTTCCAATTAAATATCCAAGAGGTAAAATCAAAGCAGTGTTTGCTAGACCCACAATATTTGTATCTCAATGATCGGAGCACACGATAGCTACTTCTATTAGATCGACCACATCTACGATACATCAGGATGATAGGAAGTTGAAATAAAAGGTTTGTGAAAAGAATATAAAGAAAACCCCAAGCTAGTAATCGTTGAAGCCCCTACTCCCATGAAAGTAGAGAAAATTCAAGGAGTTGAGGAGGCACCTCAGCCTACTTCGCCTATGTCTTCAATAGGGTCATCTACATCGCAAGTGACCATCCATTTGGATAATACTAGATTAGGGGAATACATTGTCTAGAATATGATGTTCACACAAATTATAGAGACTACACATGAAATGGGCCTATCATGAATCCATAACCTTTCCATAGGGACGGTGGAACCATTGGGGGTACCACCTAACCAAACCAACTTCATCTATGGAGGGCTAGACCAATTTGCATCTTCCATGCCCATGGATGAGGATGATGATGAACCATTCACGATGAATTTTCATTATATTTCTAACCTGGACTATGCAATATGATATTTTAAGCATTACCATTAGCATGTCTATGATATCAGACTATTCAAGCAAGGGCATAAGAAGCCTATAGAATGAAAGTATCAGTTACCTACTAATAGGTTCAGGTTAGAATTCTACAGTGAAGGATAGGCTAAACTCCTCATGATATCTTTAGACTACCTATACCTCAATCTGGGGGTGAAGTTGACTTCAATCCATATCACCCTAATCCTTCTACGTTTCAGAGGGATAACCATCTAGTGAATTATGTCACTGTAGATCCACCCGAGAGATATCAAGCAAACATCTTTGTGGAGATTGATCCATAACCTATTCCAAGAGCTAACTTGGATAATCAAAGCCATGGATTTATCGACGATATTGATATGCACTTCTAGAATATAGAAACAACTATGAGTATTGAATCAGATGTTACTTCTGAGGATGTTCATGTAGTATCCATCATCGAAAGTGATGGACCAGAATACGATTTTGGAATAGATGACATTGAGTTATCCTCAAACAATGAGCAATCAAAGGATGAATTCGAGTTGGCCTATTTGGGCCCCATACTCTTGCATCATCTTTTACCTTTGGAATCAATGAATACAAGTGAAGAGCCTCTCAATAATGATGATGTCTCTCAAGAGATATCCTGCATGAGACCTCATGTAGAGAATCACCCAATTCCATTAGGTAGAGGCGAGTATTTGTATTATGATAGTGATGAAGAAGATGAGATAGAGAGAGCCTATTTAGGACCTCCCTACTTATGCTATCACAACATGCCATATACGACTAAGGATATGTATAGAGAGATCAATCTCCATCCTCACCTTAGAGGAAGACCATCAAGGCTTGATGTGATTTATCATATGGTGTTTCCTGATCCACCGATATACATGGAGCTCCTTGAGCCCAATGATCCCATCTGATAGTATATTCATGGATCAAAACTAGAGATCCCCATACCCCTAAAACCACATCTCGAGGATGGAAGTTTTGTTAATGCTGAGTCACTTGCACGTGGTCTTGGAGATATGATCCATTTCATCAACGTGATCTCCATTAATTTGACCACTCCACTTCACAATCTAGTCGATCAGTCCAAACCATTACCTATAAATGTAGATGTTATTGATTGGGATTGCGTTGATTCACCATTGGATCCTGAGGATTTCTTCCCTAATGAAGAAATGTTGCGACCTTTCCATTTTATGCTAGGCTATACACATGATGTCTATCATGTTGAGGATGGGACCAATGAGGAACCTATAAACCTAGAATATGACATCCACTTGATCCCTATGCCTCATTATCTTGAGGAGGTATCCCACATGTTAGTAGAGGAAACCTTGGAAGTGGATATCAGTAATTATCCCACCAATTCAAGGAAGGTCAAATTTAGGTAGACTTTGACTTGTAATGAGCATGCCAACCTCATCCCTCTACTAAGAGAGACATAATATCTTTGCTTAGACTTAAAAAGATATGTTGGGTCTAGATCCAAAATTGGTCACTCATAACCTTTAGCTATATCTATCAAAGAAGGCAGTCAAGCCGAAACTCAGGAAGATGCATCCAATAGTAGCCTTAATGGTCAAGGACAAGTTACAAAATCTATTGGACATAGAGTTTGTTATCTCCATCGACTATCCAAAATGGGTATCCAATATGTTACCTATAGGAAAACCTAATGGAAGGATATGTATTTGTACATATTTCAAATATTTGAACAAGGCAACACCAAAGGATTCATTTCTATTGTCGAATATCGATGCTCTTGTAGATGCAACTGTAGGTCATGAAATACTTTCCTTAATGGACAATTTTTTAGGTTACAATCAAATTCAGATTAAGCCCTAATACCAACATAAAATCACGTTTATAATGCCATGGGGGATATTTTGCTATAAAGTTATGCCATTTGGCCTTAATAATGATGGTGCCATATATCGGTGGGCTATGACATTTTTTTCATGACTATATGCATAAGATCCTAGAGGATTACATTGATGACTTGTTGGCAAAGTCATTATTACGTTCTAAGCATGCAGAGGTCCTGAAGAAGGTTTTCGATCACCTGATAGAGCATAATGTCTGGTTGAATCCTAATAAGTGCATATTTGGCATAACTTCAAGAAAGCTCTTAGGATTCATCATTTCAAAATGAGACATCGAAGCTGATCCAAAAAAGGTCAAGGCTATCTTAGATATGCGTCCCCCCATAAACATTAAAGAATTAATAATACTATAGGGAAAAGTAGCATCCATAAAGTGATTTATCACATAAATATCAGATAAATGTTGACCCATGAATCGACTGCTACACAAGGGCGTACCATTCAATTGCGGCAAGGACTTTCGAGCAACCTTTGTTGAAATTAAGAAATACCTAGCATCATTGCCAGTGCTAGCTCCACCAAGGCTAGATGTGCCATTTTTACTATATATATCGGAAACCAACTTTGCATTGGTAACCATGTTAGCCCAAAAGAATGTGCAAGACAAAGAGCAAACCATATATTATATTAGTTGAACCTTGGTGAGTTATGATATGGGATATGCATATGTGGAAAAGTTGTGTTTAGCAGTAGTGTTCACTACAAAGAAATTGTGACACTATATTTTGAGTCATACGACATATGTCATATCCAAACAAAATCCTTTGCAACATATGATGAGCAAGACATCATAATACACGTACTGCGAAGTGTATCATGCTATTGATAGAATTTGATTTGGAACTCATAAGACAAAATTCCATTAAGGGACAAGTCATAGTAGATCATCTGGCTAAGGCACCTCTCAAAAATAGTAGACCCCTCATCAAAGAGCTTCTTGATGATGCAGTCTTTGCCTTATTAGAAGCACTTGAACTTGAGGAACCGGATAACAAAATTGATATAACCTTGTTCTTCTACGTTTCAAAGTGTGAAAATAGGGGTGGTGTAGGAATAGTGTTGTTCATGCGATAATGAGATACAATACCCTTGTCATTCAAGTTAGATTTTCCTTGCACTAATAACAATGCTGAATACGAAGCCCTAATTTTAGGCCTCCAAATAGTTGTCACAATGAATATAAAAAGGCTAAATATATTTGGTGATTACCTTCTCATTGTGAACCAAGTTAAGGGATTATTTAAATGTTGATGTTTGGTATTGAAATATTACAAGGATATTGTTGAAATTTATCTAGCTTGATTGGAATGGTATGACATTGAGGCAATCACTCGTTCATACAATAGTTTTGTAGAGACAATGGCATCTTTGGGATCTCTAATCCCTTAGAATCCATCTGTTGATTTCACTACCATTCATGTAAAATTATTATCATACTTTATTGTGTAGCATGAAGCATTGGATAACAAAGATTCAATCAACATGATTCATATAGAACCAAATCATGAATGGTTCTACAGAGCCATAGACTTTCTCAGGAGAGAGTCTTGGGGGTTGTTGATCTTGTAGGATCTAATAGGGAATGGTATCACATTCACCACAAAGTTATTTCCTAGTCTACATTTGCCAATGTAAAACCATATGGGGAACATGTTGTCTTGTCAGTTGAAGTCGAAGCTTATCATAATTGGACATCACAAATACATGACTTCCTTAGACTTGGTGTAATCCCTTAGGGATTTTTGCGTGCTAAAAAATGCACATTTAAGAAAAAAGTAAAAAAATTATGTCTTGTTAGCATACACCTATACCGTAGAAGATACGATAGAGTTATCCTTCATTGTATTGATCCCCAAGAGTCATCTTGGGAAATTTTGCAAGGTCACGACGGTATGTGCGGTGGCCATTTAAGTGGCATGGCTATCATCAAGCACATCCTTCACATGGGTTATTATTGACCCGCTATGGAGAAGGATTGCAATGTGTATTTTAGGAAATGTGTTAAATGTCAGCATCATGCTAATCTTATGCATTTGCCATCACAGGCCTTATAGCCCATTCAAGTGGCTTGGTCATTTTCTCAGTTGGGATTTGATCTCATTGGTAATATCTCTCCTCTATCATCAGGCTGGTATATTTTTATTATCATGGCTACTAAGTATTGCTGAGTTTATACTCACTAATATCATAAGTCATTTTGGAATACCATCCAAGATAGTTTTGAATAATGGAACATCATTTAAGAAAAAACTATAAGAGCTTTGACGTTTAAGTATAGAATCAAACACAGTTTTGCAACTACATATTATCTGCAAAGAAAATTGACAAGTTGAATCTTCAAATAAGATAGTGGTTTCCATATTGAAAAATATGGTACAAGAGCACCACAAATATTGGCACATCTAGCTACCCCTTGCTTTATGGGCCTACAAGACTAGTATTCAGACTCCCATTGGGAAAATTCCATTTTCACTGATATATGGCACTGAAGCCATTATGCATTTAGAGTTAAAAATTCCAACGTTGCACATTGCATTGAAAGATTTCATTTATGACGACATCGCGTGACAAGCTCACCTAGATCAATTGATGCTACTTGATAAACATCATGTAAATACCCTCAAGAACATTCGTGTTTATCAAGAGAACTTAAAACAAGCTTACAATAGCAAATTCCATCTAAGATACTTTGAGGTTGGTGATCTTGTGCTAAAAGAGAACCAATAGAACTCCAATTTTTTGCCAAAAATATGAGATAAATTTGTGGCTAACTGGTTAGGTCCTTATATGATCTCAGAGAAGATTGAACCTAGGACATACCGCTTGATATCGCTTGGAATATTTTAAGAGCCTAGACCTCTCAATATAATTCATATTAAAGCATTTTATGCCTAAATACTAAAAGGCTCTAAGGGTTTCTCAAAACCGCTTGGTCAATCCTAAAAGGCTCCAAGGGTTTCTAAAAATTGCTTGGTCAATCCCAAAAGGCTCCAAGGGTTTCTTAAAACAGCTTGGTGAAATTCTAAAAAGGATCCAAGGGTTTCTTAAAATCGCTTGGTGAATCCTAAAAAGGCTCCAAGGTTTTCTCAAAACCGCTTGGTCAAATCCTAAAAAGGCTCTAAGGGTTTCTCAAAATTGCTTGGTCAATCCTGAAAAGGCTCCAAGAGTTTCTCAAAATTGCTTGGTCAATCCTAAAAATGCTCAAAGGGTTTCTCAAAATAGCTTGGTCAATCCTAAAAATGCTCCAAGGGTTTCTCAAAACCGCTTGGTCAAATCCTAAAAAGGTTCCAAGGGTTTCTCAAAATTGCTTTGTCAATCCTAAAGAGGCTCCAAGGGTTTCTCAAAACTGCTTGGTCAAATCCTAAAAAGGCTCCAAGGGTTTCTCAAAATTGATTGGTCAATCCTAAAAAGCTCCAAGGGTTTCTCAAAATTGCTTGGTCAATCCTAAAAAGGCTCCATAGATGTTTGTAAGCTCTTTGGTCAAACCAAATGTTAAAATCCATAAAAATTTAGAAAAATATCAAAAATAAAAAACATTTACATTTCATTCTCATCATTGCATTGCATTTTGCATCATGCATCTCATTTTCTACATGCATTTCACCTTTGCATTGCATTAGGTATATTCATACGCAACACTTGCATTAGAATTATGTTTAAAATCTTACAAATGACACCATGTTTGTGTTTCAATCATGCATATATGCACTATCTTTTTCATCCATTTATCACCCTTGTGAGTAATTGTGTTTTTCAACACAACCCCAATTGTTGCTATGAAGAATATACTAGGGTTTTTTGGTCATTCAACCATACCTAGAGGTCTTCTCAAGAGTTGATAGAAATATTGCTTTGCTTTTGTAGTTGAGGTCTAGTTAGTATAACCCTTAGCATATCAAAATTCTATCACTAATCAACAAATTAAAAAATCCTAATAAGAAATAGGGGAAGATGAAAGCTATGAAGCATGACAAGGTATCCTAAGGTGAAAATTTTATTCTTTCTTATCCCTTTGTGCGGATGATACAAGAAATGTTGGTAATTGGAAAAAGGACAAGTTTATTTCCCACCCAAAATCCCTTGCTTACGTTAAAATGAGAAATATGCCAGAGTGATATCCTAGACGAATCCTCCAAATTGATACCCTAAATTGATATCATAGATTGACATCCCATATTGATATCCCATATTGATATCATAAGATCAATATCCTAGATCAATATCCCAAAAACTATTCCCCAAAGTAAATCCCCAAAGGAAGTTTTTGAAGCAAATTATCAAATGTAAATCCCAAAAATTCAAGTCAAATGAAGATAAAATTGTACAAAGAAATTCAAATCAGTATCAAATCTCTTGCTCAAGAAAAATAAAGGAAAGTACAAAATAAACAATGATTCTTGTCACTGTAGTACAAAATAAATAGTGATTTTATCACTTTATATGAGCAAGTATCCCAAAAATTTGAATAAAATAAGGGAGAAAGATTGAATCCCTTGAATTGCTAGCACTATTGTACCTTATGCATGATGATATGTCTGATACATTAGCACTTCACTTTTATGCAGACTAATGTTTGAATGTGGAAGAGCTAGTCTTAGGTGTCTTGTATTTCCTAGTGGTCTAGTCCAACTAAAATCTAAACCTAGGATTGGATAAACATTTTTGACTCCCAATATTAGTAATGGGGTGAAAGAATCCCGCCTGACATCGGGGTATGCTTATGCCTTATCTTAATATACTCACTTGCACACACAAGGATAATGAACAGTTAGGACTTATCCTAGCGAAAGCCTTATGTTTCAGAAGTGTAGTATTGTTAGTATACAACTTTTGATTAGTCAACTAGGGTGTTTGAGTCTCATGGAAAACCTCAAAAATTCCCAAATAGCAACAACCAATTTTTAATGCAAATCATCAAAACATCAATTTATTTTATGAGAGTTTGTTTATTAGAACCATTTTTAATATATGTTAGATACCAGATGGATGTCAAAAGTGATATTTGGATGGCCACTGACTATGTTATCCATATTCTTTTTACAAAATCTTATGAATAGAAAAAAATAAATAATTGCATCTCACATATGGGTGTACTATATTTCACAAAGAGATAAAGCATCTACAATCCATTATTGTTATCCATTTTGTGGTGGTATCCATTATATTGAGTAGAACTCACATTGCATACATTATTTTTTAAGTTATTAATGCATACATGTCCATTTTACAAACACATTATCAAAGAAACAAAGAAATACATGTAGTACATACATGACATAAATTATGTCATAGCAGTATAAACTAAATGCATACAACTAAAGCAAATATATGCATGCATGTAACATCAAAATATGGTATTCATAATGTATCCATTATAAGTAATACATCTACATACATAACTCACAACATCTAATAATCTAGACCATAGTTATATAGTACATGTCATCCATACATCACATCATATAGCATCTAATAAATAGTGCATTGCATCCATATGCATAACATAAAATATAAAATACCAAAAATAAAGTACACATGTAATGAGATGAAATGTCATATCATATATATATATATATATGTGAGTGTGTGTCAAATGTATATAATAGTGGGGTACAATAAAAATACCCACAGGATACATATGTGTAGGTCCTTGACCTTACACTCAAAAATGGTACAATAGCATCTCTAAATATTTGTACTAAATAGGGCCTGTACCCCCAGTTTGTAGGAGCTGGGTGCAGAGTCTACCCATCGAGATCTGGAGGTCAAAAACCTATGCCCTCAGCTCCCCTACCTCACTATCCAAAGCTACCTCAGCCTCCTTAGAGGCCTCCTCCTCTGCCTCTACCTGTAGGCCCTCCTCTACTATGGCCCCTGTGCCCCATGTGCCCTCTGTGTTGGACATTTTGAGTACCTAAGCTAGAATATTGTCATTGATGTCAAAAGAGCATATAATGTCAAAAAGATCTATGAAGGATTTTTGTGAAAACCAAGGTAGGAAAAATAAAAGTTTTTATTTAAAACCATGGACAATAGATTTGATCTGGATTTTTCTTAAAAACCAAGTTGGGCTTTCGTTTCATCGAAAAAGGTGCCCCAATGATGGAGTTATTTGAGTTTTAATATTTTGTTTAAATTTTAATTATTTAAAATTTAAATTTAAATGTAAATTTTCCCTCTGACGTCATCAAGAAAACATAAATTAATATTTCCATCGACGTCTTCAAAGTGTTTTAAACACTATATAAAGGGGTGGTAAATGAATCAATGTTTCATCCTTCCTCTTCTGATAAATGTTTAGCATTTGAATAAGTATATGAGCTCGTGTGAATTTTGAGAAGAGAAGTAGGAAAGAAAATGACAGTGCTTGGAAAGTTATATCACATGGTGACCTACGAATTGAACTTGAATTCACATGGTGACCTATAAATTGAAATTAAATTCACATGGTGACCTACGAATTGGGTTTTTATAAAGCCTTTTTGGTGCACGTGTGAAGTCATTTTGAATGGCATGTGAGTTAGAGAGTGAGGAGTGAGTGAAAATGTTTGATGCGAAGCACCTACAAAATTTAGGTAAGACACGGATATGGTGAGGGGATAGAAAAATGTTTTCGATCATCATGGGTAGCCACTGGTAAGTACTTGAAAACTTATGGACATAAAATTTTGAATTGCATGATTGCTTGGAAATGCTTTAGGGTAGGTTTATTTGTTTTGTGGTGTTTGTATTCGAGATGTGATTAGAATTTGGATACAAAGTGATAAAGACACCAAATGGGTATCAATATGTGTGATTAGATGTTAGGTTTAACCATTATTTGCATGATTTTGATTACATGGAGGGAAATGTCTGTGATTGTTTTAACTTTATGCATTGGGTGCAAAAGTGTATTGTTTTCAATAAAGGATGAAACATTTTTCATAAAAGTAGTAAATGGGTATCTAGAAATGCGTCTATTTTTATATTTCTATATTATTTGGTGATGTGTGTTAATGGTTATCGATTGATGTTAGTGTGATACACTTTGAGTATGATTTGGTGATGAATGGTGTATCATTTTTAAAACTATCTGATTTTTCATTGTAAAAGGGGAAAATGGGTGTTCTAAAATATATTTTATTTTGTATGTTGGAATAATTTATTGATTGTTTGAATTGCATACCATGATGAGTATGTGGATGAGTGTGAGGGTGGCTACTGGAAGCCATGTATGTACTATTTTTGGAATTCATTTGCACTTTCACCATGAAATGGCAAAATGGTATCCAAAAATGTGATTTTTATTCCATTTTCGAATGTGGTTTAAATTATGAATGCATGTGTCTCGAAATACATGATGGATTATATGTATGATTTTATGGATGTTAAATGTGTTTGTATGAGTTTGCTTTTTTATATTTGTGACATGTTTGTCATGAGTGAGGTCAAATAGAGTCCAAAAATGTTCATATGACTAAATTCACAGGGTAGCCTATGAATCATTCCTGAATTTGCAGGGTGACCTGCTAATTGATCCTGAATTTGCAAGGTGACATACGGATTGGGTCTTAGTATTGACTTTATTTATTTATTTTTTATTATGTAAATGCATGTGAAATATTATGGGAATTTTGTATGTAATGGGTATGTAATTAATATAAGAATAACTAAAATAAATGGAATGTAATATGTGTGTGGAACTGACATAAAATTTTGTTGTGATATTTCTTTATAAAATAGGTGGATATGATCAATCCGTAATATCGTGTGTGGAAGATGAGAGCTGATTTGGGTGATGCCTTGGGTGAGGTAGATCTAAAGTGGCTGGAGAAGGTGTGGTTGAAATAAGTGTGATATTGTGTGAAAATCCACACTAATAGATCTTATGTCTCGATGCTATGCAAGAGGTGGGATCCGGATAGAAACACCTTTCATTTTTTGATGGGTGAGATGATTATCACCTTCGAGGATGTGTAAAGGATCTAAAAATTACTGATTGACGGTGCTCCAATGAGGGCAATAGTAGATAAGAGACATGATGAGGTACTGCGATGTGCCTTTGGTGTGATATGGGAGGAGATAGATACTAAGAATGTGATTGATTATGAGTATTGTTGGTATCAGAAGATGTTGTCTTATCACTAGTATACGATGATGTTGATAATTTCGATCTCTCATCTGAATAAATCATATGAAGGTTATCATACATGATATTTAGTATAAAATCATATAGGTAAGTGGTATATTGTGTATTTTTTATAAGGATATATTAAAAATAAAATCCATTTATGTGATATGGCATACACAAATTTTGTGTTTGTGGGATTTTGCAGGTCTAATACTATATTGTAGATTTTTTTATTATGAATATTATTGTTTATTATGTAATATATTTATAGATGTTACCTTTCCAAGGTGTTAAAGTTAGAAATTTTTTTGCATATTTGTATTCATATTTTATCTTGTGATATTTTCCTAAGATCATGAAACAAATAAATGTAGTATCATATTTTTATTTTAAGAAGATAACAATTTAGATTGATTCAAAGGCTTATAAATTGAGTTATAAGCATCTCACTTTGGTGTTTGTTGTCACCTACAAGCACATTGAATTTTCGGTGTAATTGGTTGAACTATAGACATGTAAACAGACAAATTCCAATGTTGTAGATATGGTCATCATGATAGTATAGATTAATTCACCTGTGACAATGTTACGAGGTTATTGTATTTAATTGTCATTGCGGCATTGAATTTTTAGGTTCACAGCAACAAGGAATTTATTTAAGTTAAATTTGAATAAATGAGTTTAAACTGGTGTATATATATATATATATATATATATATTCAAATGAGTTTAAATTGGTATTCATTTTATTATATATATTTATTTTAAAATTTAAATTATATTTATTTTAGGATTGAGTTGTAGATGTTTATTAATATAAAAATAACAATTATTATTATTATTATTTAATGTATTTTAATTTTTTTAATATAAATGTTTTTTTTACATTTTAAAAAAATAATTATTTAAATTAGATTATAGTTTTTATCCAAAAATATAAAATTTATAAAAATTAATATATATATAGGTCTTTATATTTATAGTTAAATGATAATATTATTAATTAACATTATTATAAAAAATCATAAATTAAACAATAAAATGTTTTTTATATTAGATGGATGAAGGAGTTTTGAAAGGATCTCCAAACCTTTTACAAAAAGAGTCTAGTTGCCACCTACAAGGATAAAATAATTCTATGGTGTAATTCCACCCTATGCGTAGAATATAAAATAGATATTGTAGATTTTATAATTGTATTATTCTAAGTTAGGGATAAAAATATGTAGGTATATTTAAGACTAACAATATTGTGAAAGAGATTATGTGTGGTAGTTGCCTAGGATGGTATGATAGAAATAATCACACCTTGTATAGGATATGGTATATTTTTCCCGTAATAGATAAGGCAAACATGAATAGGGATAAAATGACTAAGTCAAAGCAAACAAGGAATGGTTAGGTGCAAGAGAGGGTAGAAGAAGATTTTGAGGTCGTTGATAGTAGAGGAAAATTTTTTGCCCCCAAGACTTGAGCAATCAAAATTATTCATTGCATAAATAAAGGTATATTTTCTCTGTGAGCCTACATAGGGTGTTGTCAAGATCAAGAGTTGAGATTCAACTGGTAACAAGACCAAGGGACATCCAACAGTCAAAATATATAGAAGAAAATTCTATTAGGATTGCAAATATGATAAGAAACCACTAGAATTCCAATTTAATGAAATAAAATATTCTTATAATCAATATGACAAAAAATTATATAACAAAAGAGTAATAAAATTGATAAAATTAAATATGTTAGTATATAAAATAAAAGCAAACGAGCAAAAATAAGGGATAACAACCAAGGAAATTTGGTGAAATTCTCTCTTGCCCCCAAGATACCTTTACGAAGTAAGATGAGAGTATAATGTAAACACAATGAGAGAAAATGAGTTATAGAATAATAAAAATAGCACACTTTCCTTAGCTGGAGAATTTATTTTATGGAGGGGATACAAAGACTCAATATATAGATAATATGGCCTTAGGAAAGAGAGCTTGGGGTATTCATGAATGATGAGAGAGGTAGGCAAGAATTGAAATTGGATATTTTTGGAATTGTAAGGCAAATCCAAAAATGATAGCCTTAGGAGATAAATATAGGTGAAGGGTATCCAAAGAAGATGGTTCCATAAATGACATAGTACTCTGGAGCAATCGAGGATCTAATATTTGTAGTCATAACACTCAATCTATATAAGCATACCTTCATAATCATAGCTTTATGATTTTTATACTGTGATATGATTGATTTGACCATTACAAACTAGACCAAGAAGGACAAAGGTAAGGTCTAAAAAAATTGAGCAAGAAACTACTTAGCAAGAATCATTCCTTTTATATCTTGACCCATGATATCACCTAATTAGGAAGAAAAATTAAAAATTGGAGCCAACATTTTTGAATTATATCATTTACATTCTTTATTGGATAGATTAGCAAATTGAGTGATCCAATTTTGGGTATCTACAACATCCAATATAACATTAATAAAAATACTAAAAATGTTTATTAGTAAAATAGGTTGATATTGACACCTTTAGCTACACCCTATCTTATGGTCCTATGACACTAGTATTTGTACTCCAACTAGGGAAACACTCTAATTCTTAGTATATGGAACTAAGGCTATCTTTTATTTCAAGTTAAAGATACATTTCCTATGAATCCTATTAAGAGAATCCTTTATTGATGATGAGTATCACCACACTCACCTTAGTCAATTGGAGCTACATGATAAAAATTAGATTTCCTAGAAGACCTATGGGTATACCATTAAAGGTTTAATAAAGCCTGTGATAAAAGGGCACAACCTCGTTCCTCTAAATTTGGTGACTTGGTCCTTAAAGAAAACAAAAAAATATCAATGTGAAAGATGAGCTCAAAGGTAAGTTTGATCCAAAGTACCTAGGTCCATTTATAGTAAATACCAAGTATGGGTTAGGAACTTACCACCTAGATACACTTGATGGAAAAGAATTAAAATAATCCATGAACATAATATATTTAAAGATATTATATTTAATTTATACCTCATGTATCATTTGGTTGTGGCTAATTGTATGCATAGTTGCCTACCTACAATGTTGATTGATTACATGAATTCTTGATGACACATATTTGTATATTTAATTCATATTGAGTCAAGATATATATTGGGATGCATATGATGACCCTAGTTATGATAGTTCTCACATGTATTGCATTTGGACTAGATAACTTATACTAGTATATCTCTATATATCTATAAATTACTTGTTGTATATCACATCAATTCCTATTTTCCACCCTTATTTCCCTCTTATCCTCATTATGGTATTCCCATACAACATGTTTGTGTTGGTAATATAATGTTGTTAATCATGAAAAATGTATGCTAAATTAACAAACAATATCCATGGTAATCCTAAATCATCATACTAGTCTTCTCTACGAAGCATGTAAAGATGCAATGATGATCCTAGATAGACATAAATGAATCTATATTGTAGTAGCTAGCTACACTCCCCAAATATTACATTGCTTACATATATTTTTTCTCTTACATGCTTGATAAGTAATAAAAAGACTATGTTGTATTCTAAATGCATCTGCCATGGTGACAAGTGTGATAGGCTTCTTGTTCTCTATGTTTATTATATTTTTCTAAAGTACAAAAATCTGGCTACATGATACCCACTATAAAATTTATAGAACTCAATGGTATAGTATTGTCATCTATTTTATTTCTTGGATATGTTATAGGCTCACTAGCTGATAACATACTACACATCCCATTTTCTCATAAGTATATATAGCATCATGAATGACTAATCACCTTAAATATTTTATTCTTGTATCCCTTATAGGTTTTATAGGTGATGTATTATAACACCCCATCCTGTCATGGGCTTATAAGAGAGTTACAAATGATCAACCCTAAAATTTGATCATTGTCAATTTCCACATGATGAACCCTTCTATATCCTCATGTAATTGGATTTTTAAAAAACATTTTTTTATTAGTCTTTCGGGTAGCCTTCAACTAAAAATCTCTTGTTGTTCAAGGTATTTTATTTTTCACATTTGAAATTTTGTTATATCAAATAAGTATATTTATCATATATTGAACTCAAGATTGATTTATCTCCACCTATAGGTCTCATTGTATGCTTTATAACTCCTCCTAGGATGTCATTATATATCTTTGCACTCTATCCAACTCCCCTTCGCCTAAAACTTCACTCTCTTTCCATAAGCCAAATGTCCTTGTGATCAATCCATCTCTTCCCATGACTTCCAAAACTTACCCTAGACCTATCCTAAGTATCCTTGTAGTTATGATACTTGCTCAAATAACACCTACACTAGATATATTTCTCCATTTTATTATAGTATGGTAGCATATGCTATAGCTACACCTTGATCAATAGTTAAGCTCTGCATAATCTAACTGTATCGCTCCAAATTTTTCGCATCCCTACCTTCAGGCTATTGGATCCGCGCCCGGAAGGAGGATGGGAAAAGGATGATGCGGTACCTCGGACGAGAGGACTTTGCGAAGGTCCCGCCTCTCAAGGGAGGTGCATTTTGGTGATTTGTCGATGGATGGTGGGTTCACCAGGAAACATTTGGCGGCAGTTTCCATGCCTAGGTTTTGGGAATGTGTTTTAATGGGTTCGTTTTTATCCTTAAACATTCATCCTAGGTTTGGCCGAATGATTCTAACTTAAACTACATGAAAATGCAATTTAAATGAATACAGTAAACAGACTGAAAGCAGAAAAATAGAGAATTTGTAGGAGGCTAATGGAGATTACCTGATCCGGGATGTCTGATGAAGTTTCTGATGCTTGAAGTAGTCTGGATCGTCTGGGATTCGACAGTATCGCCTACAATTTGACCAAATCATCTGAGACAGACAGAATCATCTGAGACAGACAGAATCGTCTCAAATCTGACGAATTCGTCAGACGAATTTGTCAGAAACCTGCAAAACAGGGAACAGATGCAAAATACAAGCAATTCTACTATGCAAAAATAGAGGCAAAATATGTTAAAGAACAAGGTGAATACTAAGCAATAATTTAAAACAGAAAGTAAAACAGATCACTGCATTATGATGGCAAATCATGAATTTAATGTGCAATCTAAACTAGATGGGTGAACTCCAGATGCAAAGTAGAATAAAAACTAAATAAATGATCTGATTTATAGCATAAAATGACAGAGAGAAAAGAGAGAAGAGCAAACTTCGAGCACTCGATTGCCTCGATGTATGTCTGCAATCGAGATCGTCTCGCATCGCACGAGATCGTCCCTAATTTGACAGGATCGCCTCCGATCTTGACAAGTTCGTCGGCTGCAATAGGTGCTGGCTCCGACTGAAAACCAGTGATATACCTGCAATAAAATTACTATAGGAATAGTGCAAAAAGCAAATTTGAGTAGTTCTAGCACATAGGGAGTCGATTTGCATAAGAATTCAGCCAGGGGTTGGGGAGGGAAAAGTCTTAGAGTTAAATAGGCTTAGGGAAAGTTGTTGGGAGGTTGGAGATCTTCCCAATTTGGGAGATCTCCAACGGGGGAGGGTCCCAACGGCGCAGACACGCTTCTGCCCGGATTGGAGACCCGTTGGAACAGAGTCTATCTATGCAAATTCAGTTTTGCAACAAAATCGTCTGGACGTTCTAGTCCAGACGAAATCGTCAAATCTGGGCATATGTGGGCGATATCGTCTGATCGGCGACGATATCGTCCAACGGTCAAAACAACCTCTAAAAATGGCACAGAAAAAGGGGAAATGGGTTTCTCGATGGTTAACGAGCTGTTTGGGAGGTTAAATTTGAATTTAAATTTATTTACTAAGGTGAATGTAATTATTCCAATTTGACTGCACCAATTTTAGGGTGCTACATTTTGCCCCCTCTTTAGCGAATTTTTCAAAGAAAATGCGTTAAAGAAGAGTTCTTCTCGATCTACGAGAAAGCAAAAAATTATTCCCATTTTTAGGCGATGATTCTTGGTCGAATCGTATGACAACTTACTATGGTGCCCCCTCCGTGTTTTTACCCAAATCGAACGTTTGAGGTAAAAACGCGGAAAAGCAAAAAATTATTTGTGAATTATTTTGAATAAAATTAAGAAAAATAGGGTAAAACCCTAATTCATTGTTACTGTTCATTTTACTATTTTTAGAGCTCTAGAGCAAAAATGGTAGAGACAGCGCACAGATCTGCAGAGGTCTGCCACGGTCTACGGGTAAGGGTTTAAACTCAATTTAGATTGATTTAGTTTGAATTTTACATGCTTTTTAGAGGAATTTAGGATGAATTTTGAGCATCACGGCCATTTTTGGCCGTCGACGTCGTTCGGACGAAATCGTCCCTAGTTCGACGAAATCGTCTCAATTTCGTCAATTTCGCCTAAGGGCAAAATCGGCGAAAAAGGGACGATTTAGTCAAATTAGAGACGATTTCGACACGCAAAATCGGAGACGATTTTGCTCAAATTTGGGACGATATCGTCCAATAGTGGGCGATATCATCAATTGCAAAAATTTGATCTTTAAGTTGTATTTTTGATTACTGAAATTGTTATTAATGATTGTTTGTTGTTTTGATTGTTTATGTTTGCAGAGAGGACTACTAAAGAGCAGAGAGTGGAAATACGATGGGCTGAGAGACGACTTGGCCGCTCTCACCCAGGCAGAGCGGGATCTACTGGCACAGGCCGGCTTGCAGCATGTGGCAGAGATGCCACAGGTTTCTACTGACATGGGGCTACTGACAGCCCTAGCAGAGAGGTGGTACCCGGGCTCTTCATGCTTTCGATTACCGACAAGGGAGATGACTCCCACACTAGAGGATGTATGGAGGATTCTTAGAATCCCCATACAAGGGAGGATGATCACACCTGCGGCCAATCAGGGCCACGCGATGGGACGACTCTCGGTGACCCGAGCTTCACCCTGGAGAAGGGCGAAGTGAACATCGAGGCACTGCGCCAGATGCCTGGGGCATCTACACTGACACGAGTTTTGGCTGGAGTGGTTGGTGGACTTCTGCTGTGCCACTAGAGCGGGTGCAGGGTACCGTGGATGCTCGTAGATGTGATCTACGACATGCGGGACCATGGCTACAGATTTTCATGGGGCAGCTTTGTTCTATGCCGGCTGTACAGGATCCTTTACGGGGTCGTGTACAAGGGCGGGCGGTGTCTGGTCATGACATCGCTCCTACAGGTTTGGTGCTGGGAGCACATTGCGGTGCAGAGGCCGGTAGGGCTTCCACTGACAGGGGTTGACGGGGAGAGGCCCCGAGTCTTCTACTGGTGGCTCCGGAGAGGGGCACAGCGACGGATCGACCTGCCGGTGTCCCGGAGACTACTGGATGATTTGGTCCTAGACCAGATCACCTGGAGGCCATGGAGGCAGCATCCAGGGTGGGCAGAGGACGGACAGGAGCTGGCTCGCATCAGGTGAGTCTGCTGGCTGAGGATGGAGAGGGGAGAGGTGGAGCTCCACCGCTACGACCGGGTTTTACGATAGTTCGGTCTGTAGCAGGGGATCCCATCTCTGAGGGATTACGAGTTTTCCCGAACTGTCCGGGATAACACCACAGTTAGCGGGGCTCCAGACATGCAGCGATTCTGGAGTCAGGACGCGGACGATGCCCCCATCCAGCCAGTGGATGGGGATGACGCAGGAGTAGCCGATGGCTACGATGCTTGGTACGTAGGCATCCGCCCTCCTCGGATGACGAGGGCACAGGGTCCGATCCACGCAGTTGTGCATCGGATAGGGAGGTGGCGCCAGGCAGCGATAGAGGCGGCCCAGGGTCACGACGGGAGAGAGCAGAGGAGGCCACGGGCACAGGAGCGGCCGCGGCAGAGGGAGAGGGAGAGGAGGGAGGCGAGACCCCCATCTCCACAGAGGCCACCATCGCCCGATAAGGGCAAGGGCATGGATACAGGAGAGAGTAGCGAGATGGCTACTCTCCGGGCAGAGAGGGATCGTCTGCAGGCTCAGGTGTAGACACTACAGGATGCAGCTGCACAGCACCAGGCTGAGGTGTCGTAGCTGCGAGACGAGAATGCACGTCTCAGGGCACGAGGCGAAGGGGTGAGCACTCAGGAGCTGCTACGGTCAGTTTCTCAGACCGCATTCTATCAGGCGCTATACTACCGGAGAGGCTCGGAGGGCCAGAGGGTACAGCTGCCGACTACCATAGTCGATCCGATCAGGATAGGGTCGACGAGGAGCTCATCCCGGTCGACGACGAGGACTCGCAGTACCACACATACTGCGATGGGACCACCTCGTCCTCCGCAGGGCGGGGAGGAGATGAGGCCGAGAGCTCTAGAGGCTCTCGAGGCTAGAGGGCGGGATATTGCTACTGATATTGTATTATACTTGTATTGATAGAGGATTGAGTATGCCGAGGTACAGATTGTGGCATACCAATCCAGTTTTGATGATGTATATATTCTGTTGATATATATAGATGAGATATTTTTGAGTATATGACTTGTCTTATGTGATACTTATGATGCTTTTTATGTTTGATGTAATTGATTGATTTGATTGATGTAATGATTTTATTGATGATTCATGTAATTATGTCGTTTTGGAAAATATTATAACTTGGATGTCATGCTATAAATATTTTAAATGAAATAATCTGATGTAACAAATTGATTGGTTGTAATGAAATGTAAAAATAAAAAGAGATTTCTAACAATAATTTCAAAGGACATTGTCGCTATTATAGACCATTTCATGGAGTCGCTACTCACTCGGTCGTCAAGCTAGTCCCAGGATAGAAATATTGTTAAAAGAAAAGAGTGCTTAAGAGACTGTCTTAAGACTTTGTTGTGATGATGCAAATGATGATGATGATGGTTTGCTTTCAGATTTCCATAAAAATATTATGCATGAAATATTGTAAAATAATTTTTGCTAGGCATAAATTCCTAAGTGTGATAAAATTGTTGAATAATTCCTTAGGAATTATACCGTCATTGCAAAATGTAAAGTTGACATAATGACATAACATAGTGAAAGTGTATTTGCTTTCGAAAAAGCATAATTTGTGTAAAATGAAGTCATATGTTTTGTATGATTTTTGATAAATTGGGAAAAAAATTGTTACAATGGTTTGCGCTAGGCATAGAATATGTAGGTATAGACTTATACCATCATCGCGAAAATCCAAAAAAGGATAGTTTTATTGCATGATTGATTTTTGATGAACAAAAAATATGATAATGAGGACTTGCGCTAGGCATAAAATTCCAATTTTGGTTTTGAAACTATACCATCGTTGCGAAAGTCAATCAGATATATATGATTTGATTTGTGTAATTTGGAAGAAATTTTTGATTTTTCTAATTCTATAGTTGTCTTTGTGAAAAATAATTGTACTTGATTATTCCAAACAAGTTGCAAAAATAATATTTCAAAGTATTTTGAAGACAAAAGTTAGATTTATAAGGAATCCCATGTGCATATGTGAATTCATTGCCAATCTTGATTTATCATAATGATAAACAAAATCTCTCAAATACAAATGTGTGTGCAATTGCATGGTTCAGTTACCAGGTTTGAGCAAGATACTATGATACAAGTGATTTGAAGAAACCAAATAAGTGTTCATTAACCATGATGTAGATGCATATAACCATACTAGGCTACTATGTAGATCGGATTATCAAGAGCTAGCTAATCCATAAGCAGACATAGGTCTGTACAAAAGAAGGTCGCTAATGTGACGGACATATCGCCACGCTAGGAGTTACCCAAGGCCAAGCAGTGTTGGGCACAAACCACCTTGTTATGGGGCTTACCTCACGCTTTTTGAATAATTGAGAATTCCAGGGATTCAAGCTCATCAACCCTTCTTTTCTTTTCAAAGGGTAGGGAAAGGGATTTTATTGCTTTCTTGCTTTCTTTTGAACTTTGCTTATTTTTCTTTTGCTTGATAATGCTTGTAACATTGTTGTAATGATATAAAAGAACATTTTTCTTTTCTCTTTTCTTTTTCTTGAACTTTTTTTTTTTTTTTGCTAGGGATACTTGCTCGGATTAGCTGTAGAGCAAGGGATTTTTATTCTAGGTAGGGGTGAGCTTGTCCTTTTGCCAATTCTCAAAGATTCTAGACCATGTGCATGATAGGATAGCAGGGGAAACTTTTCACTCAAGAAATCAGTTCTACTATGTAGCAAAACATGGAAATTACAAATATAATCATTTTAGTGTGAAAAGATGTGCTTGGTTTAAGTAAATAACAAGATCAATTCTCTATGCTCAAACTTTCTTTAATTGAAATTTGTGAACTTTGATATAAGAGAGATTAGTAATCATGCCAAATAAAATCAAGATATTTATTGTTGTGATTGTGCGAGTGAGGGATGCTAAATAAATGCTAATTTTATCCAAAATAAGTTGAAACATATAATTGCAATAATTGTAAGAAAATAATGATTTTGAGAAAGTTTTGAGAATGTTGACTCTCTCTTTCTTCTGTATATTGTTTTGGTTTCGAAAGAGTCAAGCATATAGCTGTTTTTGGATTTTTATGTTGATTTTTGTTTTGAGCAAAAGGAACTTTACAAGTGCTTTAAATAAATGCAATAAATATTTTTGAAGATTTTTGAAGATTTTATGAATGTTTTTGAGGTTTTTGAATAAATTGAAAGAAATACAAGATAATGATTTTGAACAAATATATACATGGATGAAATGACCAAATTTATGCATAATAACGTTTGAGATGTAAAATATTCATGGGTTCTTTAAGTTCTTTACCATCTAAGGTAGATAATTTATACGCTCCCGATTCAAATTTTGCAGTAATGATGTACGGTCCGAGCCAGCTTGGGCTCAAATTTACCTTTAAGTTCTTTGGTTGCATTTGTATTTTTTTGATTTTCTTTTAGAACAAGGTCGCCAATCTCAAAGGATCGATGACGAACTTTCTTATTATATGCTCTTTTAAGCTTGTTTTGGTATGCACGGAGATGCTCTAAAGCATTGATGCATTTTTCATCTAGGAGTTCCAGCTGACTGAGTCTGCCAGCACGATATTCATCTCCTACTTCAGTATCTTGAAGTAGCAGAGCCAAAGAAGGAACTTCCAATTCAAATGGAAAAACTGCTTCGGCACCATATACCAAAACAAATGGTGAAGTGCCCGTGGGGGTTCGAACACTAGTTCGATAGGCCCACAAGGCTGGATATAATTGAATATGCCAGTCACGACCAGTTTTATTGACTAGTCTTTTGAGAATTTTGATTAAAGTTTTGTTAGAAGCTTCTGCTTGACCATTACCCTGAGGATAATAGGGAGTGGACCAACGATGTTGAATCTTGTATTTTTGACATAATTTTTTGACATCTTTATTTTTGAACGGAGTTCCATTGTCGGAGATGAGATTCGCAGGAATTCCAAACCTGCAAATGATTTGATTAAAAATGAATTTAGAGACTCGTGAACCGGTGCAAGAAGCTAAAGGCATAGCTTCAACCCACTTCGTGAAATACTCAAGTGGCAGTTATGATGAACTTGTGTCCATCAGAAGACACAGGATTAATTTTACCAATAATATCCAAGCCCCATTTAGAAAAGGGCCAAGGAGAGCGCATGGACAAGGTCAGCATGTTTTTGACATTTGTCGCAATGACGCACATACTCATGTGCATCCGTTTCCATGGTAGGCCAAAAGTATCCTATCCGAAGGAGCTTTTTAGCAATGACGCTACCACTAAAGTGTCCTCCACAAGATCCATTGTGGACTTCACTCAAGGCTGATTTAGACTCTTCTAAATTTAGACATCTTAATAGGATACCTTCAAAAGATCTCCTATACAAAGTATTGCCAATGATTACAAATCGACTTGCTCGTCGACGTAATAATCGACGCTGGTTTCTATTAGAATTAGCAGGGAAATTCCCATTTTGGAGGAAATCAAATATGTCTGTATACCAGGGTTCAGGAGTAGTTTCATTGATTAGAAACACATCCAAAGGCTCTAAGCATGACTTATTTGAAGCGGGTTCCTGGAGTCGACGAATGATGATAGTGGCATATTCGTCATCTAACTCCAAGGGCAAGAGAGATGCAGAGGCGGCCATAGCATCAGCTGCACGGTTGCTAGTTCGAGGAATGGCTTCCAAAGTAACTTGATCAAACAAGGCCATTAGTTGTAAAACATAGGCCTTATATGGGCAAATTTTGTCATCTCTGGTCTGATAAACTTCATTAATTTGGTTTATAACCAATTGGGAATCACCAAAAACTAAGAGGTTTTTAATTTTTAGTGCTAAAGCAGCTCGTAATCCAAGGATTAGAGCTTCATACTCAGCAGTATTATTGGTGCAAACAAAGGTTAGTTTGAAGGACAGAGGAATAATATGTTTTTGCGGAGATATTAAAATAATACCCGCACTAGCCCCACTCATGCATCGGGCTCCATCAAAGTATAAGGACCATTGTTCAACAAGGTCTGCCTCTAATTGAAGGCATTCATCAGAAACTCGATAATGAGGGGATGAGTAGACTCTAAGGGTGCAACAGCTAATTGATCTTGCTATGATTTGACCCTTAACATACTTCTGTCCTATGAAGGTGAGATCAAACTCACTTAGAGCAAGAACCCACTTGGCTGTGCGACCCGATAAATAAGGTCGACTCATGAGATACCTTAAGGGATCATATTTGGCAATGACATACATTTTTTGGCTAAGCATGTAATGTCATAATTTTTGCGTAGCAAACACGACTGCTAGACATAACTTTTCTAACGCTGTATAGCGAGTTTCATAACTGATGAAAGTTTGGCTAATATAATAATTAGCGTGTTCTCATTTTTCATCATCAAGTTGAGCTAACATGGCTCCTAAGGCAAAATCTGAAGCAGAAATATATAGAAGGAATGGGCGATCAGATTTAGGCGGTGAAAGCACCGGTGGGTTAATGAGATATTGCTTGAGAAGTTCAAAAGCTTCTCTACATTCTGTGTCCCAATTAAAAGGGACGTCCTTCTTAAGAAGTTTGAGAAAGGGACCAGTTTTGTCCTCCGACTTATCAATAAAGCGACGGATAGCTTGAAGTTTACCTTGTAAACTTCGTAATTCAGATATATTAGTGGGTGCGGGCATATCAGTGATAGCCGCAATTTTAAGAGGGTCAATTTTGATACCACGTAAAGAAACTAAAACCCCTAATAGTTTGTCGGATTTAACTCCGAATATGCATTTTGCTGGATTTAATCGAATGAGATATTCTCTTAATCGATTAAAAACTTTTCTCAAATCATCTAAATGATGATCTTCAATAAGAGAGCGAGCTATAATATCATCCACATAATCATGGAGGATATCATGCATCAGATCATGAAAAATGTAGGTCATAGCTCGTTGATAAGTTGCACCGGCGTTCTTTAGGCCAAATGGCATCACTTTCCAGCAAAAGGTACCCTAGGGGGTAATAAAGGTTGTTTTAGCCTGGTCTTCAGGAGCTATCCTGATCTGATTATAGCCGAAGAATCCGTCCATTAAGGACATCATCCCACTTTCGATAGTAAAGTCGATAATTTGGTCCATATTCGAAAGAGGAAAGTCATCTTTAGGGCATGCAGCGTTAATATCTCTGAAATCTGTGCAAACCCTAACTTTGGTAGCTTCTTTCTTGGTGACTGGAACTACATTTGAGATCCATTCAACATAATCAATAGCTTGTATGAAGATAACATTCAGGAGTTTTTCTAACTCCCCTTTGACTAGCAGAGCCACTTTGGGATGCATTTTTCTAAGTTTTTGTTTAACAGGTTTAGCATCCGGATGGACCACTAGATGGTGCATGACAATAGAAGGGTCTAGACTGGGCATATCTTCATATGTCCACGCGAAGACATCTTCATACTCTTTAAGAAATGCTATGTATTGTTCTTGTTTTTCTTGACTTAGTTCTGCTCCAATATTGATTATGTGAGGGTTGTCCTCAGTTCCAATGTTAATTTTAATGACATTTTCTACCTCCATGTGTAGATCTCTTTCAAAATTAGGTGGGGCGGGTGAAACACCCAATTCTTGTAATTCTTGTAAAGTTAATTTAGATAATTCATTTTGAGGATCAGTGGCCTCAAGCTGAGCTATGGTTGGTATAGAACCATCAAAATAAAACCCGTTGTGCAACATCTCTTCAACAGAGACATCATGGAAAATATCTCCTTCCAATTCTTCATCGGGGTCAGCAATCATTTCAGGGTATGCTATGGATAGCATGTTGCATGAGAATGACTGATTTCTAAGAGGCAAATCAACATGTCTATCCAAATAATCTTGATAGCATATGAGATGATCATCATCCTCAAAAGGAAATGGTTGTCCCTTACTAGGAAATAGGCCCACACCACAACGGGCAGGCCACGGTTCTACCTCGAAAGGTTCTTTCATGCCATTTTGGAAAGGTCCTAAGCCTTTCCCTTTATATCCCATTTTAAACATCATGGGTTTAGCTTTAATATAATCGTTAGTAAAATAGCACCGAGCATATCCCTCATGATGGGTTTTGATATTCCGAGGGATTCTTCCCCAGTCATATCCTTTGTAAATGAAGGCGCAACTCCCGACTTGGTAAGTACTTCCCATAGGTTGTGGGAGGCCCAAAGTACGAGGAGATGGCGACAAATTATTTAAAAGGTTTGAATCTTGCATGAAAGCATTCATTTTTTCTGATATTAAGGTTGTAGTTAAATCTGGTAAAAGATCATCAGAGAGGGCATAAGATGTAGAAGGCTTATTACCTATGTCTTGAGATGTAGAAGGTGTGATAGATGTGTCTGAAGGTGTTGAATTCATGGGATTAGAACTTGAAGAATTGGTTGTAGTTTTAAGAGCTTTTTGAAGTTCTACAGTAATTTGTTTAGAAGGTGGTTGATCTATATGGGAAGATGAAGTTAATGGAGGAGGAATAGATGAAGTGATGGGTTTATATTTCATAGTTTTAGATGAAGAAGAACTAGGATATGTGGATGACAGAGCAGGGCAAAATTGCACTCCAACTGGTTCTGCCAATGCACACATATCAAAGGTCTAGGGTCACCATGAATAGTGACCAACTGATTTTTAAACTCAAACTTAACACATTGGTGTAAAGTTGATGGGACTGCTCGCATGGCGTTAATCCAAGGGCGACCCAAAAGTATATTGTACGATGCTGGGCAATGTACAATAAACACAGTTGTCTCAAGGGTTCTAGGACCAACTTGTAAGGGGAGGGTAATGACTCCACAAGTTTCTTGTGTTTCATCATTAAAGGCTTTGATAATCATATCAGTCTTCTTCATTTCGTCACTTCTAAAACCAAATCGTTGGTAGAAGTCAAAGGTACAAATGTTTAGAGATGAGCCATTATCAATCAGAACTCGTTTGACAGCTACATCCCCAATTAAAGCCGTAATATACAAGGGATTATCCTTGTGTAAACTGTGTTGTGGGATATCTTTATCTCGAAAGTCAATACAATCAATCTCTCGCGTGATGATAGTATTGGCCATAGCTTCAGGTTGGATGTTTTGAGGCACCATCATCTGGCTCAAAGTAAGCATCAACTCATCCCTATGGGTGGGAGAGGATCTTAATAAATCTAAAAGGGAGATTCTGGTGGTGGTATTAGACAATTGCTCATTAATGCTGTAAGGAGGTTTGGGTTGAACAATAGAAGCATGATTTCCTTTATTGGGATTTTTCAGAACGAATGGAGCTGATCCATCGTTCTGGTTTGGTTCTTGTTGGGAATTATGAGCTTGTTGTCGGGTGACGACTCCGATGGTACCTACAATGTTATAGTGACGACGTTGAAACGGTCTCGGTTGAGAGTTTATGGCTTGTTCATAAGGAAGGACTACATTAGAAGAAGGTCGAGTAGTGACTCTTCTAGGGAATGGTTCTTCTGGAACATTAGCATCTGTGATAGGTTGAATAGGATCTGATTCATTTTCAGAACTATTCGATTGAATAGTGTCTACTTCACTTTCACTATCTGACTCTATATCACTAGAATCAGAAGTTTGAAAATTATGTAAGGGCCTGGTTGTAACCAGGGATAAGGTTGTGTCAAAGGTTTGAGAATCCTGAATAGGTAATTGTCCGCTAATGGTTCCTACATATCGGGTAGGAGGGGGAACATTGTGATGTTCAATTTGATTGGCTACCTCCTTACCGTGTCTTGGTAAAGGGTGTTGAAATATGTCTAAAGTTTGATTGGCATTCTGATTTTGATTTTGGGGAACAGTATTTTGGGTATTATTAGGAGGGTTTTGTTTAGGTTGGAAGGCTTGCACTTCCATTTCATTATTGTCAATCAAATCTTGTATTTTATGTTTCAATCTCTTACAAGCGTTGGTAGAATGTCCAGGACCTCTATGAAAATCACAAGTGCAAATCAGCTCTATATCCGGGTATGCTTGGGTCAGGTTCCCGGATAGCTGGTAGTTGGATTAAACCTCTTTCAAGAAGTTGAGGTAAAATAGTTGATAAAGGTTGGTTTAATCTAGTGAACTCTCGAGGAGGCTTATCAGGAGGTTTCAAGATGAATTTTTCTGTTGTTTTTGTTGCATTGACATTAGCAACATTTCTGCTGTCAGTGACTCCATCACCGACAACCTGTTTGTTTTTATATTGATTTCTAGATGTTTTCTCATCATCCTTCTTTCTAAGTTGGCCTCTCCTAATGAGGGCATCTTCTACTCTTCGAGCTAAGTCTATAGCTTGATCGAAGGTAGTCAAAGTAGCTATTGATAGCTCATAAGAAAGTTGTTCTTGTAAATTATTGATGAAAATGTCTAGCATTTCCCTATAGGGTAGCACAAAGTGCAGTTTTCCTGTCAATTGTCTCCATCTAGCCAAGAAATCAGCAAAACATTCGTCTTTATCTTGTTTTAAGTTGTATAGATCTTTAATAGTTACATGCCTCTCGATGTAGGCACTAAATTGATGAACAAATGACTCAATTGTTTCTTCAAAGTTTCTTAAGGAGTGAGTGGGCAATTGGTAGTACCACTCTAACGCCATTCCACCTAAACTTTTAGGGAACATTTTTAGTAATAGCAAGTCGTCATGCGATATGTCATGACATGCTATCCTAAACATGCGAAGATGTTCTATGGGATCTTCGGTTCCTTTATAGATAGGCAGGACGGGCATGGGAAAATGCTTAGGGTATGGTTGAGCTACCACTATGGGATCCAATGGTTGGCTACAAATCTCTCGATAATTGTACGAGGGATGGTAGGGATCTATCTGGTCCATACGTGAAGCCAATTGTTTCACCATAGCTTCCAGATTACTAGTTTGCCCCCCATATTGATTCGGTGGGGCATTGACATGAGTTTTATGGGCGTATGATGGAGGAACATGCATATTAGATGCCATGTTACTATTGTGTAAAACATTGGTAGGAAAAATATTATGGAGAAATTTTGAAGTTGGATTAGGTTGTATTGCAGATTGTTGAAAATTTGTATTTGGCTTAGTTTTATGTTTCTGTTTATTTAAAGCATTTTGCTCAATAGTTTGGAGGAACGAAGTAGTGAAGGGAATTTTCTTTTGTGCGGGAGTGATTTTAGGTTGAGTAATAGGTTCCTTAGGAGGTTGGGTGACCTGTTGTTTGGTCATGGCTTGGGCTATAGTGACCATATTCGCATTGGATGGTCCACCCTTATCACTTTCTTGATCAATGAAAGACAAGGGATTAGTTTGCATATCAAGCGCCCGTTCTAAGGCTGCTTGAGCATCACTAATTTCCCCTTTATCAATACGGACTGCCACATTAAGGACGTCGATATGTTGATTAAGAAATTTTTGAAAATGTTCTGCGTTGTCAAAAGTGATGCCTCCATTGGGAGCTATTCTAGGGGATGAGGATTCTTTAACACTTCCTTCTTGTTCCTTATCTTCCCCTAAGTCTTCATCTGATTGTCCTAGAGTTTCTCCTTCCGGATTTGTATTTCCAAGAAGGACATTTGGGTTTTCAGTTGTATCTTGCAACCAATCTTCTCCTTCTCCTAAAGTTTCTTTACCATTCCTAAGTCTAGTCATGGTGCTAAGTTTTGATTTCAGCAAATATATATATATATATATATATATATATATATATATATATATATATATATATATGCAACAAATTAAAAGGTATATATTTATATATACCTAATGCAATATTGTAAATGAAATGTTTAAGTTTTTTTTTACTATGTTTTTCTTTGAAACAATATAATAAAGACAACAAATGAAACAATAAATGCAAGCAATAATAATAATAAGACTGAAAGCAAATGAACTAATCTTCTATGAATAACTTATGAATATCATTAATAGGTTCAAGTTGTTCAGGGGTCATGAAATGTTCTTCTTCAAATTGAAAGTTTTCTTTTAAGAATTTGATGAAAAGGGCTATGGTGATATTGTCTGTTTCAGATGCTGGTTGATAAAAGTAAAGCTCATGGCAATACTCTCGATATAGCACAGCTCGTGGAACTCTGTTCCATATTTCCCTATCTGTAAGAACAACTTCTTGGTCTTCTACAAGGCCTAAGAATCGGTGTACAATGTCTGCGTTCTCGAGGTATTCCTCGAAGCTAAACAACTCTGAAGATACTAAAGCTCTCCTATAGGCTAGCCATCTATGGCAGGCTCTCTGAAGTTCATGGTAGAAAACTAATTGATGAGGATCCAGGATTCTATCCAAGACTAGCCTCTTAATCTGTTTAAGTTGTGTGGCCCTAGATGAGATGAGACTAAGTCTCCTAATAAGTTCGTCCCACAAGGATTGATTTCTACTTGTTTCAGGAATACTAAGGACAAAATTAACTTCTATGGCTGCCAATTGGTTTACTACGTTTATAGTAACTGCTAACCTCTTTTTAGGAGCTACCATCTAAACATGATTTTGAACCTTAAATGTTTTAAAATGCATCTAAATTTTAGTTGTTCTAATTTTTTGTTTTTTTTTTGTTTTTGTTTTCGTTTTTCAAAAGGTTATGATGCATTCACGTCGGGTTCACCAAAATGTATCGCTCCAAATTTTTCGCATCCCTACCTTCAGGCTATTGGATCCACGCCCGAAAGGAGGATGGGAAAAGGATGATGCGGTACCTCGGACGAGAGGACTTTGCGAAGGTCCCGCCTCTCAAGGGAGGTGCATTTTGGTGATTTGTCGACGGATGGTGGGTTCACCAGGAAACATTTGGCGGTAGTTTCCATGCCTAGGTTTTGGGAATGTGTTTTAATGGGTTCATTTTTATCCTTAAACATTCATCCTAGGTTTGGCCGAATGATTCTAACTTAAACTACATGAAAATGCAATTTAAATGAATACAAGAAATGATCGAAAGCGTAAAAATAGAGAATTTGTAGGAGGCTAATGGAGATTACCTGATCCGGGATGTCTGATGAAGTTTCTGATGCTTGAAGTAGTCTGGATCATCTGGGATTCGACAGTATCGCCTACAATTTGACCAAATCATCTGAGACAGACAGAATCGTCTCAAATCTGACGAATTCGTCAGACGAATTCGTCAGAAACCTGCAAAACAGGGAATAGATGCAAAATACAAGCAATTCTACTATGCAAAATAGAGGCAAAATATGTTAAAGAACAAGGTGAATACTAAGCAATAATTTAAAATAGAAAGTAAAATAGATCACTGCATTATGATGGCAAATCATGAATTTAATGTGCAATCTAAACTAGATGGGTGAACTCCAGATGCAAAGTAGAATAAAAACTAAATAAATGATCTGATTTATAGCATAAAATGACAGAGAGAAAAGAGAGAAGAGCAAACTTCGTGCACCGATTGCCTCGATGTATGCTCGCAATCGAGATCGTCTCGCATCAGTACGAGATCGTCCCTAATTTGACAGGATCGCCTCCGATCTTGACAGAGTTCGTCGACTGTGATAGGTGCTGGCTCCGACTGAAAACCAGTGATATACCTGCAATAAAATTACTATAGGAATAGTGCAAAAAGCAAATTTGAGTAGTTCTAGCACATAGGGAGTCGATTTGCATAAGAATTCAGCCAGGGGTTGGGGAGGGAAAAGTCTTAGAGTTAAATAGGCTTAGGGAAAGTTGTTGGGAGGTTGGAGATCTTCCCAATTTGGGAGATCTCCAACGGGGGAGGGTCCCAACGACGCAGACACGCTTCTGCCCGGATTGGAGACCCGTTGGAACAGAGTCTATCTATGCAAATTCAGTTTTGCGACAAAATCATCTGGACGTTCTAGTCCAGATGAAATCATCAAATCTGGGGCGATATCGTCTGATCGGCGACGATATCGTCCAACGGTCAAAACAACTCCTAAAAATGGCACGAAAAAATGGGAAACGGGTTTCTCGACGGTTAACGGGCGGTTTGGGAGGTTAAATTTGAATTTAAATTTATTTACTAAGGTGAATGTAATTATTCCAATTTGACTACGCCAATTTTAGGGTGCTACACTAACATGTCATGATATTCTCCCCTACCAACTAAAATATCTTATACTAAAAAGCTATTATTTATCCCTCATGGTCGACTAAATTCTTCCCAAAATATGTTACCTATCATCGTAACATTATTACCTACATATCACCCTCCATAAAAAATTGATCTTAATCTACTCATAACTAATCTCTCTCTAATCATATATTGATTACAAATCTATCTCATTTCTTATCCTCTAGCCACTATGTAGCCTTCTAGCTTTCCAATAAACCTTTTAAACCATCTCTCTTTAACTTCATCTCGACTATCTATTATACCATGCTCTATCTCTCCTCCTTGAAACAAATAGGCGATAGCATGCCACTCCTTGTACACTATAGTAGTGGTAGCATTTGAAGTGATGTTACCATGGTTAGCTCATGTCTTTACCTCTACCTCCTTAGGAACACCTAAATATACCTTTGTATATATGATTTGGCCCATCCTTATTTTTTAAGTGCCTACTCTCATGGTAGGGTAACTCATTGGGGATGGATCTCCTTATACCAATGCTTGTATATTTTTACCACACCAACATCATATCATCTTATATTTGGAATAATGAGATCATTTGGATCCTTCTTTACTTAGTTGTCTAGATCTAGAAATCCACTAAGTCCTATCTCTTAATAGGTCCTCCTAAATTATATTGATTCCTTAAGAATATTCCAAATCCCACCAAACTATCTCATCCTTATTCAAAATGGTATAGCTCCTCCTTACACTTGGGCTAGTCGATATCCATCATTTGTCCACCCTAGGTACAAATGATAAGGATACCATATAATTTTATTTGCTAAAATATCATCCACTATGCTCCTCACATTCATCAGCTACCACATAAACAATGCATATTATCCCATCTAAAAATATTGATCACACCTAAATTTCATAGGAACTTACCAAGCATCCACCCTCCTTAGAAGACGTAGTGGTTGCATGATATTTATATGCTCCTATATGTAAACCTATAAAAGTGTACAGCATACCAAACTTTGACCCTCTTTGTACACCACTCCATGCAATGTTTAATACAACCATTCAAGTACCATCTACCCCTAGGTAAAAATTACTTTATCATCTTATATATTTGTAACCACCCTATACCAACCCTATGTCATCACTCTCTTACTTGTATATCTAACCAAAACTCTTGATAGCACCATATGGGCATGTTGTATGGACATGATAATATCATATAGTTAGGTCATATAGACACAATTTATGAAAGTTTTTTACATATGAGATAACATTATATAATAATAAAAACAACATATAAGCATTTCATATAGTCACAAAAGAATCATATAGACATAAAAGCATTGTATGGATGTCGACTATCTCTTGTAGGTATGAAATTAAAAAAATAAAATAAAAATATGTATAGATTTTTATAACTTATAAAAGCCACTACATCACCTCCTTATTATGGTGCTCATACCACATCCACAAGGTGCCTTGATTTCCCTTGTTGTGTCATAATTCCCTATACTACACTAAATTACCTTATGAATTATATTTCCTTCTCCTCACAAGCTTACTCAAACACCTTCCATATTTTTCTTCTCTTTTATACCCACACTTATCATTTTGTATTTATTTTCATGTTCCCTTATTCAAATTCTCTCTCCCTTTTAATAAATTAAAATTTTACAACTTTGGGTTTATTTTTCTTTCCAATCTCATGTTAGTCAAGGTATTTTTATGTTTCCTCAGCCAAATTTCACTCTCCCCTATGGAAATTGAGGGAGCATATTGGGATATAATTTCTTTTTAAATAATTTATGAACTTGACCTTAGTAAAATTGATATTCTCTTTGTTTGCAAAACTAAGGTATCCATGCTAGTTTTTGATCCATATATTTTATAATAAACATAGAAAAAAAGATAAATATCGATACCTAATTTTGCAAAATAAATAAACACCAATCATATCATTAATCAACATTTTCCATGAATTGAGAAAAATTTTCCTTTTTGTATCCAAATCTAGGGTAAAAAGTGATGTCATATTCAATGATTATGAAACCTCATAAAAGTGATATTGTTGGAAAGAACTCAAAAAAAGGATTTCAATGAGCATAAATATGACCATGATTTTCTAAATATTGATGTCTCAAAATTTCCAAAGTGAAAATGTTATGCCCTTACAAAAGTGTCGTACAAAATTCCATATGGTGCTTTTTGTAGAAGTACTCAACTAACCAAAGTTAGAATCCAAGTACTTCACTCTCCAAGATCTGAAAACCAATAACTATCATAATAGTTGAATTAACAAGAGTGAAAGTAGCACAATAATGAACAAAGCAATATCTCATATATTAAGTCACACTCCACCCACTAAACATGAGAAGATATGAATCACTTATATAGGAAGTGATTCCTCAAGATGTACAAAGAATAGTCAATGTGGTACTATAAAGCTTCCCACTAGAAGATAAAATAGCAATCTCAAGAGGTATCTCTAGGCCTAGAAGGAGCTAGAGATACTGGATTAGAGTCTAGAAGGACTTGAAAGAACTAGAGAAAGCTAAGCAAGCTAATGTAAATGTGAAAATACTAAGCACAAGTGTAAAAAAGTATAAAATATGCACCAACACCCCCTACCCATAAGTGCATCTTAGGTAGTTAGTGTTTCGTGAGTCCGAGCAAATGCGCCATAATGAACTCAATACAATGCAATGATCAAATCAATAGTAAAAAGAAATTAAAACCCCCTAAAATAGAATACCATGAAGAAATATAAGGAGGTGAGAGATCCCCCTAAAATAGAAGAGGTAGAAGACCTCCGTAGGTAATGTTAATGTGCCTAAGCCCAAGAAGAGCTCATAGTTGAGTGTACTTACTCTCAATGAAGGATTTTATGAAGATGTTGATGATATGCTCTAAAGTTAGATAGTACTAAAGAGTAATTATGAACTATTGAATAAGATCTCTTATGTAGTGTACATGAATCTTGATGTGCTTGGTCTGTTGGTGGTGAACTGGATTTCAAGAAATGGTAATTGTACTCCAGTTGTCACAAAAAAAGACCCATGGCCTATGTAATGCAATGCCAAACTCTATGAGAATATGCTAGAACCATATGGTCTTTGTTGTTGCGTTTATAACTCCTCAATATTCAAACTCAACAAATGATAGAGAAATAGCATCTTACTTCTTAGTCAACTAGCATATTGAACCATAATCTAAGTGAAAGTTATAACTGAAATAGACTTGTGATCCAAAGAATCATTTGCCCAATATGAATCATTGTATCCCACAAGATTGATCTCAATTTTTTTTTAATAATGGATGCCAAAATATAGTGTCACCTATATGTAGTGTAGTATTTGTTTGATAGCCATCCAATGAAGGTCATTTGGTTTATACATAAAGTGAGAAACCATGGCAACTGAATATGCTATATCAAGTCTAGTATGTGTTAGGTAGATAACTCTTGACAAGTTGATGATACAATATCATATTTTCCAATGGTGTAGAGTAATCAGCTTCAAGATTTACCCTTGGAAGAAAAGGAGTCAAATATGTGTCTCGAAATACATGATGGATTATATGTATGATTTTATGGATGTTAAATGTGTCTGTATGAGTTTGCTTTTTTATATTTGTGACATGTTTGTCATGAGTGAGGTCAAATAGAGTCCAAAAATGTTCATATGACTAAATTCACAGGGTAGCCTATGAATCATACCTAAATTCGCAGGGTGACCTTCTAATTGATCCTGAATTTGCAAGGTGACATACGGATTGGGTCTGAGTATTGACTTGATTTATTTAATTTTTATTATGTAATTGCATGTGAAATATTATGGGAATGTTGTATGTAATGGGTATGTAATTAATATAAGAATAACTAAAATAAATGGAATGTAATATGTGTGTGGAACTGACATAATTTTTTTTTGTGATGTTTCTTTATAAAATGGGTGGATATGATTAATCCGTAATATCGTGTGTGGAAGATGAGAGCTGATTTGGGTGATGCCTTGGGTGAGGTAGATCTGAAGTGGCTGGAGAAGGTGTGGTTGAAATAAGTGTGAGATTGTGTGAAAATCCACAGTAATAGAGCTTATGTCTCGATGCTATGCAAGAGGTGGGATCCAGATAGAAACACCTTTCATTTTTTGATGGGTGAGATGACTATCACCTTGGAGGATGTGTAAAGGATCTAAAAATTACTGATTAAGGGTGCTCCAATGAGGGCAATAGTAGATGAGAGACATGATGAGGTACTGCGATGTGCCTTTGGTGTGATATGGGAGGAGATAGATACTAAGAATGTGATTGATTATGAGTATTTTTGGTATCAAAAGATGTTGTCTTATCACTAGTATATGATGATGTTGATAATTTCGATCTCTCATCTGAATAAATCATATGAAGGTTATCATACATGATATTTAGTATAAAATCATATAGGTAAGTGGTATATTGTGTATTTTTTATAAGGATATATTAAAAATAAAATCCATTTATGTGATATGGCATACACAAATTTTGTGTTTGTGGGATTTTACAGGTCTAATACTATATTGTAGATTTTTTTATTATGAATATTATTGTTTATTATGTAATATATTTATAGATGTTACAATTCCAAGGTGTTAAAGTTAGAAATTTATTTGCATATTTGTATTCATATTTTATCTTGTGATATTTTCCTAAGATCATGAAACAAACAAATGTAGTATCATATTTTTATTTTAAGAAGATAATAATTTAGATTGATTCAAAGGATTATAAATTGAGTTATAAGCATCTCACTTTGGTGTTTGTTGTCACCTACAAGCACATTGAATTTTTGGTGTAATTGGTTGAACTATAGACATGTAAACAGACAAGTTCCAATGTTCTTATATCTAAAGCTAAGTTTAACTTGGGATCTACTTTTATTCAACCTAATTTACATTCCATAAACATTAATCTAAGGGAAAAAGTTATCTTTTATCTAGAATAAAATGTATCTTACATATTCTACTAGGAATTATTTCCCATAATATTTCTTTAAAATTAAATATAAGCAATATGTAATTTTTTTAATGATTAAAACATTAACTTATAATTCAATGTTTCAACCTCTTATTTTGAAAGTTTTAGTTTGTTGTTATAAATTTAATTATTTATATTGAGACCTATTGATTTCTTAATAAAAAAATTGTCTTGATTAAAACACAAACCACTAATAAAATAGATTTCAATGTCATATTTGAGAGTTTATTTCTAATATAAATGTCACTTTATGATGCAACTCTCATCAGCCTAATTTTTATTTAATGGGTATAATTTCAAGTACAAAATCTAATTTTTATTCTAATAGTGGTCCTTTTTTTATTATACTTGAGGAATTGGTAACTCGTCACAATTTTATTCACCTTTTTGTGGGTTCGAATCTCACTCCTTATCAACTCTATAACCTCCAGTTGCATCAGCGCAACCGACTACACTGGCGTGGCATGCTCATTGGTACTATGGGGCCCGAGGAATTAGAACCCTGGTCTCCGTACTCCTACAAAATCACTTTGACCATTGAAACAAGCCCTCGGATAAAAAATTGTTTAGTGGAAATGTAAGATTTTTAGAGGGGTCTAGACCCTTATCAACAAGATAGGCATAGGAGGAATGGAGCCTTGTTGGCCTCTACCAAAGACATAGGACATTTCCAGCTAAGCCATATATCAACAAGATGGAGGCAAGGTGAATGGAACCTGGGTCGACCTCTACCAACACCCAAGATATTTACTGCTACATCACAACAAGCATATATTCTAATAGAGGTCCTATTAGTCAAGTAAATCTTATTTATTAATCAATTAATTATCTATAAATGAATTCTAAAAAATACAATAAAGTCTCTTTAAAAGTCACATCTATAGTATTCAATTTATAATGATATAAACCTAATTCATATTATATGTGCATCAATCCAAGGGGAGAAACTAAATTCTACATAGAATAAAATTTATCTTACATATTCTACAAGGAATTCTTTTCCATAATATTTTCTTAACATTATATATTAGCAATATGGATTTAAAACTAAAAAATAAAAACATAAACCTATAAGTCAACAAAGTTTTAGTTAATTTTTTTCAAGTCAATTGTTTTATCGTAGATCGATTAATTTTTTAAAACAAAATTTGTCTTAATTGAACCACAAACCTCTAATTAAATAGCATTCAATATATTATTTTGAAACTTTATTTTTAATACAAATTGTACGTTAACATATACCTTTTATCAACCTAAATTTTTATTTGATGGACATAAATTCAAATACAAAATATATATTTTTTTATTCTAATAGTAATCTTATTTATCAAGTAGACATTATTAAACAATTAAATATCTATAAATAAAATTTAAAAAATACAATACAAACTCTTTAAAAATCACATATATGGAAGTTATAATAAATATATTGATATTATAGAATTCAAATTTCTTGAAACTCATACCTAATTTTTTAAAATATTAAGTGATTTTCTGTGACTAATATTTTAAATATAGGAGAAACTCATACCTAAGCTGGCCCTTGCTTTCTTTGGTACACATTGTATGCCTTAGCATCTTTGGACTTATGTCCCGTTCATTTAGGTCAAACCAAAGGGCCATGCCTAAAATTGTATTATGGGAAATTTTCTTCCATTTTTTCTAGATTTGTGTCCATATACGTGTCATTGTGGCATGTCCTTATCACACATATATATATATTTTGGACTTTTCAAAGTAACATGATAAAGCATAATCTATTTCCAAGTGCGTATTAAACAAGTAGACAGGATAGGAAATATATTGTAGATATGGTCATCGTGATAGTATAGATTAATTCACCTGTGACAATGTTACGAGGTTATTGTTTTTAATTGTCATTGCGGCATTGAATTTTTAGGTTCACAGCAACAAGGAATTTATTTAAGTTAAATTTGAAAAAATGAGTTTAAACTGGTATATATATATATATATTCATATATATTCAAATGAGTTTAAATTGGTATTCATTTTATTATATATATTTATTTTAAAATTTAAATTATATTTATATTAGGATTGAGTTGTAGATGTTTATTAATATAAAAATAACAATTATTATTATTATTATTTAATGTATTTTAAATTTTTTAATATAAATGTTTTTTTACATTTAAAAAAAATAATTATTTAAATTAGATTATAGTTTTTATCCTAAAATATAAAATTTATAATATATATATATATATATATATATATATATATATATATATATATATAGGTATTTATATTTATAGTTAAATGATAATATTATTAATTAACATTATTATAAAAAATCATAAATTAAATGATAAAATGTTTTTAATATTAGATGGATGAAGGAGTTTTGAAAGGATCTCCAAACCTTTTACAAAAAGAGTCTAGTTGCCACCTACAAGGATAAAATAATTCTATGGTGTAATTCCACCCTATGCGTAGAATATAAAATAGATATTGTAGATTTTATAATTGTATTATTCTAAGTTAGGGATAAACATATGTAGGTATATTTAAGACTAACAATATTGTGAAAGAGATTATGTGTGGTAGTTGCCTAGGATGGTATGATAGAAATAATCACACCTTGTATAGGATATGGTATATTTTTCCCGTAATAGATAAGCAAACAGGAATAGGGATAAAATGACTAAGTCAAAGCAAACAAAGAATGGTTAGGTGCAAGAGAGGGTAGAAGAAGATTTTGAGGTCGTTGATAGTAGAGGAAAATTTTTTGCCCCCAAGACTTGAGCAATCAAAATTATTCATTGCATAAATAAAGGTATATTTTCTCTGTGAGCATACATAGGGTGTTGTCAAGATCAAGAGTTGAGATTCAACTGGTAACAAGACCAAGGGACATCCAACAGTCAAAATATATAGAAGAAAATTCTATTAGGATTGCAAATATGATAAGAAACCACTAGAATTCCAATTTAATGAAATAAAATATTCTTATAATCAATATGACAAAAAATTATATAACAAAAGAGTAATAAAATTGATAAAATTAAATATGTTAGTATATAAAATAAAAGCAAACGAGCAAAAATAAGGGATAACAACCAAGGAAAGTTGGTGAAATTCTCTCTTGCCCCCAAGATACCTTTACGAAGTAAGATGAGAGTATAATGTAAACACAATGAGAGCAAATGAGTTATAGAATAATAAAAATAGCACACTTTCATTAGCTGGAGAATTTATTTTATGGAGGGGATACAAAGACTCAATATATAGATAATATGGCCTTAGGAAAGAGAGCTTGGGGTATTCATGAATGATGAGAGAGGTAGGCAAGAATTGAAATTGGATATTTTTGGAATTGTAAGGAAAATCCAAAAATGATAGCCTTAGGAGATAAATATAGGTGAAGGGTATCCAAAGGAGATGGTTCCATAAATGACATAGTACTCAGGAGCGATCGAGGATCTAATATTTGTAGTCATAACACTCAATCTATATAAGCATACCTTCATAATCATAGCTTTATGATTTTTAGACTGTGATACGATTGATTTGACCATTACAAACTAGACCAAGAAGGACAAAGGTAAGGTCTAAAAAAATTGAGCAAGAAACTACTTAGCAAGAATCATTCCTTTTATATCTTGACCCATGATATCACCTAATTAGGAAGAAAACTTAAAAATTGGAGCCAAAATTTTTGAATTATATCATTTACATTCTTTATTGGATAGATTAGCAAATTGAGTGATCCAATTTTGGGTATCTACAACATCCAATATAACATTAATAAAAATACTAAAAATGTTTATTAGTAAAATAGGTTGATATTGACACCTTTAGCTACACCCTATCTTATGGTCCTATGACACTAGTCTTTGTACTCCAACTAGGGAAACACTCTAATTCTTAAAATATGGAACTAAGGCTATCTTTTCTTTCAAGTTAAAGATACATTTCCTATGAATCCTATTAAGAGAATCCTTTATTGATGATGAGTATCACCACACTCACCTTAGTCAATTGGAGCTACATGATAAAAATTAGATTTCCTAGAAGACCTATGGGTATACCATTAAAGGTTTAATAAAGCCTATGATAAAAGGGCACAACTTCGTTCCTCTAAATTTGGTGACTTGGTCCTTAAAGAAAAAAAAAAATATCAATGTGAAAGATGAGCTCAAAGGTAAGTTTGATCCAAAGTACCTAGGTCCATTTATAGTAAATACCAAGTATGGGTTAGGAACTTACCACCTAGATACACTTGATGGAAAAGAATTAAAATAATCCATGAACATAATATATTTAAAGATATTATATTTAATTTATACCTCATGTATCATTTGGTTGTGGCTAATTGTATGCATAGTTGCCTACCTACAATGTTGATTGATTACATGAATTCTTGCTGACACATATTTGTATATTTAATTCATATTGAGTCAAGATATATATTGGGATGCATATGATGACCCTTGTTATGATAGTTTTCACATGTATTGTATTTGGACTAGATAACTTATACTAGTATATCTCTATATATCTATAAATTACTTGTTGTATATCACATCAATTCCTAATTTCCACCCTTATTTCCCTCTTATCCTCATTATGGTATTCCCATACAACATGTTTGTGATGGTAATATAATGTTTTTAATCATGAAAAAAGTATGCTAAATTAACAAACAATATCCATGGTAATCCTAAATCATCATACTAGTCTTCTCTACGAAGCATGTAAAGATGCAATGATGATCCTAGATAGACATAAATGAATCTATATTGTAGTAGCTAGCTACACTCCCCAAATATTACGTTGCTTACATATATTTTTTCTCTTACATGCTTGATAAGTAATAGAAAGACTATGTTGTATTCTAAATGCATCTGCCATGGTGGCAAGTGTGATAGGCATCTTGTTCTCTATGTTTATTATATTTTTCTAAAGAACAAAAATCTGGCTACATGATGCCCACTATAAAATTTATAGAACTCAATGGTATAGTATTGTCATCTATTTTATTTCTTGGATATGTTATAGGCTCACTAGCTGATAACATACTACACATCCCATTTTATCATAAGTATATATAGCACCGTGAATGACTAATCACCTTAAATATTTTATTCTTGTATCCCTTATAGGTTTTATAGGTGATGTATTATAACACCCCATCCCGTCATGGGCTTATAAGAGAGTTACAAATGATCAACCCTAAAATTTGATCATTGTCAATTTCCACATGATGAACCCTTCTATATCCTCATGTAATTGGATTTTTAAAAAACATTTTTTTATTAGTCTTTCTGGTAGCCTTCAACTAAAAATCTCTTGTTGTTCAAGGTATTTTATTTTTCACATTTGAAATTTTGTTATATCAAATAAGTATATTTATCATATATTGAACTCAATATTGATTTATCTCCACCTATAGGTCTCATTGTATGCTTTATAACTCCTCCTAGGATGTCATTATATATATTTGCACTCTATCCAACTCCCCTACGCCTAAAACTTCACTCTCTTTCCATGAGACAAATGTCCTTGTGATAAATCCATCTCTTCCCATGACTTCCAAAACTTACCCTAGACCTATCCTAAGTATCCCTGTAGTTATGATACTTGCTCAAATAACACCTACACTAGATATGTTTCTCCATTTTATTATACTATGGTAGCATATGCTATAGCTACACCTTGATCAATAGTTAAGCTCTGCATAATCTAACATGTTACGATATTCTCCCCTACCAACTAAAATCTATAGACACCAAAACAACACCAATCCGATTATGTGACTGCAAACACTGATTGGTTTGAAAAACACAGCCCCCATGGCAGCCCTCAGAGGTTAAACAGTGGTCTTAACCACTTTCATAACAATTTTGTAAGGTCAAGAAGCAATTTGGCACACTTGGACACTTTGCCCAGTATTCATCTCACCCAGGGATGAATTCAAAATAGAATCCGTCCCACCCCAGGATGAATTCTGAATCCGTCCCTGGGTGGGATGAATTCTAAGCTTAACGGGAAAAAAGACAAATGGCGCCAAGTGGCAGCCCAGAATAGTCAGTTGATGACTCCTGCCTTGCACGCGTGTGTGAGTGGACAAATAGGCCGTTTGAGGACTATCACAAAGGCATTTATCAAAGCCCAAGTCAATGGAGGACTCCCCTCCCTCATGGGAAGACAAGACTGCCACATGGCGCCTATGACCAACACATGGCATTTGTGCTTCCCTCCCAAAAGAGACCCCATGGGTCTATAAAATGTGGGACTTTTCTCACCCAAAACAGACAGGTTGAAGGATTTTTCAAGCAACGAAGTGCTGCCGAGTTGAAGACCCACTTGCATCCCTTTTGGTTCACCTTCCCACATCCACCAATCTCTTTTGCAAGGGAGGTTGTTGGGTGGCCTTTGGAAGCTCGAACCCGACCCAAATCCAACACATGGACACCTGAACCAACCAATTCGTTGACCCCCAATCCTAAGAGGTTTTGGGCCCATCCCTAGTGGATTGGCTCCAAAATCAAGTGCCAACAGTGGGAGGCCCACTTGGGCACCCCCGCACTTCCCAAGTCCTATTTTAAGTTTTAGAGAATTTTAGATTACTTTTTTAGGTTGCATTTTGTGTTTTTAGGTTTGATTAACCCATAGCTATAATTTTGTAACTTTTGGTCATATTCTAGTATGTTTCGTGTCGCTTTGTTGTTTCGCTGACTTGCAGGTGTCGAGGTCAAATTCCTGAGGGTAGAAGCCAAATTGGGAGAATACGACCATCTGGGTCGTCCCAAAATGGCCCCAATTACATAACCCCCCTATTTTTAGGCATTTTACAGGTCTCAAGATTCGACATTGGAGCAGCAGCAGGTCGGTTTCTTCAACACAGAAGAATTCGTCCCACCCAGGGACGAATTGCAGTCAAAATTCGTCCTGCCCAGGGACGAATTCCAGTTGAAGGTAGATTGGCCAGCTGTCTCAGTGGAAGTGGCCTTCTGGTAACTTTTCCTATCTTCTATCAAGTTTTGAAGCCATTTGGACTCACTGTATTTACTGTTTCAGGCAAATGTTTACATGCATATTTTGTTAGTTTTAGAGAACAAACACTTTTCATTTGTGACAGATTCTACTAACATTTTGGTTGTTTCTTTGTTCACAGGAGAAGCAACGGAGGTTAAGAACTCATCGACATCAGCGGCGGCATCATCTTGGCCCGCCCATTGCAATCGTGGGCACGTGGAAGGAGGAAGACTAAGTCACACATTGTAACAAAGACAAATTTAACACTCCTAGCCCCTAAAAAGGGAGGAGACGTCTATGTAACCGAGGATAAGATATTTGAATAAAGAGGGCTGTGATTTCTTTACATCTTTTCTTTCCTTTCCAAATTGTCTCTTTCCTTTGTTTTGGTCTATAAGGTTAAAGCGTTACATTTCATCTTACATTGCATAATTAGTGTTTCCTTTGCCCGGAATCTCGTGCTTTCAAAATCTCTTATACTAAAAAGCTATTATTTATCCCTCATGGTCGACTAAATTCTTCCCAAAATATGTCACCTATCATCGTAACACTATTACCTACATATCACCCTCCATAAAAAATTGATCTTAATCTACTCATAACTAATCTCTCTCTAATCATATATTGATTACAACTCTATCTCATTTCTTATCCTCTAGCCACTATGTAGCCTTCTAGCTTTCCAATAAACCTTTTAAACCATCTCTCTTTAACTTCATATCGACTATCTATTATACCATGCTCTATCTCTCCTCCTTGAAACAAATAGGCGATAGCATGCCACTCCTTGTACACTATAGTAGTGGTAGCATTTGAAGTGATGTTACCATGGTTAGCTCATGTCTTTACCTCTACCTCCTTAGGAACACCTAAATATACCTTTGTATATATGATTTGGCCCATCCTTATTTTTTAAGTGCCTACTCTCATGGTAGGGTAACTCATTGGGGATGGATCTCCTTATACCAATGCTTGTATATTTTTACCACACCAACATCATATCATCTTATATTTGGAATAATGAGATCATTTGGATCCTTCTTTACTTAGTTGTCTAGATCTAGAAATCCACTAAGTCCTATCTCTTAATAGGTCCTCCTAAACTATATTGATTCCTTAAGAATATTCCAAATCCCACCAAACTATCTCATCATTATTCAAAATGGTATAGCTCCTCCTTACACTTGGGCTAGTCGATATCCATCATTTGTCCACCCTAGGTACAACTGATAAGGATACCATATAGTTTGATTTGCTAAAATATCATCCACTATGCTCCTCACATTCATCAACTACCACATAAACAATGCATCTTATCCCATCTAAAAATATTGAATACACCTAAATTCCATAGGAACCTACCAAGCATCCACCCTCCTTAGGAGACGTAGTGGTTGCATGATCTTTATATGCTCCTATATGTAAACCTATAAAAGTGTACATCATACCAAACTTTGACCCTCTTTGTACACCACTCCATGCAATGTTTAATACAACCATTCAAGTACCATCTACCCCTAGGTAAAAATTACTTTATCATCTTATATATTTGTAACCACCCTATACCAACCCTATGTCATCACTCTCTTACTTGTATCTCTAACCAAAACTCTTGATAGCACCATATGGGCATGTTGTATGGACATGATAATATCATATAGTTAGGTCATATAGAAACAATTTATGAAAGTTTTTTACATATGAGATAACATTATATAATAATAAAAACAACATATAAGCATTTCATATAGTCACAAAAGAATCATATAGACACAAAAGCATTGTATGGATGTCGACTATCTCTTGTAGGTATGAAATTAAAAAAATAAAATAAAAATATGTATAGATTTTTATAACTTATAAAAGCCACTACATCACCTCCTTATTATGGTGCTCATACCACATCCACAAGGTGCCTTGATTTCCCTTGTTGTGTCATAATACCCTATACTACACTAAATTACCTTATGAATTATATTTCCTTCTCCTCACAAGCTTACTCAAACCCCTTCCATATTTTTCTTCTCTTTTATACCCACACTTATCATTTTGTATTTATTTTCATGTTCCCTTATTCAAATTCTCTCTCCCTCTTAATAAATTAAAATTTTACAACTTTAGGTTTATTTTTCTTTCCAATCTCATGTTAGTCAAGGTATTTTTATGTTTCCTCAGCCAAATTTCACTCTCCCCTATGGAAATTGAGGGAGCATATTGGGATATAATTTCTTTTTAAATAAATTATGAACTTGACCTTAGTAAAATTGATATTCTCTTTGTTTGCAAAACTAAGGTATCCATGCTAGTTTTTGATCCATATATTTTATAATAAACATAGAAAAAAAGATAAATATCGATACCTAATTTTGCAAAATAAATAAACACCAATCATATCATTAATCAACATTTTCCATGAATTGAGAAAAATTTTCCCTTTTGTATCCAAATCTAGGGTAAAAAGTGATGTCATATTCAATGATTATGAAACCTCATAAAAGTGATATTGTTGGAAAGCACTCAAAAAAAGTATTTCAATGAGCATAAATATGACCATGATTTTCTAAATATTGATGTATCAAAATTTCCAAAGTGAAAATGTTATGCCCTTACAAAAGTGTCGTACAAAATTCCATATGGTGCTTTTTGTAGAAGTACTCAACTAACCAAAGTTAGAATCCAAGTACTTCACTCTCCAAGATTTGAAAACCAAGAACTATCATAATAGTTGAATTAACAAGAGTGAAAGTAGCACAATAATGAACAAAGCAATATCTCATATATTAAGTCACACTCCACCCACTAAACATGAGAAGATATGAATCACTTATATAGGAAGTGATTCCTCAAGATGTACAAAGAATAGTCAATGTGGTACTATAAAGCTTCCCACTAGAAGATAAAATAGCAAGCTCAAGAGGTATCTCTAGGCCTAGAAGGAGCTAGAGATACCGGATTAGAGCCTAGAAGGACTTGAAAGAACTAGAGCAAGCTAAGCAAGCTAATGTAAAGGTGAAAATACTAAGCACAAGTGTAAAAAAGTATAAAATATGCACCAACACCCCCTACCCATAAGTGCATCTTAGGTAGTTAGTGTTTTGTGAGTCAGAGCAAATGCGCCATAATGAACTCAATACAATGCAATGATCAAATCAATAGTAAAAAGAAATTAAAACCCCCTAAAATAGAATACCATGAAGAAATATAAGGAGGTGAGAGATCCCCCTAAAATAGAAGAGGTAGAAGACCTCCCTAGCTAATGTTAATGTGCCTAAGCCTAAGAAGAGCTCATAGTTGAGTGTACTTACTCTCAATGAAGGATTTGATGAAGATGTTGATGATCTGCTCTAAAGTTAGATAGTACTAAAGAGTAATTATGAACTATTGAATAAGGTCTCTTATGTAGTGTACATGAATCTTGATGTGCTTGGTCTGTTGGTGGTGAACTGGATTTCAAGAAATGGTAATTGTACTCCAGTTGTCACAAAAAAAGACCCATGGCCTATGTAATGCAATGCCAAACTCTATGAGAATATGCTAGAACCAGATGGTCTTTGTTGTTGCGTTTATAACTCCTCAATATTCAACCTCAACAAATGATAGAGAAATAGCATCTTACTTCTTAGTCAACCAAAGATATTGAACCATAATCTAAGTGAAAGTTATAATTGAAATAGACTTGTGATCCAAAGAATCATTTGCCCAATCTGAATCATTGTATCCCACAAGATTGATCTCATTTTTTTTTTAATAATGGATGCCAAACTATAGTGTCACCTATATGTAGTGTAGTATTTGTTTGATAACCATCCAATGAAGGTCATTTGGTTTATACATAAAGTGAGAAACCATGGCAACTGAATATGCTATATCAAGTCTAGTATGTGTTAGGTAGATAACTCTTGACAAGTTGATGATACAATATCATATTTTCCAATGGTGTAGAGTAATTAGCTTCAAGATTTACCCTTGGAAGAAAAGGAGTCAAATATGTGTCTCGAAATACATGATGGATTATATGTATGATTTTATGGATGTTAAATGTTTCTGTATGAGTTTGCTTTTTTATATTTGTGACATGTTTGTCATGAGTGAGGTCAAATAGAGTCCAAAAATGTTCATATGACTAAATTCACAGGGTAGCCTCTGAATCATACCTGAATTCGCATGGTGACCTTCTAATTGATCCTGAATTTGCAAGGTGACATACGGATTGGGTCTGAGTATTGACTTGATTTATTTATTTTTTACTATGTAAATGCATGTGAAATATTATGGGAATGTTGTATGTAATGGGTATGTAATTAATATAAGAATAACTAAAATAAATGGAATGTAATATGTGTGTGGAACTGACATAATTTTTTTTTGTGATGTTTCTTTATAAAATGGGTGGATATGATTAATCCGTAATATTGTGTGTGGAAGATGAGAGCTGATTTGGGTGATGCCTTGGGTGAGGTAGATCTGAAGTGGCTGGAGAAGGTGTGGTTGAAATAAGTGTGAGATTGTGTGAAAATCCACACTAATAGAGCTTATGTCTCGATGCTATGCAAGAGGTGGGATCCAGATAGAAAAACATTTCATTTTTTGATGGGTGAGATGACTATCACCTTGGAGGATGTGTAAAGGATCTAAAAATTACTGATTGAGGGTGCTCCAATGAGGGCAATAGTAGATGAGAGACATGATGAGGTACTGCGATGTGCCTTTGGTGTGATATGGGAGGAGATATATACTAAGAATGTGATTGATTATGAGTATTGTTGGTATCAGAAGATGTTGTCTTATCACTAGTATATGATGATGTTGATAATTTCGATCTCTCATCTGAATAAATCATATGAAGGTTATCATACATGATATTTAGTATAAAATCATATAGGTAAGTGGTATATTGTGTATTTTTTATAAGGATATATTAAAAATAAAATCCATTTATGTGATATGGCATACACAAATTTTGTGTTTGTGGGATTTTGCAGGTCTAATACTATATTGTAGATTTTTTTATTATGAATATTATTGTTTATTATGTAATATATTTATAGATGTTACCATTCCAAGGTGTTAAAGTTAGAAATTTTTTTGCATATTTGTATTCATATTTTATCTTGTGATATTTTCCTAAGATCATGAAATAAACAAATGTAGTATCATATTTTTATTTTAAGAAGATAACAATTTAGATTGATTCAAAGGCTTATAAATTGAGTTATAAGCATCTCACTTTGGTGTTTGTTGTCACCTACAAGCACATTGAATTTTCGGTGTAATTGGTTGAACTATAGACATGTAAACAGACAAGTTCCAATGTTCTTATATCTAAAGCTAAGTTTAACTTGGGATCTACTTTTATTCAACCTAATTTACATTCCATAAACATTAATCTAAGGGAAAAAGTTATTTTTTATCTAGAATAAAATGTATCTTACATATTCTACTAGGAATTATTTCCCATAATATTTCTTTAAAATTAAATATAAGCAATATGTAATTTTTTTAATGATTAAAACATCAACTTATAATTCAATGTTTCAACCTCTTATTTTGAAAGTTTTAGTTTGTTGTTATAAATTTAATTATTTATATTGAGACCTATTGATTTCTTAAAAAAAAAATTGTCTTGATTGAAACACAAACCACTAATAAAATAGCTTTCAATGACATATTTGAGAGTTTATTTCTAATATAAATGTCACTTTATGATGCACCTCTCATCAGCCTAATTTTTATTTAATGGGTATAATTTCAAGTACAAAATCTAATTTTTATTCTAATAGTGGTCCTTTTTTTATTATACTTGAGGAATTGGTAACTCGTCACAATTTTCTTTGCCTTTTTGTGGGTTCGAATCTCACTCTATATCAACTCTACAACCTCCAGTTGCATCGGCGCAACCGACTACACTGGCATGACACGCCCATTGGTACTATGGGGCCCGAGGAATCAGAACCCTGGTCTCCGTACTCCTACAAAATCACTTTGACCATTGAAACAAGCCCTCAGATAAAAAATTGTTTAGGGTAAATGTAAGATTTTTAGAGGGGTATAGACCCTTATCAACAAGATAGGCATAGGAGGAATGGAGCCTTGTTGGCCTCTACCAAAACATAGGACATTTCCAGCTAAGCCATATATCAACAAGATGGAGGCAAGGTGAATGAAACCTGGAATGGAACCTGGGTCGACCTCTACCAACACCCAAGATATTTACCGGTACATCACAACAAGCATATATTCTAATAGAGGTCCTATTAGTCAAGTAAATCTTATTTATTGATCAATTAATTATCTATAAATGAATTCTAAAAAAATACAATAAAGTCTCTTTAAAAGTCACATCTATTGTATTCAAGTTATAATGATATAAACCTAATTCATATTATATGTGCATCAATCCAAGGGGAGAAACTAAATTCTACATAGAATAAAATTTATCTTACATATTCTACAAGGAATTCTTTTCCATAATATTTTCTTAACATTATATATTAGCAATATGGATTTAAAACTAAAAAATAAAAACATAAACCTATAAGTCAACAAAGTTTTAGTTAATTTTTTTCAAGTCAATTGTTTTATCGTAGATCAATTAATTTTTTAAAACAAAATTTGTCTTAATTGAACCACAAACCTCTAATTAAATAACATTCAATATATTATTTTGAAACTTTATTTTTAATACAAATTGTACGTTAACATATGCCTTTTATCAACCTAAATTTTTATTTGATGGACATAAATTCAAATACAAAAGATATTATTTTTTATTCTAATAATAATCTTATTTGTCAAGTAGACATTATTAAACAATAAAATATCTATAAATAAAATTTAAAAAATACAATACAAACTCTTTAAAAATCACATATACTATATGGAAGTTATACTAAATATATTGATATTATAGAATTCAAATTTCTTGAAACTCATACCTAATTTTTTAAAATATTAAGTGATTTTCTGTGACTAATATTTTAAATATAGGAGAAAATTTTCTTGTCTTAGTAGGTGTGATTTCACAATCTTTAAGCTAAAATAAAAATAATAATTGAATAAATACTTTTCAACTATTTTTATATAAAATTATAATTAGTATAAATTTATTCCAATAAAATAGACCACCTGTCAAATCGGAAATAAAGAGTCCCGGTTTGAATGCAAATCTCGTGATAAGTGAGAAGAGAGTTTGTCACTAGAATAAACAAATTTTCTTCTACAATCGTGATTCTTTCCTACTTTCATATTCACACTCTCGTCTTTAGTAAGTTCCCCTCTAATGTTTGCTTTGGGCCTCCGATGCAGTACCTAAGCTGGCCCTTGCTTTCTTTGGTACACATTGTATGCCTTAGCATCTTTGGACTTATGGCCCGTGCATTTAGGTCAAACCAAAGGGCCATGTCTAAAATTGTATTATGCGAAATTTTCTTCCATTTTTTCTAGATTTGTGTCCATATATGTGTCATTGTGGCATGTCCTTATGATATATATTGGACTTTCAAAGTAACATGATAAAGCATAATCTATTTCCAAGTGCGTATTAAACAAGTAGACAGGATAGGAAATATATTGTAGATATGGTCATCGTGATAGGAAATATATTGTAGATATGGTCATCGTGATAGTATAGATTAATTCACCTGTGACAATGTTACGAGCTTATTGTATTTAATTGTCATTGCGGCAAAGAATTTTTAGGTTCACAGCAGCAAGGAATTTATTTAAGTTAAATTTGAATAAATGAGTTTAAATTGGTATATATATATATATATATATATATATTCAAATGAGTTTAAATTGGTATTCATTTTATTATATATATTTATTTTAAAATTTAAATTATATTTATATTAGGATTGAGTTGTAGATGTTTATTAATATAAAAATAACAATTATTATTATTATTTAATGTATTTTAAATTTTTTAATATAAATGTTTTTTTTTTTACATTTAAAAAAAATAATTATTTAAATTAGATTATAGTTTTTATCCTAAAATATAAAATTTATAAAAATTTAATATATATATATACTTAAATGATAATATTATTAATTAACATTATTATAAAAAATCATAAATTAAATGGTAAAATGTTTTTTATATTAGATGGATGAAGGAGTTTTGAAAGGATCTCCAAACCTTTTACAAAAAGAGTCTAGTTGCCACCTACAAGGATAAAATAATTCTATGGTGTAATTCCACCCTATGCGTAGAATATAAAATAGATATTGTAGATTTTATAATTGTATTATTCTAAGTTAGGGATAAACATATGTAGGTATATTTAAGACTAACAATATTGTGAAAGAGATTATGTGTGGTAGTTGCCTAGGATGGTATGATAGAAATAATCACACCTTGTATAGGATATGGTATATTTTTCCCGTAATAGATAAGGCAAACATTTATAGGGATAAAATGACTAAGTCAAAGAAAACAAGGAATGGTTAGGTGCAAGAGAGGGTAGAAGAAGATTTTGAGGTCGTTGATAGTAGAGGAAAATATTTTGCCCCCAAGACTTGAGCAATCAAAATTATTCATTGCATAAATAAAGGTATATTTTCTCTGTGAGCCTACATAGGGTGTTGTCAAGATCAAGAGTTGAGATTCAACTGGTAACAAGACCAAGGGACATCCAACAGTCAAAATATATAGAAGAAAATTCTATTAGGATTGCAAATATGATAAGAAACCACTAGAATTCCAATTTAATGAAATAAAATATTCTTATAATAAATATGACAAAAAAATATATAACAAAAGAGTAATAAAATTGATAAAATTAAATATGTTAGTATATAAAATAAAAGCAAACAAGCAAAAATAAGGGATAACAACCAAGGAAAGTTGGTGAAATTCTCTCTTGCCCCCAAGATACCTTTACGAAGTAAGATGAGAGTATAATGTAAACACAATGAGGGCAAATGAGTTATAGAATAATAAAAATAGCACACTTTCCTTAGCTGGAGAATTTATTTTATGGAGGGGATACAAAGACTCAATATATAGATAATATGGCCTTAGGAAAGAGAGCTTGGGGTATTCATGAATGATGAGAGAGGTAGGCAAGAATTGAAATTGGATATTTTTGGAATTGTAAGGCAAATCCAAAAATGATAGCCTTAGGAGATAAATATAGGTGAAGGGTATCCAAAGAATATGGTTCCATAAATGACATAGTACTCTGGAGCGATCGAGGATCTAATATTTGTAGTCATAACACTCAATCTATATAAGCATACCTTCATAATCATAGCTTTATGATTTTTAGACTGTGATACGATTGATTTGACCATTACAAACTAGACCAAGAAGGACAAAGGTAAGGTCTAAAAAAATTGAGCAAGAAAATACTTAGCAAGAATCATTCCTTTTATATCTTGACCCATGATATCACCTAATTAGGAAGAAAACTTAAAAATTGGAGCCAACATTTTTGAATTATATCATTTACATTCTTTATTGGATAGATTAGCAAATTGAGTGATCCAATTTTGGGTATCTACAACATCCAATATAACATTAATAAAAATACTAAAAATGTTTATTAGTAAAATAGGTTGATATTGACACCTTTAGCTACACCCTATCTTATGGTCCTATGCACTAGTCTCTGTACTCCAACTAGGGAAACACTCTAATTCTTAAAATATGGAACTAAGGCTATCTTTTCTTTCAAGTTAAAGATACATTTCCTATGAATCCTATTAAGAGAATCCTTTATTGATGATGAGTATCACCACACTCACCTTAGTCAATTGGAGCTACATGATAAAAATTAGATTTCCTAGAAGACCTATGGGTATACCATTAAAGGTTTAATAAAGCCTATGATAAAAGGGCACAACCTCATTCCTCTAAATTTGGTGACTTGGTCCTTAAAGAAAACAAAAAAATATCAATGTGAAAGATGAGCTCAAAGGTAAGTTTGATCCAAAGTACCTAGGTCCATTTATAGTAAATACCAAGTATGGGTTAGGAACTTACCACCTAGATACACTTGATGGAAAAGAATTAAAATAATCCATGAACATAATATATTTAAAGATATTATATTTAATTTATACCTCATGTATCATTTGGTTGTGGCTAATTGTATGCATAGTTGCCTACCTACAATGTTGATTGATTACATGAATTCTTGCTGACACATATTTGTATATTTAATTCATATTGAGTCAAGATATATATTGGGATGCATATGATGACCCTAGTTATGATAGTTCTCACATGTATTGCATTTGGACTAGATAACTTATACTAGTATATCTCTATATATCTATAAATTACTTGTTGTATATCACATCAATTCCTATTTTCCACCCTTATTTCCATCTTATCCTCATTATGGTATTCCCATACAAAATGTTTGTGATGGTAATATAATGTTGTTAATCATGAAAAAATGCTAAATTTACAAACAATATCCATGGTAATCATAAATCATCATACTAGTCTTCTCTACGAAGCATGTAAAGATGCAATGATGATCCTAGATAGACATAAATCAATCTATATTGTAGTAGCTAGCTACACTCCCCCAATATTACATTGCTTACATATATTTTTGCTCTTACATGATTGATAAGTAATAGAAAGACTATGTTGTATTCTAAATGCATCTGACATGGTGGCAAGTGTGATAGGCTTGTTGTTCTCTATATTTATTATATTTTTCTAAAGTACAAAAATCTGGCTACATGATGCCCACTATAAAATTTATAGAACTCAATGGTATAGTATTGTCATCTATTTTATTTCTTGGATATGTTATAGGCTCACTAGCTGATGACATACTACACATCCCATTTTCTCATAAGTATATATAGCACCGTGAATGACTAATCACCTTAAATATTTTGTTCTTGTCTCCCTTATAGGTTTTATAGGTGATGTATTAGAACACCCCATCCCCTCATGGGCTTATAAGAGAGTTACAAATGATCAACCATAAAATTTGATCATTATCAATTTCCACATGATGAACCCTTCTATATCCTCATGTAATTGGATTTTAAAAAAACATTTTTTTACTTGTCTTTTTGGTAGCCTTCAACTAAAAATCTCCTGTTGTTCAAGGTATTTTATTTTTCACATTTGAAATTTTGTTATATCAAATAAGTATATTTATCATATATTGAACTCAAGATTGATTTATCTCCACCTTTAGGTATCATTGTATGCTTTATAACGATGTCATTATATATCTTTGCACTATATCCAACTCCCCTTCACCTAAAACTTCACTCTCTTTCCATGAGCCAAATGTCCTTGTGATCAATCCATCTCTTCCCATGACTTCCAAAACTTACCCTAGACCTATCCTAAGTATCCCTGTAGTTATGATACTTGCTCAAATAACACCTACACTAGATATATTTCTCCATTTTATTATACTATGGTAGCATATGCTATAGCTACACCTTGATCAATAGTTAAGCTCTACATAATCTAACATGTCACGGTATTCTCCCCTACCAACTAAAATCTCTTATACTAAAAAGCTATTATTTATCCCTCATGGTCGACTAACTTCTTCCCAAAATATGTCACCTATCATCGTAACACTATTACCTACATATCACCCTCCATCAAAAATTGATCTTAATCTACTCATAACTAATCTCTCTCTAATCATATATTGATTACAACTCTATCTCATTTCTTATCCTCTGGCCACTATGTAGCCTTCTAGCTTGCCAATAAACCTTTTAAACCATCTCTCTTTAACTTCATCTCAACTATCTATTATACCATGCTCTATCTCTCCTCCTTGAAACAAATAGGTGATAGCATGCCACTCCTTGTACACTATAGTAGTGGTAGCATTTGAAGTGATGTTACCATGGTTAGCTCATGTCTTTACCTCTACCTCCTTAGGAACACCTAAATATACCTTTGTATATATGATTTGGCCCATCCTTATTTTTTAAGTGCCTACTCTCATGGTAGGGTAACTCATTGGGGATGGATCTCCTTACACCAATGCTTGTATATTTTTACCACACCAACATCATATCATCTTATATTTGGAATAATGAGATCATTTGGATCATTCTTTACTTAGTTGTCTAGATCTAGAAATCCACTAAGTCCTATCTCTTAATAGGTCCTCCTAAACTATATTGATTCCTTAAGAATATTCCAAATCCCACCAAACTATCTCATCATTATTGAAAATGGTATAGCTCCTCCTTACACTTGGGCTAGTTGATATCCATCATTTGTCCACCCTAGGTACAACTGATAAGGATACCATATAATTTGATTTGCTAAAATATCATCCACTATGCTCCTCACATTCATCAACTACCACATAAACAATGCATCTTATCCCATCTAAAAATATTGATCACACCTAAATTCCATAGGAACCTACCAAGCATCCACCCTCCTTAGGAGACGTAGTGGTTGCATGATCTTTATATGCTCCTATATGTAAACCTATAAAAGTGTACAACATACCAAACTTTGACCCTCTTTGTACACCACTCCATGCAATGTTTAATACAACCATTCAATTACCATCTACCCCTAGGTAAAAATTACTTTATCGTCTTATATATTTTTAACCACCCTATACCAACCCTATGTCATCACTCTCTTACTTGTATCTCTAACCAAAACTCTTGATAGCACCATATGGGCATGTTGTATGGACATGATAATATCATATAGTTAGGTCATATAGACACAATTTATGAAAGTTTTTTACATATGAGATAACATTATATAATAATAAAAACAACATATAAGCATTTCATATAGTCACAAAAGAATCATATAGACACAAAAGCATTGTATGGATGTCGACTATCTCTTGTAGGTATGAAATTAAAAAAATAAAATAAAAATATGTATAGATTTTTATAACTTATAAAAGCCACTACATCACCTCCTTATTATGGTGCTCATACCACATCCACAAGGTGCCTTGATTTCCCTTGTTGTGTCATAATACCCTATACTACACTAAATTACCTTATGAATTATATTTCCTTCTCCTCACAAGCTTACTCAAACCCCTTCCATATTTTTCTTCTATTTTACACCCACACTTATCATTTTGTATTTATTTTCATTTTCCCTTATTCAAATTCTTTCTCCCTTTTAATAAATTAAAATTTTACAACATTAGGTTTATTTTTCTTTCCAATCTCATGTTAGTCAAGGTATTTTTATGTTTCCTCAGCCAACTTTCACTCTCCCCTATGGAAATTGAGGGAGCATATTGGGATATAATTTCTTTTTAAATAAATTATGAACTTGACCTTAGTAAAATTGATTTTCTCTTTGTTTGCAAAACTAAGGTATCCATGCTAGTTTTTGATCCATATATTTTATAATAAACATAGAAATAAAGATAAATATCAATACCTAATTTTACACAATAAATAAACACCAATCATATCATTAATCAACATTTTCCATGAATTGAGAAAAATTTTCCCTTTTGTATCCAAATCTAGGGTAAAAAGTGATGTCATATTCAATGATTATGAAACCTCATAAAAGTGATATTGTTGGAAAGCACTCAAAAAAAGTATTTCAATGAGCATAAATATGACCATGATTTTCTAAATATTGATGTCTCAAAATTTCCAAAGTGAAAATGTTATGCCCTTACAAAAGTGTCGTACAAAATTCCATATGGTGCTTTTTGTAGAAGTACTCAACTAACCAAAGTTAGAATCCAAGTACTTCACTCTCCAAGATCTGAAAACCAAGAACTATCATAATAGTTGAATTAACAAGAGTGAAAGTAGCACAATAATGAACAAAGCAATATTTCATATATTAAGTCACACTCCACCCACTAAACATGAGAAGATATGAATCACTTATATAGGAAATGATTCCTCAAGATGTACAAAGAATAGTCAATGTGGTACTATAAAGCTTCCCACTAGAAGATAAAATAGCAATCTCAAGAGGTATCTCTAGGCCTAGAAGGAGCTAGAGATACTGGATTAGAGTCTAGAAGGACTTGAAAGAACCAGAGCAAGCTAAGCAAGCTAATGTAAATGTGAAAATACTAAGCACAAGTGTAAAAAAGTATAAAATATGCACCAACACCCCCTCCACATAAGTGCATCTTAGGTAGTTAGTGTTTCGTGAGTCCTAGCAGATGCACCATAATGAACTCAATACAATGCAATGATCAAATCAATAGTAAAAAGAAATTAAAACCCCCTAAAATAGAATACCATGAAGAAATATAAGGAGGTGAGAGACCCCCCTAAAATAGAAGAGGTAGAAGACCTCCCTAGCTAATGTTAATGTGCCTAAGCCTAAGAAGAGCTCATAGTTGAGTGTACTTACTCTCAATGAAGGATTTGATGAAGATGTTGATGATCTACTCTAAAGTTAGATAGTACTAAAGAGTAATTATGAACTATTGAATAAGATCTCTTATGTAGTGTACATGAATCTTGATGTGCTTGGTTTGTTGGTGGTGAACTAGATTTCAAGAAATGGTAATTGTACTCTAGTTGTCACAAAAAAATACCCATGGCCTATGTAATGCAATGCCAAACTCTATGAGAATATGCTAGAACCAGATGGTCTTTGTTGTTGCATTTATAACTCCTCAATATTCAACCTCAACAAATGATAGAGAAATAGCATCTTACTTCTTAGTCAACCAACATATTGAACCAGAATCTAAGTGAAAGTTATAACTGAAATAGGCTTGTGATCCAAAGAATCATTTGCCCAATCTAAATCATTGTATCCCACAATATTGATCTCAATTTTTTTGTAATAATGGATGCCAAACTATAGTGTCACCTATATGTAGTGTAGTATTTGTTTGATAGCCATCCAATGAAGGTCATTTGGTTCATACATAAAGTGAGAAACCATGGCAACTAAATATGCTATATCAAGTCTAGTATGTGTTAGGTAGATAACTCTTGACAAGTTGATGATACAGTATCATATTTTCCAATGGTGTAGAGTAATCAACTTCAAGATTTACCCTTGGAAGAAAAGGAGTCAAATATGTGTCTCAAAATACATGATGGATTATATGTATGATTTTATGGATGTTAAATGTGTTTGTATGAGTTTGCTTTTTTATATTTGTGACATGTTTGTCATGAGTGAGGTCAAATAGAGTCAAAAAATATTCATATGACTAAATTCACAGGGTAGCCTATGAATCACACCTGAATTCGTAGGGTGACCTACTAATTGATCCTGAATTTGCAAGGTGACATACGGATTGGGTATGAGTATTGACTTTATTTATTTATTTTTTATTATGTAAATGCATGTGAAATATTATGGGAATGTTGTATGTAATGGGTATGTAATTAATATAAGAATAACTAAAATAAATGGAATGTAATATGTGTGTGGAACTGACATAAAATTTTGGTGTGATGTTTCTTTATAAAATAGGTGGATATGATCAATCCGTAATATTGTGTGTGGAAGATGAGAGCTGATTTGGGTGATGCCTTGGGTGAGGTAGATCTAAAGTGGCTGGAGAAGGTGTGGTTGAAATAAGTGTGATATTGTGTGAAAATCCACACTAATAGAACTTATGTCTCGACGCTATGCAAGAGGTGGGATCTAGATAGAAACACCTTTCATTTTTTGATGGGTGAGATGACTATCACCTTGGAGGATGTGTAAAGGATCTAAAAATTACTGATTGAGAGTGCTCCAATGAGGGCAATATTAGATGAGAGACATGATGAGGTACTGCGATGTACCTTTGGTGTGATATGGGAGAAGATAGATACTAAGAATGTGATTAATTATGAGTATTGTTGGTATCAGAAGATGTCTTATCACTAGTATACGATGATGTTGATAATTTTGATCTCTCATCTGAATAAATCATATGAAGGTTATCATACATGATATTTAGTATAAAATCATATAGGTAAGTGGTATATTGTGTATTTTTTATAAGGATATATTAAAAATAAAATCCATTTATGTGATATGGCATACACAAATTTTGTGTTTGTGGGATTTTGCAGGTGTAATACTATATTGTAGATTTTTTTATTATGAATATTATTGTTTATTATGTAATATATTTATAGATGTTACCTTTCCAAGGTGTTAAAGTTAGAAATTTATTTGCATATTTGTATTCATATTTTATCTTGTGATATTTTCCTAAGATCATGAAACAAACAAATGTAGTATCATATTTTTATTTTAAGAAGATAACAATTTAGATTGATTCAAAGGCTTATAAATTGAGTTATAAGCATCTCACTTTGGTGTTTGTTGTCACCTACAAGCACATTGAATTTTCGGTGTAATTGGTTGAACTATAGACATGTAAACAGACAAGTTCCAATGTTCTTATATCTAAAGCTAAGTTTAACTTGGGATCTACTTTTATTCAACCTAATTTACATTCCATAAACATTAATCTAAGGGAAAATTTTATCTTTTATCTAGAATAAAATGTATCTTACATATTCTACTAGGAATTATTTCCCATAATATTTCTTTAAAATTAAATATAAGCAATATGTAATTTTTTTAATGATTAAAACATTAACTTATAATTCAATGTTTCAACCTCTTATTTTGAAATTTTTAGTTTGTTGTTATAAATTTAATTATTTATATTGAGACCTATTGATTTCTTAATAAAAAAATTGTCTTGATTGAAACACAAACCACTAATAAAATAGCTTTCAATGTCATATTTGAGAGTTTATTTCTAATATAAATGTCACTTTATGATGCACCTCTCATCAGCCTAATTTTTATTTAATGGGTATAATTTCAAGTACAAAATCTATTTTTTATTCTAATAGTGGTCCTTTTTTTATTATACTTGGGGAATTGGTAACTCGTTACAATTTTCTTCCCCTCTTTGTGGGTTCGAATCTCACTCCTTATCAACTCTATAACCTCCAGTTGCATCCGATAAACCTTTTACGCAGCCGACTACACTGGTGTGACACGCCGATTGGTACCATCGGGTAAACCTTTTATTCAGCCGACTACACTGGCGTGACACGCCCATTGGTACTATGGGGCCCGAGGAATCAGAACCCTGGTCTCTGTACTCCTACAAAATCACTTTGACCATTGAAACAAGCCCTCGGATAAAAAATTGTTTAGGGTAAATGTAAGATTTTTAGAGGGCTCTAGACCCCTATCAACAAGATAGGCATAGGAGGAATGGAGCCTTGTTGGCCTCTACCAAGACATAGGACATTTCCAGCTAAGCCATATATCAACAACATGGAGGCAAGGTGAATGGAACTCGGATGGAGGTCGACCTCTACCAACACCCAAGATATTTACCGCTACATCACAACAAGCATATATTCTAATAGAGGTCCTATTAGTCAAGTAAATCTTATTTATTGATCAATTAATTATCTATAAATGAATTCTAAAAAATACAATAAAGTCTCTTTAAAAGTCACATCTATTGTATTCAAGTTATAATGATATAAACCTAATTCATATTATATGTGCATCAATCCAAGCGGAGAAACTAAATTCTACATAGAATAAAATTTATCTTACATATTCTACAAGGAATTCTTTTCCATAATATCTTCTTAACATTATATATTAGCAATATGGATTTAAAACTAAAAAATAAAAACATAAACCTATAAGTCAACAAAGTTTTAGTTAATTTTTATCAAGTCAATTGTTTTATCGTGAGATCGATTAATTTTTTAAAACAAAATTTGTCTTAATTGAACCACAAACCTCTAATTAAATAACATTCAATATATTATTTTGAAACTTTATTTTTAATACAAATTGTACAGTAACATATACCTTTTATCAACCTAAATTTTTATTTGATGGACATAAATTCAAATACAAAATATATATTTTTTTATTCTAATAGTAATCTTATTTATCAAGTAGACATTATTAAACAATTAAATATCTATAAATAAAATTTAAAAAATACAAACTCTTTAAAAATCACATCTACTATATGCAAGTTATAATAAATATATTGATATTATAGAATTCAAATTTCTTGAAACTCATACCTAATTTTTTAAAATATTAAGTGATTTTCTGTGACTAATATTTTAAATATAGGAGAAAATTTTCTTGTCTTAGTAGGTGTGATTTCACAATCTTTAAGCTAAAATAAAAATAATAATTGAATAAATACTTTTCAACTATTTTTATATAAAATTATAATTAGTATAAATTTATTCCAATAAAATAGACAACCTGTCAAATCGGAAATAAAGAGTCCCGGTTTGAATGCAATTGGAGAATATATTTGGAGGATGGATTTTTGTGTGTGGGAGGGGTGCCCGCCGGGTGGGGGGGGGGGGCGGCGGGGCGGGGGGGGGGGCGGGCGGGGGGGGGGGCGCGGCGCCCCGCCCCCCCGTCGCGGGCCGGGGGGCGCGGCGGGGCGGGGGGGGCGGGGGAGCGGGGGGGGGGGGGGGGGGGGGGGGGGGGGGGGGGGGGGCGGGGCGGGGGGGGGGGGCCGGGGGAGGCGGCGGTCCCCCCCCCCCTCCCCCCCCCCCCCCCCCCCCCCGCCGCCCCCCCCCCGCCCCCTGGGGCGGGCGGGGGCGGGCGGGGGGGGGGGGGGGGGGGGGGGGGGGGGGGGGGGCCGGTGGCCGCCCCGCCCCCCGCCCCCCCGCGCCCCGCGGGGGGCCGCCGCGCGGCGGGGGGGGGGGCGGCGGGGGGGGGGGGGGGGGGGGGGGGGGGGGGGGGGGGCCGCCGCCCCGCCCCCGCCCCCCCCCCCCCCGCCCCGCCGTGTGTCCCCCTCCCTCCCCCTCCCCCCCCCCCCCCCCCCCCCCCCCCCCCCCCCCCGCGGGCGCGGGCGCGGGGGGGGGGGGAGAGGGGGGGGGGGGGGGGGGGGGGGTGGGCGGGCGGGGCGGGGGCCGGCGGGGGCCCGGGCCGGCCCCCGCGGTGCTCCGTCGTCTCTGTCCTCTCTTTTTCCTTTTTTTTTTCTTTGTCTGTCGTGTGGGGGGGGGGAGGGGGCGGGGTGGGGGGGGGCCTGTGTGTTTTTTTCCTTTTCTTCCTTTCCGCCCCCCGCCCGGCGCCCCCGCGCGCGGGGGGGGGGGGGGGGGGGGGGGGGGGGCGAGGGGGCGCCCCGAGGGGGCGGGTGGGCGGGCGGGGGGGGGGGCGGGGGGGGGCGCCGCGGCCGGCGCGGCCGCGGCGCCGGCGGCGCCCCCGCGCGCACGGCGGGGGCGGGTGGGGGGGGGGGGTGGGGGGGGGGGGGAGGGGGGGGGGGGGGGGGGCGGGCGGCGCGCCGGCGGCCTGGGCCTCAGGATTTATCGAACATAAGAGGGGCGGAGGTGGGGGGGGGGGGGGGGGCGGGGGGGGGGCGGCCGTGTTGAGGCCCCCCTCTGGGCCCTCTTGGTGTCTCTTCGGTCGTGCGGCCGTGTGGCGCGGCGGCCCGCGCTGTCTGTTCTTTTTTTTTGTTTGTGTGATGTGAGGAGGGGATAGGGGGTGTGGGGGGGGGGGGGGGGCGGGGGGGGGGGGGAGGGGGGGGGTGGGGGGCGCGGGGGGGGCGGGGGGGGGGGAGGGGCGGCCCGGGCGTGGGCGTGGGGGGGGGGGGGGGGGGGGCGGGGGGGGGGGGGGGGGGGGGGGGGGGGGGGGGGGGTCGGGGGGGGGGGAGGGGGCGCCGGCGCCCCGGCCCCCACCCCCCCTCCCCCCCGGCCGCCGCGCGCCGCCCCCGGGGGCGGGGGCCCCCCCCCCCCCCCCCCCGCCGCCGGCGCCCGCGGGGGGGGGGGGGTGGGGGAGGGGGGGGGGAGGGGGGCCGCGCCCCGCCCCCGCCGCCGGCGCCGGCGGCGGCGGCGGCGGGGGGGCGGGGGGGGCGGCCGCAAGGGGGAGGGGGGGGCGGCGCGCCGTCCCCCCCCCGCGGGGGGGGCCGCCCGCCCCCGGGCCGCCCCCCCTTCCCCCCCTCCTCGTACGAAGCCCCCCCCCGCGCCGGGGCGCCCCAGCGAGCCGGCGGCGGCGGCGGCGGCCCGCCCCCTCTTCCCAAGTTCTTTGTGGGGGCCGTGTGCGCGCCTGCCCGGGGGGGGAAAAAAGAGGAGGGGGAGCCACGGTTCAAAGCTATGAGATTATTGAACGAGCAAATCTCGTGATAAGTGAGAAGAGAGTTTGTCGTTAGAATAAACAAATTTTCTTCTACAATCGTGATTCTTTCCTACTTTCATATTCACACTCTCGTCTTTAGTAAGTTCCCCTCTAATGTTTGCTTTGGGCCTCCGATGCAGTACCTAAGCTGGCCCTTGCTTTCTTTGGTACACATTGTACCACCGGTCCCTGTTTTGAAGGATCTCGCTCGTCGGTCAGTCCTCGTAAAGAAAAATAATAATGTATGCCTTAGCATCTTTGGACTTATGACCCGTGCATTTAGGTCAAACCAAAGGGCCATGCATAAAATTGAATTATGGGAAATTTTCTTCCATTTTTTCTAGATTTGTGTCCATATACGTGTCACTGTGGCATGTCCTTATCATATATATATTGGACTTTTTAAAGTAACATGATAAAGCATAATCTATTTCCAAGTGCGTATTAAACAAGTAGACAGGGATAGGAAATATATTGTAGATATGGTCATCGTGATAGTATAGATTAATTCACCTGTGACAATGTTACGAGCTTATTGTATTTAATTGTCATTGCGGCAAAGAATTTTTAGGTTCACAGCAGCAAGGAATTTATTTAAGTTAAATTTCAATAAATGAGTTTAAACTGGTATATATATATATATATATATATATATTCAAATGAGTTTAAACTGGTATTTATTTTATTATATATATTTAAATTATATATTGTTTATTTTAAAATTTAAATTATATTTATATTATGATTGAGTTGTAGATATTTATTAATATAAAAATAACAATTATTATTATTATTATTTAATGTATTTTAATTTTTTTAATATAAATGTTTTTTTTACATTTTAAAAAAATAATTATTTAAATTAGATTATAGTTTTTATCCAAAAATATAAAATTTATAAAAATTAATATATATAGGTCTTTATATTTATAGTTAAATGATAATATTATTAATTAACATTATTATAAAAAATCATAAATTAAACAATAAAATGTTTTTTTTATTAGATGGATGAAGGAGTTTTGAAAGGATCTCCAAACCTTTTACAAAAAGAGTCTAGTTGTTGCCTACAAGGATAAAACAACAAAAGAAAAAGTAATTAAAAGTGCATGGGAGGTAGAATCATGCCATAGAATTCTATGGTGTGATTCCATCCTATGCGTAGAATATAAAATAGATACTATAGATTTTATAATTGTATTATTCTAAGTTAGGGATAAATGTATGTAGGTCTATTTAAGACTAATAATATTATGAAAGAGATAATGTGTGGTAGTTACCTAGGATGGTATGATAGAAATAATCACACCTTGTATAGGAAATGGTATATTTTTCCCGTAATAGATAAGGCAAACATGAATAGGGATAAAATGACTAAGTCAAAGCAAACAAGGAATGGTTAGGTGCAAGAGAGGGTAGAAGAAGATTTTGAGGTCGTTGATAGTAGAGGAAAATATTTTGCCCCAAGACTTGAGCAATCAAAATTATTCATTGCATAAATAAAGGTATATTTTCTCTGTGAGCCTACATAGGGTGTTGTCAAGATCAAGAGTTGAGATTCAACTGGTAACAAGACCAAGGGACATCCAACAGTCAAAATATATAGAAGAAAATTCTATTAGGATTGCAAATATGATAAGAAACCACTAGAATTCCAATTTAATGAAATAAAATATTCTTATAATAAATATGACAAAAAAATATATAACAAAAGAGTAATAAAATTGATAAAATTAAATATGGTAGTATATAAAATAAAAGCAAACGAGCAAAAATAAGGGATAACAACCAAGGAAAGTTGGTGAAATTCTCTCTTGCCCCCAAGATACCTTTACGAAGTAAGATGAGAGTATAATGTAAACACAATGAGAGCAAATGAGTTATAGAATAATAAAAATAGCACACTTTCCTTAGTGAAATTTATTTTATGGAGGGGATACAAAGACTCAATATATAGATAATATGGCCTTAGGAAAGAGAGCTTGGGCTATTCATGAATAATGAGAGAGGTAGGCAAGAATTGAAATTGGATATTTTTGGAATTGTAAGGCAAATCCAAAAATGATAGCCTTAGGAGATAAATATAGGTGAAGGGTATCCAAAGAAGATGGTTCCATAAATGACATAGTGCTCTGGAGCGATCGAGGATCTAATATTTGTAGTCATAACACTCAATCTATATAAGCATACCTTCATAATCATAGGTTTATGATTTTTAGACTATGATACTATTGATTTGACCATTACAAACTAGACCAAGAAGGAAAAAGGTAAGGTCTAAAAAAATTAAGCAAGAAACTACTTAGCATGAATCATACCTTTATATCTTGACCCATGATTTCACCTAATTAGGAAGAAAACTTAAAAATTGGAGCCAAAAATTTTGAATTATATCATTTACATTCTTTATTGGATAGATTAGAAAATTGAGTGATCCAATTTTGGGTATCTACAACATCCAATATAACATTAATAAAAATACTAAAAATGTTTATTAGTAAAATAGGTTGATATTGACACCTTTAGCTACACCCTATCTTATGGTCCTATGACACTAGTCTTTGTACTCCAACTAGGGAAACACTCTAATTCTTAGTCTATGGAACTAAGGCTATCTTTTCTTTCAAGTTAAAGATAAATTTCCTATGAATCCTATTAAGAGAATCCTTTATTGATGATGAGTATCACCACACTCACCTTAGTCAATTGGAGCTACATGATAAAAATTAGATTTCCTAGAAGGCCTATGGGTATACCATTAAAGGTTTAATAAAGCCTATGATAAAAGGGCACAACCTCATTCCTCTAAATTTGGTGACTTGGTCCTTAAAGAAAACAAAAAAATATCAATGTGAAAGATGAGCTCAAAGGTAAGTTTGATCCAAAGTACCTAGGTCCATTTATAGTAAATACCAAGTATGGGTTAGGAACTTACCACCTAGATACACTTGATGGAAAAGAATTAAAATAATCCATGAACATAATATATTTAAAGATATTATATTTAATTTATACCTCATGTATCATTTGGTTGTGGCTAATTGTATGCATAGTTGCCTACCTACAATGTTGATTGATTACATGAATTCTTGCTAACACATATTTGTATATTTAATTCATATTGAGTCAAGATATATATTGGGATGCATATGATGACCCTAGCTATGATAGTTCTCACATGTATTCCATTTGGACTAGATAACTTATACTAGTATATCTCTATATATCTATAAATTACTTGTTGTATATCACATCAATTCCTATTTTCCACCCTTATTTCCCTCTTATCCTCATTATGGTATTCCCATACAACATGTTTGTGATGGTAATATAATGTTGTTAATCATGAAAAAAGTATGCTAAATTAACAAACAATATCCATGGTAATCCTAAATCATCATACTAGTCTTCTCTACGAAGCATGTAAAGATGCAATGATGATCCTAGATAGACATAAATGAATCTATATTGTAGTAGCTAGCTACACTCCCCAAATATTACATTGCTTACATATATTTTTTCTCTTACATGCTTGATAAGTAATAGAAAGACTATGTTGTATTCTAAATGCATCTGACATGGTGGCAAGTGTGATAGGCTTCTTGTTCTCTATGTTTATTATATTTTTCTAAAGTACAAAAATCTGGCTACATGATGCCCACTATAAAATTTATAGAACTCAATGGTATAGTATTGTCATCTATTTTATTTCTTGGATATGTTATAGCTCACTAGCTGATAACATACTACACATCCCATTTTCTCATAAGTATATATAGCACCGTGAATGACTAATCACCTTAAATATTTTATTCTTGTATCCCTTATAGGTTTTATAGGTGATGTATTATAACACCCCATCCCGTCATGGGCTTATAAGAGAGTTACAAATAATCAACCCTAAAATTTGATCATTGTCAATTTCCACATGATGAACCCTTCTATATCCTCATGTAATTGGATTTTTAAAAAACATTTTTTTATTAGTCTTTCTGGTAGCCTTCAACTAAAAATCTCTTGTTTTTCAAGGTATTTTATTTTTCACATTTGAAATTTTGTTATATCAAATAAGTATATTTATCATATATTGAACTCAAGATTGATTTATCTCCACCTATAGGTCTCATTGTATGCTTTATAACTCCTCCTAGGATGTCATTATATATCTTTGCACTCTATCCAACTCCCCTTCACCTAAAACTTCACTCTCTTTCCATGAGCCAAATGTCCTTGTGATCAATCCATCTCTTCCCATGACTTCCAAAACTTACCCTAGACCTATCCTAAGTATCCCTGTAGTTATGATACTTGCTCAAATAACACCTACACTAGATATGTTTCTCCATTTTATTATACTATGGTAGCATATGCTATAGCTACACCTTGATCAATAGTTAAGCTCTGCATAATCTAACATGTCACGATATTCTCCCCTACCAACTAAAATCTCTTATACTAAAAAGCTATTATTTATCCCTCATGGTCGACTAAATTCTTCCCAAAATATGTCACCTATCATCGTAACACTATTACCTACATATCACCCTCCATAAAAAAATGATCTTAATCTACTCATAACTAATCTCTCTCTAATCATATATTGATTACAACTCTATCTCATTTCTTATCCTCTAGCCACTATGTAGCCTTCTAGCTTTCCAATAAACCTTTTAAACCATCTCTCTTTAACTTCATCTCGACTATCTATTATACCATGCTCTATCTCTCCTCCTTGAAACAAATAGGCGATAGCATGCCACTCCTTGTACACTATAGTAGTGGTAGAATTTGAAGTGATGTTACCATGGTTAGCTCATGTCTTTACCTCTACCTCCTTAGGAACACCTAAATATACCTTTGTATATATGATTTGGCCCATCCTTATTTTTTAAGTGCCTACTCTCATGGTAGGGTAACTCATTGGGGATGGATCTCCTTATACCAATGCTTGTATATTTTTACCACACCAACATCATATCATCTTATATTTGGAATAATGAGATCATTTGGATCCTTATTTACTTAGTTGTCTAGATCTAGAAATCCACTAAGTCCTATCTCTTAATAGGTCCTCCTAAACTATATTGATTCCTTAAGAATATTCCAAATCCCACCAAACTATCTCATCATTATTCAAAATGGTATAGCTCCTCCTTACACTTGGGCTAGTCGATATCCATCATTTGTCCACCCTAGGTACAACTGATAAGGATACCATATAATTTGTGAAAGCATGAGATTCCGGAATAAAAGCAGTATTAAGATGTAATGAAAAGCAACCAAACATATAAAGGAGAAATGCAGGAACACAACCCTTTTATATTAATCCCATTCGGTTACAATACATCTCCTCCTTTTTAGGGGCTAGGAGTGTTAATCTGTATATGGTTACAGTCATGATCAATACTTCTTCTATCCGCATGCCCACATTAGAAATGGGCGGGCCAATGTTGCCGCCGCTTATGCTTGGTGAATCCTTACTGTTTGCTGTTTCTCCTGCGATCAAAGAAACATAAAAAACATTAGTAGCACCTGTGTTAATAAGTGAAATTAGTGAGTCTTGAAATAAGTGAAAGATGTATGCATAAGATCATTGAAAACAATGAATAAAGTGCATATACATGACCTATGTATTTAACAGAATAAGTTCGTGATGAATGAATAAGCTAAAGTGACAGAACATAAAATGTAGAACATAATGCATCTAATAGAATCTATTCGAAAACAACATGTATATGAAAACATAAAAACGTAAACTGTTTAAATGCTGTTAGTTTGCAGGATATATTAAAAAGAACAGCATATATTACATTAACTAAAAACGTGCATGGGGTACCCAAGCGGGATGCCCCGTCAAAAATCAACTTTGGCGCCAATCCAATAAGGAAGGGCCCATAATCGTTTATATTGAGTGTTGTCGTCGAATTGGTAGAATACTGTGTCTACTATCGGGTATGAAGGTTCGGCTTCACCCTCTGAAAGCAACCCATCAACCTCTATTTCGTAAGAGATTCTGGGTGTGAGGAAGTTAAAATCGACTGATGCAATCGATTCATAAATGAACAGCACTTTGTTGTGTTTACAAAATGCTTCGCCCTCTTTTCAAAATGCTTTGAGCTAGTTTTTTTATAGAGGAATTCTGCCTCTGAAACATTAATTTCAAAACCCTAAGTCATGGCTCGTACTGAGATGATTATGAGGCATGGCTCGTACTGAGATTGTCGCTAGGAACTCACATCCGTAATTACGAAGCATGGCCTCGGGTCAAATTTTTTGTTGAGATTGCTCGTCTCATTACTGCAGTTGGTGAAGTCCACCATTCTTTGAAAATGGCATGCAGTGATGTCACGTGGCAGTCATACCTTACTAGCAAGTAGAAAATTCTTTCACGACTTGGGCTGCCACCTGTCATTAAGTCGTTCTTTTTAAGGCCTCCGATTGGTCAACGCTTTTGACGCCAAAGTGTCGCGATATCACGACACTTCGGCCAGGTCTTGGCTTGCGGCCGAAAGTGTCGCGATATCGTGACACTTCGGCCGGCGAAGGCTTGCGGTCGAAAGTGTCACGATATCGCGACACTTCGGCCTGGCGAAGGCTTGCGGCCGAAAGTGTCACGATATCACGACACTTCGGCCTGGCCAATGCTTGCGGCCGAAAGTGCTTGCGGTCGAAAGTTTCGTGATATCACGACACTTCGGCCTGGCGAAGGCTTGCGGCTAGAAGTGTCGCGATATCGTGACACTTCAACCGGGCGAAGGCTTGCGACCAAAAGTGTCACGATATCACGACACTTCGGCCGGGCGAAGGCTTGCAGTCAGAAGTGTCGCGATATCGCGACACTTCGGCCTGGCAAAGGCTTGATGTCGGAAGTGTCGCGATAGCGCGACACTTCGGCCGGGTGTTGCTTTTTGGGTAAAGGCTTTGCTTTTGATGATGGTTTGGCTTTTGATGAAGGTTTGAAGTTTTGAAGTTTGTTAAAGGCTTTGATAAAACGACCAACTCTGCTCACTTATTTTTCGACCTTCCAAACTATTGTGCAAGTGGCCAGGACCACTTTTTGACCTCTAAAGGCTACCCTAAAAGCTGTGTGTGTCAATGTGATCAGTGCTTGTAGTCACTTAATCATATTGGTGCTATTTTGGTGTCTACAGATGCCCCTTTTTGGGAAGCACTGCGGGTGACACAGTGCTGAGCAAAAATATATGACCAAAGCACTAATGATTAGGGTTTCTTGGTAACCTAACCAACTTTTGATGCCCCAAGCATGGAAAGGGCGTGCATTCTTGAATCCTTGCTTCTGACGAGCTAAGGAATTTGATTTCAAGTGTTAACCCATTTTGGTGAGGTGTGACTTGAGCTTGGACATTGATCAGTCATGATTAGGCAAAGGGTGTAACCTTTTGTCCATAGGGGAAACCTTGTGTTCATGCTTCGGGAATGCCAAGTGTTTGATCAATTTAATGATTACTTGGTTACTGCCCCAAGCAGGAGTGTGATTGTCTTTGTCAATGATTCTTTGAATGCATGTCATTTCCCTGATTGGGTGTGTGCTTGTTGATTGGTGACTAAGTGTGACTACCCCCTCAAGCGACAAATCGATGAGGGAATGACCTTCATGAGAAAAGTGACGAGTCGCTTGACCCAAGATGACTTAGGTTAGGGTGCCTTTAGATGTTTTACCTTTTTAAGCACATGCAATTTCCTGACATTTGGATCTATTTTTGGTGGGTGCTAACCCTTTTGGTGATGCCATAATGGGGTGAAATCATCAACAACCCATCTTCCCGTGGAGCGGTCCAGCTAGGGATAGCCTTCTTGGGGAAGTAGGAGAGTGATAATTTATGCCCCGACATCGATTTTCTTTATGCCAAGAGGTTAAGTGCAAGAGCACTTGTGTCCGGCAATGCTTATTGCTTTTGTTTTTGTGTTGCATTTTTCTGATGTTTTTGTTGCTTTGATTTTCTTGATTTGTGTATATGTCATGATTTTATGCATAATGATTGATGTTGATGGATGCATGATGAATGCAAATGGTTTTGATTGATATGTGATATGCAGAAATGGAATGGATGGATAGACTTGGTGATATTTGCTTATGGCACCATAGAATGTTTAGAACTCCATTATTAGACTGTGTACACATGTGGTGTTTCTTTTTTTGTATTTTCTAATGGTATTTCAAGGATGAAAAGTAGTGCAATTGGTTTAGAAATGTAGCTAAGGTTTTCTGAGACTCAGACAGTTTTAACTTACTAGCCATGATTGTACTTTATCTTACAATACTTTTGAACAAGGTATGAATCGGACTTGTTTTCGACCAAGCTATTTCACATCCCTGTGTGTGCAATTGAGTTCATTTATGTGGTATTTGTTAGGATACCGCCAATGCCAGATGGGCTTTCAACCGAATCTGTACTAAGGATCACCTAATTAGTTCCACTAACTCCTTTGTTGTATGTAGTTAGATTAATCTGCGGTGTCATCCAGGATGCCATAAGCTAGCTCATCCACATGCAAATATTGATCTGTACACAAGTTAATGTGATAGATATATCGTCATGCGAGAATTTTACCACCAGTGACCGATAGGCTATCAACCAAACCGGTACTGAGGTTTGCCTCATGACCTATTAGAATGCTGAGAGTTCCAGGGATTCAAGTTCAACTCCCTTCTTTTCTTCAATTGTATTGGGATGCTTGCTCCTTATAGTGATAATAATCACTGTTTATTTTGATTTTTTTTTCTTTTCTCTTGAGCAAGGGATTTGGATATGGAGTGACGATAATCACTATTCTTTGTGCCTTTTGATATGTGCACTATAGGATGTCAAATTTTGGAGTTTTTGACGCTTGCAAATTTTTGATGTTTTGCAACTATTTAGAACTTTGGGATTCTTAGGGAATTGGGTAGGGAGGATGCTTGTCCTTTTGCCAACTCTCAGCATTCTTGGGGTCATTCACACAGGGGGATGAGCAAGATAACCGTTTCACTTATGGTGACCTGGATTACTGTGCAAGTTTCATCTTTCGTTCACACAACTTGGGAATTTTTATGTGTTTTAATTTGTGTTGGGATGTTACGTAACAAGGCGTCTTTCAAGTGTAACTCTACCTTCGTAAAATCTGTCTGACCTGATACATTACATGGCTAAAGAGAAAAATGATGACTGAATCACGAAAACCCTTGATACATTAAAATACCATTGACTCTAGTGTGGTAAAAGCAATGCATGGTGTTTTTGTTGTTTTTTGGAAAATGGAATAGTGTGGAACAAGATGGACTAGCGGATTTATTACAGCCTATGGTGCCCTTGACCTATACGACCATAAATATGCAATGTATGGGTGCAATGATTTAATGCGGCTATGTATTTTTGTATTTTTGATGGATTGATTTTGGTGAATATGAAGATGAATTGCGAGAAGAACTCTCTATAGATGAATTTGAGTATGCCTAGAAATGAGATGCAAATTTTTGTTGTTTTTGATGATTTTTGTTGTTTTTGAATTTTCTTGATTTTTGACCAAGCGATTATGGAAATCCTTGGAGCATTTTGGGATTGACCAAGCGATTGCAAGAATCTTTGGAGCCTTTTTGGGTTTTGACCAAGCGATTGCAAGAATCCTTGGAGCCTTTTGGGATTGACCAAGCGATTGCAAGAATCCTTGGAGCATTTTGGGATTGACCAAGCGATTGCAAGAATCTTTGGAGCCTTTTTAGGTTTTGACCAAGCGATTACAAGAATCCTTGGAGCCTTTTGGGGATTGACCAAGCGATTGCAATAATCCTTGGAGCATTTTGGGATTGACCAAGCGATTGCAAGAATCCTTGGAGCATTTGGGGATTGACCAAGCGATTGCAAGAATCCTTGGAGCTTTTTTGGGTTTTGACCAAGCGATTGCAAAAAAATCCTTGGAGCCTTTTTGGGTTTTGACCAAGCGATTGCAAAAATCCTTGGAGCCTTTGTGGGTTTTGACCAAGCGATTGCAAGAATCCTTGGAGCATTTGGGGATTGACCAAGTGATTGCAAGAATCCTTGGAGCATTTTGGGATTGACCAAGTGATTGCAAGAATCCTTGGAGCATTTTTGGGTTATGGATCTTCAGGGGGTAGAGGTACCCCCAGCTTGATGGTCTTTGCACTCGGGATCTAGCTCCGGAGGGATTTACATGAATGGATCGGCCCTATGCATGGATAGGAAGACAGGGTCTACCCCCAGCACTGATGTTGCTATGAGGTCTCTGGGTTGAAATTGATCTTTGTGTGCCCAAAGTGTCGGATGTAATGCTTGGTCCCACTGCGGTGAGTTAACGTGCCACTCATGCCCTAGTATTATGTTTATCTATTGACATGCTTCATCGATATTTATAGGATGTCGATGCTGTCGCATGTGATTGTTGTGGGTTGTCTCTGTTTCATCCTCACTTTCGACCAGTGAGTACAGCTCATCAAAATCTAGAGATTTTGAGACATGGAGGACTGCATCATCAAGTAGCCCTATGTTTAAAGTATGATCCTCTTCGAAAAGAGCCTTATGTAAGTTGGGCCTTGGGAGCTCAAAAATCTTGGTCTCTACCAACCCTAAGTGATCTAGTGCTTTGCATGTATCGGGAGATTTGAGCTCCTCCTCTTTGATTGGTTCTTGTTGAGGAACTTGGGGCTTATGGAGGGGTGGCCAGATGGCACCCCCCATGCCTTAATAGGGCAGTTCATCTTGCTCTTCTTATCGCTCAGATTCCTTAGAAGCTTCTTGATGAATTTCTAAGGGTGGTTCATAAACCTGGGTGGATGTCAGAGGAAGGCACCGTCATTGGTTATAGGAGTGGCCTCCCACTGATGTCCTTCAAGAATCGGGAGGGTAGCCTATCGCTCCTATTTAGGAGGTGTTAGGGGTAGCGTTTGATGAAGTCGTGATAACCTGTCTCGCCCCCATGGGTTGTGCCCCTCAAAATGTTTTATCTCATGCGTGTGAGGGGTTGGAGTCTTCTCCTGCATAGTGTGTTGGAACAACTCATCCTTCTAGTGTTGAAGGTGCTCTTTATTTAGAAGATACCATTGCTCTAACTATTGTCGTTCTAGCTCAAGTTGCGTGAGTTGCATTCGATGTGTGAAATGCTTGATAGATTCTAAGATAGTTGGTCTCACCGCCTCATGTTTAGAAGGCCTAGATGCCTCTCCTAGATATCTATCTTGGTCATGGTGATCCAAGATATCTATAGGCAGCCTCCCTCTGTTGGAGGTAGCAGCATTTATCCGAGGCTCTGGCCTCAGTGTGTGACTATGGTATCTAGCGGGTGCGGAGGCATATTGCTCCCGCGATGTATACTATTTTTGAGGAAGGTAAGGGTTTTCCTCGTGCTCTCTTTCATAAGTGAAAAGGGGGCGGGTGGAGTTGACTCATCCCGCCTGAGGAGCCTTGTGCTCTGGATTTGTCTTTGTAGTCCTGACAACTAGAGGGGGTGAAGGAGGGATAGCGTGATGATGTGGTTCCTCCCGTTGAACCCTATGTTGACCTAGTGCTTCATCGCGCAATGACCGCTCATAGCGAGTACTTAGGGATCTCTCCTATGACTATACCCCTCATGGAAGGGTGTGTGCTGAGTGCTATGTTGAACAGGAGTGCTCCTCAAAGACTGCTTTGTGTGTTAGGCCGCCAAGGTGGTATGACCAAATCCTTGGGGCTAAGGCGAAGGTGACCAACGCCCTCTCTTTGTGCACCTTCCGCAGTGTCTACCCTTGATCGGGCTTGGCTACGGGTGTACACCATTGTGGTGCTTCTCTACGATCTAAGCAGATTTTATCTCGTTTATGATGATTTGTCTTTTTGTTTACATTAAGCAGAAATGAACACACACATACACAAAATTGTGATTATCTCTTTTAAGGATTTAAATAGTGTGTCCTAAACTGGTTTAGTGCATTTTGATTTTTTGTTTTGTTTTTGCAATTTTGGAAGAACGTTTAAATGCATAATGTTGGCTCATATGACTCCCATAAATGGTCGCCCCTTCAATATACCATTGCCGGACCGATATACCAACCTCTCTATATACCCGCCCTTACAAGAGGGAAACTATAGGTACGTGAGAGCAGATGGTACATGGAACATAGGCGGTACGGAAGGGGGATTGTCTTGTTAATGACACCTACCATAGAAGACTTATCCTCGCGTGCATGGAAATCACCCCAGCAACACTTGGTCAGCTTTCGTCAGGATTTACGTCTAACAATAGTAACAATCAGGGAAATGGATGCAAAGCTAATCCAAGGTGGTGATGAGCCCACCGTTGGTCTTTCTCAAGGGCTGGGGTTTTACGACCAGCTCCTTGGTTAAAATTTACCACGTGTAGTGTGTGGAGTTCATTTTTATTTAATAAAAATGCAACGAGCAGCAAAAAGAAACTTTCCCTATGCAAACCGGAAGACAGCAAAAACACTACAAACCGGAAAAACAGCAAGTAAAAATTAATTATTTTTTTTTTTTTAAGCAAGAAAAATTTACGAAAAATTTCTCTACCTTTCTTTAATAATTAAAAATTTAATTATTAAATAAATAATTACATAAAATAAAAAAATAATTAAATAAAGCAAGAAAAATTCATGAAAAATTTCTCTACCTTTCTTTAATAATTAAAAAAAAGTGAAAATAAAAAATTAAACCGTTACAGAAAATGACATAGACAGTTATAAACCATTACCTCTTTTCTGCCCGGGCTTGCTGTTTCTGACCTTCGGCTTAAGAAAGGTACCTGTTAAGCACAAAACACAACAACTTTGATTAGTTTCTGTGATTTAAAAATTTGGGAACGGTCACACCGTGATCGCCACTGAAAGCATGAGATTCCGAGAAAAACAGTATTAAAGATGTAATGAAAACAAAACTTTGAATCAACCGAATATAAAGGAGAAAAGCAGGAGCACAGCCCTTTTATATAAACTTCATTCGGTTACAATACATCTCCTACCTTTTTTAGGGGGTAGGAATGTTATTCTGTCTTGGTTACAATCAAGATTAATATTTCTTCTATCCGCATGCCCACATTAGAAACGGGTGGGCCAATGTTGCCGCCGCTTATGCTTGGTGAATCCTTACTGTTTTTTGTTTCTCCTGTGATAAAAGAAACACAAAAAACATTAGTAGCACCTGTGTTAATAAGTGAAATTAGTGAGTCTTGAAATAAGTGAAAGATGTATGCATAAGATCATTGAAAACAATGAATAAAGTGCATATACATGACCTGCGCATTTAACAGAATAAGTTCATGATGAACGAATAAGCTAAAGTGACAGAACGTAAAACGTAGAACATAATGCATCTAATAGAATCTATTCGAAAATAGCATGTATATGAAAACATAAAAACGTAAACTGTTTAAATGCTGTTAGTTTGCAGGATATATTAAAAAGAACAACATATATTACATTAACTAAAAATGTGCATGGGGTACCCAAGCGGGCCGCCCCATCAAAAATTGACTTTGGTGCCAATCCAATAAGGAAGGGCCCATAATCATTTATATTGAGTGTTGTCTTCGAATTGGTAGAATACTGTGTCTACTATCGGGTATGAAGGTTTGGCTTCACCCTCTGAAAGCAACCCATCAACCTCTCTTTCATAAGAGATTCTGGGTGTGAGGAAGGTAAAATCGACTGATGCAATTGGGTCATAAATGAACAACACTTCGTTGTGTTTACAAAATGCTTCGCCCTCTTTTCAAAATGCTTTGAGCTAGTTTTTTTATAGAGGAATTCTGCCTCTGAAACATTAATGTCAAAACCCTAAGTCCGCAAGCGCCGCTGAGATTTGACCGTTGTCAGATGATTATGAGGCATGGCTCGTACTGAGATTGTCGCTAGGAACTCACATCCGTAATTACGAAGCATGGCCTCGGGTCGAATTTTTTGTTGAGATTGCTCGTATCATTACTGCAGTTGGTGAAGTCTATCTGTAGACACCAAAATAGCACCAATCCGATTATGTGACTGCAAACACTGATCGCTTTGACAAACACAGCCCCCAGGGCAGCCCTCAGAGGTTAAAAAGTGGTCTTAACCACCTTCATAGCAATTTTGTAAGGTCAAGAAGCAATTTGGCACACTTGGACACTTTGCCCAGTATTCGTCTCACCTAGGGACGAATTCAAAATAGAATCCGTCCCACCCCAGACGATTTTGAATCCGTCCCTAGGTGGGACGAATTCCAAGCTTAACGGGCAAAAAGGCAAATGGTGCCAAGTGGCAGCCCAGAACAGTCAGTTAAGGGCTCCTACCTTGCATGCATGTGTAAGTGGACAGAGGGGCCATTAGAGGACTATTACAAGAAGCATTTATCAAAGTTCAAGTCAATTGAGGACTCCCCTCCCTCATGGGAAGACAAGACTGCCACATGGCGCCTATGGCCAACACTTGGCTTTTGTGCTTCCCTCCAAAAAGAGACCCCTTGGGTCTATAAAAGGTGGGAATTTTCTCACCCAAAACATACAGGTTGAAGGAGTGTTCAAGCAACGAAGTGCTGCCGAATTGAAGACTGACTTGCATCCCTCTTGGTTCACCTTCCCACATCCACCAATCTCTTTTGCAAGAGAGGTTGTTGGGTGGCCTTTGGAAGCTCGAACCTTACACAAATCCAACGCATGGACACCTGAACCTACCAATTCGCCGACCCCCCAATCCTAAAAGGTTTTGGGCCCATCCCTGGTGGATTGGCTCCAAAATCGAGGGCCAACGGTGGGAGGCCCACTTGGGCACCCCCGCACCTCCCAAGTCCTATTTTTAGTTTTTGAGCATTTTAGATTATTTTTTAGATTGCATTCTGTGTTACTAGGTCTGATTAGTCCACAATTGAAAATTTGTAACTTTTGGTCAGATTTTAGGGTGTTTTGTATTGCTTTGTCGTTTCGCTAACTTGCAGGTGTCAAGGTCAAATTCCCGAGGGTGGAGGCCAAATTGGGAAAATCCGACCATCTGGGTCATCCCAAAATGGCCCCAATTACCTAACCCCCCTATTTACAGGAGTTTTGCAGGTCCCAGGATCCGACATTGGAGCAGCAGCAGGTCGGTTTCTCCTACTCAGAAGAATTCGTCCCACCCAGGGATGAATTACAGTCAGAATTCGTCCTGCCCAGGGATGAATTCCAGTTTAAGGTGGATTGGCCAGCTGCCTCAGTGGCAGTGGCCTTCTGGTAACTTTTCTTACCTTCTGTCAAGTTTTGAAGCAATTTGGATTCACTGTTTTCACTGTTTCAGGCAAATATTCATATGCATATTTTGTTAGTTTTAGAGAGCAAACGCTTTTCATTTGCATCGAGTGCTACTGATGCCTTGGTCATTTCTTTGTTCGCAGGAGAAGCAGCAGAGGCGAAGAACTCATCGACATCAACGACGACATCATCTTGGCCCGCCCATTGCAATCGTGGGCACGCGGAAAGAGGAATCATTCAGCGATTGTAATCAAACCCTATTTGCGCTCCTAGCCCCTGAAAAGGGAGGAGGCATTATTGTAACAGAGATCAAAGGAAATTAATGAAAGGGTTGTGTTTTCTTTATCTGATTGCGTCTCTTTCAATGTGTCTCTTTTTCATTTCATGCAATTTATATTTCTAGGACTTAAGCATGCTTAATTTTGAATGCAATCGCACTTGGTGTTTCCTTTGACCGGAATCTCGTGCTTTCACTGCCGTTCTTTGAAAATGGCATGCAGTGATGCCACATGGCGGTCATACCTTACTAGGAAGTAGAAAAGTCTTCCGTGACTTGGGCTACCACCTGTCATTAAGTCATTCTTCTTAAGGCCTCCAATTGGTCAACGCTTTTGACATCGAAGTGTCACGATATCGTGACACTTCGGCCAGGTCTTGGCTTACGGCTGGAAGTGTCGTGATATCACGACACTTCGGCCTGGCGAAAGCTTGCGGCCGAAAGTGTCGCGATATCGCGACACTTCGACCGGGTGTTGGTTTTTGGGTAAAGGCTTTGCTTTTGATGAGGGTTTGGATTTTGATGAAGGTTTGAAGTTTTGAAGTTTGTTAAAGGCTTTGATAAAACGACCAACTCTTCCAAACTGCTGTGCAAGTGGCCAGGACCACTGTTTGACCTCTAAAGGCTGCCCTGAAAGCTGTGTGTGTCAATGCGATCAATGCTTGTAGTCACTTAATCTTATTGGTATTGTTTTGGTGTCTACAATTTGATTTGCTAAAATATCATCCACTATGCTCCTCACATTCATCAACTATCACATAAACAATGCATCTTATCCCATCTAAAAATATTGATCACACCTAAATTCCATAGGAACCTACCAAGCATCCACCCTCCTTAGGAGACGTAGTGGTTGCATAATCTTTATATGCTCCTATATGTAAACCTATAAAAGTGTACAACATACCAAACTTTGACCCTCTTTGTACACCACTCCATGCAATGTTTAATACAACCATTCAAGTACCATCTACACCTAGGTAAAAATTACTTTATCATCTTATATATTTGTAACCACCCTATACCAACCCTATGTCATCACTCTCTTACTTGTATCTCTAACCAAAACTCTTGATAGCACCATATGGGCATGTTGTATGGACATGATAATATCATATAGTTAGGTCATATAGACACAATTTATGAAATTTTTTTACATATGAGATAACATTATATAATAATAAAAACAACATATAAGCATTTCATATAGTCACAAAAGAATCATATAGACACAAAAGCATTGTATGGATGTCGACTATCTCTTGTAGGTATGAAATTAAAAAAATAAAATAAAAATATGTATAGATTTTTATAACTTATAAAAGCCACTACATCACCTCCTTATTATGGTGCTCATACCACATCCACAAGGTGCCTTGATTTCCCTTGTTGTGTCATAATACCCTATACTACACTAAATTACCTTATGAATTATATTTCCTTCTCCTCACAAGCTTACTCAAACCCCTTCCATATTTTTCTTCTCTTTTATACCCACACTTATCATTTTGTATTTATTTTCATGTTCCCTTATTCAAATTCTCTCTCCCTTTTAATAAATTAAAATTTTACAACTTTAGGTTTATTTTTCTTTCCAATCTCATGTTAGTCAAGGTATTTTTATGTTTCCTCAGCCAACTTTCACTCTCCCCTATGGAAATTGAGGGAGCATATTGGGATATAATTTATTTTTAAATAAATTATGAACTTGACCTTAGTAAAATTGATATTCTCTTTGTTTGCAAAACTAAGGTATCCATGCTAGTTTTTTATCCATATATTTTATAATAAACATAGAAAAAAAGATAAATATCGATACCTAATTTTGCAAAATAAATAAACACCAATCATATCATTAATCAACATTTTCCATGAATTGAGAAAAATTTTCCCTTTTGTATCCAAATCTAGGGTAAAAAGTGATGTCATATTCAATGATTATGAAACCTCATAAAAGTGATATTGTTGGAAAGCACTCAAAAAAAGTATTTCAATGAGCATAAATATGACCATGATTTTCTAAATATTGATGTCTCAAAATTTCCAAAGTGAAAATGTTATGCCCTTACAAAAGTGTCATACAAAATTCCATATGGTGCTTTTTGTAGAAGTACTCAACTAACCAAAGTTAGAATCCAAGTACTTCACTCTCCAAGATTTGAAAACCAAGAAATATCATAATAGTTGAATTAACAAGAGTGAAAGTAGCACAATAATGAACAAAGCAATATCTCATATATTAAGTCACACTCCACCCACTAAACATGAGAAGATATGAATCACTTATATAGGAAGTGATTCCTCAGGATGTACAAAGAATAGTCAATGTGGTACTATAAAGCTTCCCACTAGAAGATAAAATAGCAATCTCAAGAGGTATCTCTAGGCCTAGAAGGAGCTAGAGATACTGGATTAGATTCTAGAAGGACTTGAAAGAACTAGAGCAAGCTAAGCAAGCTAATGTAAATGTGAAAATACTAAGCACAAGTGTAAAAAAGTATAAAATATGCACCAACACCCCCTACCCATAAGTGCATCTTAGGTAGTTAGTGTTTCGTGAGTCCGAGCAAATGCGCCATAATGAACTCAATACAATGCAATGATCAAATCAATAGTAAAAATAAATTAAAACCCCCTAAAATAGAATACCATGAAGAAATATAAGGAGGTGAGAGATCCCCTAAAATAGAAGAGGTAGAAGACCTCCCTAGCTAATGTTAATGTGCCTAAGCCTAAGAAGAGCTCATAGTTGAGTGTACTTACTCTCAATGAAGGATTTGATGAAGATGTTGATGATGTGCTCTAAAGTTAGATAGTACTAAAGAGTAATTATGAACTATTGAATAAGATCTCTTATCTAGTGTACATGAATCTTGATGTGCTTGGTCTGTTGGTGGTGAACTGGATTTCAAGAAATGGTAATTGTACTCCAGTTGTCACAAAAAAAGACCCATGGCCTATGTAATGCAATGCCAAACTCTATGAGAATATCCTAGAACCAGATGGTCTTTGTTGTTGCGTTTATAACTCCTCAATATTCAACCTCAAAAAATGATAGAGAAATAGCATCTTACTTCTTAGTCAACCAACATATTGAACCATAATCTAAGTGAAAGTTATAACTGAAATAGACTTGTGATCCAAAGAATCATTTGCCCAATCTGAATCATTGTATCCCACAAGATTGATCTCAATTTTTTTTAAATAATGGATGCCAAACTATAGTGTCACCTATATGTAGTGTAGTATTTGTTTGATAGCCATCCAATGAAGGTCATTTGGTTTATACATAAAGTGAGAAACCATGGCAACTGAATATGCTATATCAAGTCTAGTATGTGTTAGGTAGATAACTCTTGACAAGTTGATGATACAATATCATATTTTCCAATTGTGTAGAGTAATCAGCTTCAAGATTTACCCTTGGAAGAAAAGGAGTCAAATATGTGTCTCGAAATACATGATGGATTATATGTATGATTTTATGGATGTTAAATGTGTCTGTATGAGTTTGCTTTTTTATATTTGTGACATTTTTGTCATGAGTGAGTTTAAATAGAGTCCAAAAATGTTCATATGACTAAATTCACAGGGTATCCTATGAATCATACCTGAATTCGCAGGGTGACCTTCTAATTGATCCTGAATTTGCAAGGTGACATACGGATTGGGTCTGAGTATTGACTTTATTTTATTTTTTTATTATGTAAATGCATGTGAAATATTATGGGAATGTTGTATGTAATGGGTATGTAATTAATATAAGAATAACTAAAATAAATGGAATGTAATATGTGTGTGGAACTGACATAAATTTTTTTTATGATGTTTCTTTATAAAATAGGTGGATATGATCAATCCGTAATATCGTGTGTGGAAGATGAGAGCTGATTTGGGTGATGCCTTGGGTGAGGTAGATCTGAAGTGGCTGGAGAAGGTGTGGTTGAAATAAGTGTGAGATTGTGTGAAAATACACACTAATAGAGCTTATGTCTCGACGCTATGCAAGAGGTGGGATCCAGATAGAAAAACCTTTCATTTTTTGATGGGTGAGATGACTATCACCTTGGAGGATGTGTAAATGATCTAAAAATTACTGATTGAGGGTGCTCCAATGAGGGCAATAGTAGATGAGAGACATGATGAGGTACTGCGATGTGCCTTTGGTGTGATATGGGAGGAGATAGATACTAAGAATGTGATTGATTATGAGTATTGTTGGTATCAGAAGATGTTGTCTTATCACTAGTATATGATGATGTTGATAATTTTGATCTCTCATCTGAATAAATCATATGAAGGTTATCATACATGATATTTAGTATAAAATCATATAGGTAAGTGGTATATTGTGTATTTTTTATAAGGATATATTAAAAATAAAATCCATTTATGTGATATGGCATACACAAATTTTGTGTTTGTGGGATTTTGCACGTCTAATACTATATTGTAGATTTTTTTTTTATGAATATTATTGTTTATTATGTAATATATTTATAGATGTTACCATTCCAAGGTGTTAAAGTTAGAAATTTTTTTGCATATTTGTATTCATATTTTATCTTGTGATATTTTCCTATGATCATGAAACAAACAAATGTAGTATCATATTTTTATTTTAAGAAGATAACAATTTAGATTGATTCAAAGGCTTATAAATTGAGTTATAAGCATCTCACTTTGGTGTTTGTTGTCACCTACAAGCACATTAAATTTTCGATGTAATTGGTTGAACTATAGACATGTAAACAGACAAGTTCCAATGTTCTTATATCTAAAGCTAAGTTTAACTTGGGATCTACTTTTATTCAACCTAATTTACATTCCATAAACATTAATCTAAGGGAAAAAGTTATCTTTTATCTAGAATAAAATGTATCTTACATATTCTACTAGGAATTATTTCCCATAATATTTCTTTAAAATTAAATATAAGCAATATGTAATTTTTTTAATGATTAAAACATTAACTTACAATTCAATGTTTCAACCTCTTATTTTGAAATTTTTAGTTTGTTGTTATAAATTTAATTATTTATATTGAGACCTATTGATTTCTTAATAAAAAAATTGTCTTGATTGAAACACAAACCACTAATAAAATAGCTTTCAATGTCATATTTGAGAGTTTATTTCTAATATAAATGTCACTTTATGATGCACCTCTCATCAACTTAATTTTTATTTAATGGGTATAATTTCAAGTACAAAATCTAATTTTTATTCTAATAGTGGTCCTTTTTTTATTATACTTGAGGAATTGGTAACTCGTCACAATTTTCTTCACCTTTTTGTGGGTTCGAATCTCACTCCTTATCAACTCTATAACCTCCAATTGCATCGGCGCAACCGACTACACTGGCGTGGCACGCCCATTGGTACTATGGGGCCCGCAGAATCAGAACCTTGGTCTCCGTACTCCTACAAAATCACTTTGACCATTGAAACAAGCCCTCAGATAAAAAATTGTTTAGGGTAAATGTAAGATTTTTAGAGGGGTCTAGACCCTTATCAACAAGATAGGCATAGGAGGAATGGAGCCTTGTTGGCCTCTACCAAAGACATAGGACATATCCAGCTAAGCCATATATCAACAAGATGGAGGCAAGGTGAATGGAACCTGGAATGGAACCTGGGTCGACCTCTACCAACACCCAAGATATTTACCGGTACATCACAACAAGCATATATTCTAATAGAGGTCCTATTAGTCAAGTAAATCTTATTTATTGATCAATTACTTATCTATAAATGAATTCTAAAAAATACAATAAAGTCTCTTTAAAAGTCACATCTATTGTATTCAAGTTCTAATGATATAAACCTAATTCATATTATATGTGCATCAATCCAAGGGGAGAAACTAAATTCTACATAGAATAAAATTTATCTTACATATTCTACAAGGAATTCTTTTCCATAATATTTTCTTAACATTATATATTAGCAATATGGATTTAAAACTAAAAAATAAAAACATAAACCTGTAAGTCAACAAAGTTATAGTTAATTTTTTTCAAGTCAATTGTTTTATCGTAGATCGATTAATTTTTTAAAACAAAATTTGTCTTAATTGAACCACAAACCTCTAATTAAATAACATTCAATATATTATTTTGAAACTTTATTTTTAATACAAATTGTACGTTAACATATACCTTTTATCAACCTAAATTTTTATTTGATGGACATAAATTCAAATATAAAATATATATTTTTTTATTCTAATAGTAATCTTATTTGTCAAGTAAACATTATTAAACAATTAAATATCTATAAATAAAATTTAAAAAATACAATACAAACTCTTTAAAAATCATATAGTAATAAATATATTGATATTATAGAATTCAAATTTCTTGAAACTCATACCTAATTTTTTAAAATATTAAGTGATTTTCTGTGACTAATATTTTAAATATAGGAGAAAATTTTCTTGTCTTAGTAGGTGTGATTTCACAATCTTTAGGCTAAAATAAAAATAATAATTGAATAAATACTTTTCAACTATTTTTATATAAAATTATAATTAGTATAAATTTATTCCAATAAAATAGACAACCTGTCAAATCGGAAATAAAGAGTCCCGGTTTGATTGCAAATCTCGTGATAAGTGAGAAGAGAGTTTGTCATTAGAATAAACAAATTTTCTTCTACAATCGTGATTCTTTCCTACTTTCATATTCACACTCTCGTCTTTAGTAAGTTCCCCTCTAATGTTTGCTTTGGGCCTCCGATGCAGTACCTAAGCTGGCCCTTGCTTTCTTTGGTACACATTGTATGCCTTAGCATCTTTGGACTTATGGCCCGTGCATTTAGGTCAAACCAAAGGGCCATGTCTAAAATTGTATTATGGGAAATTTTCTTCCATTTTTTCTAGATTTGTGTCCATATACGTGTCATTGTGGCATGTCCTTATCACACATATATATATATATTTTGGACTTTTCAAAGTAACATGATAAAGCATAATCTATTTCCAAGTGCGTATTAAACAAGTAGACAGGATAGGAAATATATTGTAGATATGGTCATCGTGATAGTATAGATTAATTCACCTGTGACAATGTTACGAGGTTATTGTATTTAATTGTCATTGCGGCATTGAATTTTTAGGTTCACAGCAACAAGGAATTTATTTAAGTTAAATTTGAATAAATGAGTTTAAATTGGTATATATATATATATATATATATATATATATATATATATTCAAATGAGTTTAAATTGGTGTTCATTTTATTATATATATTTATTTTAAAATTTAAATTATATTTATATTAGGATTGAGTTGTACATGTTTATTAATATAAAAATATGAATTATTATTATTATTATTTAATGTATTTTAAAATTTTTAATATAAATGTTTTTTTTTTACATTTAAAAAAAATAATTATTTAAATTAGATTATAGTTTTTATCCTAAAATATAAAATTTATAAAAATTTGATATATATATATATATATATATATATAAAAGGTATTTATATTTATAGTTAAATGATAATATTATTAATTAACATTATTATAAAAAATCATAAATTAAATGATAAAATGTTTTTTATATTAGATGGATGAAGGAGTTTTGAAAGGATCTCCAAACCTTTTACAAAAAGAGTCTAGTTGCCACCTACAAGGATAAAATAATTCTATGGTGTAATTCCACCCTATGCGTAGAATATAAAATATATATTGTAGATTTTATAATTGTATTATTCTAAGTTAGGGATAAACATATGTAGGTATATTTAAGACTAACAATATTGTGAAATATATTATGTGTGGTAGTTGCATAGGATGGTATGATAGAAATAATCACACCTTGTATAGGATATGGTATATTTTTCCTGTAATAGATAAGGCAAACAGGAATAGGGATAAAATGACTAAGTCAAAGCAAACAAAGAATGGTTAGGTGCAAGAGAGGGTAGAAGAAGATTTTGAGGTCATTGATAGTAGAGGAAAATTTTTTGCCCCCAAGACTTGAGCAATCAAAATTATTCATTGCATAAATAAAGGTATATTTTCTTTGTGAGCCTACATAGGGTGTTGTCAAGATCAAGAGTTGAGATTCAACTGGTAACAAGACCAAGGGACATCCAACAGTCAAAATATATAGAAGAAAATTCTATTAGGATTGCAAATATGATAATAAACCAGTAGAATTCCAATTTAATGAAATAAAATATTCTTATAATCAATATGACAAAAAATTATATAACAAAAGAGTAATAAAATTGATAAAATTAAATATGTTAGTATATAAAATAAAAGCAAACGAGCAAAAATAAGGGATAACAACCAAGGAAAGTTGGTGAAATTCTCTCTTGCCCCCAATATACCTTTACGAAGTAAGATGAGAGTATAACGTAACCACAATGAGAGCAAATGAGTTATAGAATAATAAAAATAGCACACTTTCCTTAGCTGGAGAATTTATTTTATGGAGGGGATATAAAGACTCAATATATAGATAATATGGCCTTAGGAAAGAGAGCTTGGGGTATTCATGAATGATGAGAGAGGTAGGCAAGAATTGAAATTGGATATTTTTGGAATTGTAAGGCAAATCCAAAAATGATAGCCTTAGGAGATAAATATAGGTGAAGGGTATCCAAAGGAGATGGTTCCATAAATGACATAGTACTCAGGAGCGATCGAGGATCTAATATTTGTAGTCATAACACTCAATCTATATAAGCATACCTTCATAATCATAGCTTTATGATTTTTAGACTGTGATACGATTGATTTGACCATTACAAACTAGACCAAGAAGGACAAAGGTAAGGTCTAAAAAAATTGAGCAAGAAACTACTTAGCAAGAATCATTCCTTTTATATCTTGACCCATGATATCACCTAATTAGCAAATTGAGTGATCCAGTTTTGGGTATCTACAACATCCAATATAACATTAATAAAAATATTAAAAATGTTTATTAGTAAAATAGGTTGATATTGACACCTTTAGCTACACCCTATCTTATGGTCCTATGACACTAGTCTTTGTACTCCAACTAGGGAAACACTCTAATTCTTAGTATATGGAACTAAGGCTATCTTTTCTTTCAAGTTAAAGATACATTTCCTATGAATCCTATTAAGAGAATCCTTTATTGATGATGAGTATCACCACACTCACCTTAGTCAATTGGAGCTACATGATAAAAATTAGATTTCCTAGAAGACCTATGGGTATACCATTAAAGGTTTAATAAAGCCTATGATAAAAGGGCACAACCTCGTTCCTCTAAATTTGGTGACTTGGTCCTTAAAGAAAACAAAAAAATATCAATGTGAAAGATGAGCTCAAAGGTAAGTTTGATCCAAAGTACCTAGGTCCATTTATAGTAAATACCATGTATGGGTTAGGAACTTACCACCTAGATACACTTGATGGAAAAGAATTAAAATAATCCATGAACATAATATATTTAAAGATATTATATTTAATTTATACCTCATGTATCATTTGGTTGTGGCTAATTGTATGCATAGTTTCCTACCTACAATTTTGATTGATTACATGAATTCTTGCTAACACATATTTGTATATTTAATTCATATTGAGTCAAGATATATATTGGGATGCATATGATGACCCTAGTTATGATAGTTCTCACATGTATTGCATTTGGAATAGATAAATTATACTAGTATATTTCTATATACCTATAAATTACTTGTTGTATATCACATCAATTCCTATTTTCCATCCTTATTTCCCTCTTATCCTCATTATGGTATTCCCATACAACATGTTTGTGATGGTAATATAATGTTGTTAATCATGAAAAAACTATGCTTAATTAACAAACAATATCCATGGTAATCCTAAATCATCATACTAGTCTTCTCTACGAAGCATGTAAAGATGCAATGATGATCCTAGATAGACATAAATGTATCTATATTGTAGTAGCTAGCTACACTCCCCAAATATTACATTGCTTACATATATTTTTTCTCTTACATGCTTGATAAGTAATAGAAAGACTATGTTGTATTCTAAATGCATCTGCCATGGTGGCAAGTATGATAGGCTTCTTGTTCTCTATGTTTATTATATTTTTCTAAAGTACAAAAATCTGGCTACATGATGCCCACTATAAAATTTATAGAACTCAATGGTATAGTATTGTCATCTATTTTATTTCTTGGATATGTTATAGGCTCACTAGCTGATAACATACTACACATCCCATTTTCTCATAAGTATATATAGCACCGTGAATGACTAATCACCTTAAATATTTTATTCTTGTATCCCTTATAGGTTTTATAGGTGATGTATCCCATCCCGTCATGGGCTTATAAGAGAGTTACAAATGATCAACCCTAAAATTTGATCATTGTCAATTTCCACATGATGAACCCTTCTATATCCTCATGTAATTGGATTTTTGAAAAACATTTTTTTATTAGTCTTTCTGGTAGCCTTCAACTAAAAATCTCTTGTTTTTCAAGGTATTTTATTTTTCACATTTGAAATTTTGTTATATCAAATAAGTATATTTATCATATATTGAACTCAATATTGATTTATCTCCACCTATAGGTCTCATTGTATGCTTTATAACTCCTCCTAGGATGTCATTATATATCTTTGCACTCTTTCCAACTCCCCTTCACCTAAAACTTCACTCTCTTTCAATAAGCCAAATGTCCTTGTGATCAATCCATCTCTTCCCATGACTTCCAAAACTTACCCTAGACCTATCCTAAGTATCCCTATAGTTATGATACTTTCTCAAATAACACCTACACTAGATATCTTTCTCCATTTTATTATACTATGGTAGCATATGCTATAGCTACACCTTGATCAATAGTTAAGCTCTGCATAATCTAACATGTCACGATATTCTCCCCTACCAACTAAAATATCTTATACTAAAAAGCTATTATTTATCCCTCATGGTCGACTAACTTCTTCCCAAAATATGTCACCTATCATCGTAACACTATTACCTACATATCACCCTCCATCAAAAATTGATCTTAATCTACTCATAACTAATCTCTCTCTAATCATATATTGATTACAACTCTATCTCATTTCTTATCCTCTAGCCACTATGTAGCCTTCTAGCTTTCCAATAAACCTTTTAAACCATCTCTCTTTAACTTCATCTCGACTATCTATTATACCATGCTCTATCTCTCCTCCTTGAAACAAATAGGCGATAGCATGCCACTCCTTGTACACTATAGTAGTGGTAGCATTTGAAGTGATGTTACCATGGTTAGCTCATGTCTTTACCTCTACCTCCTTAGGAACACCTAAATATACCTTTGTATATATGATTTGGCCCATCCTTATTTTTTAAGTGCCTACTCTCATGGTAGGGTAACTCATTGGGGATGGATCTCCTTACACCAATGCTTGTATATTTTTACCACACCAACATCATATCATCTTATATTTGGAATAATGAGATCATTTGGATCATTCTTTACTTAGTTGTCTAGATCTAGAAATCCACTAAGTCCTATCTCTTAATAGGTCCTCCTAAACTATATTGATTCCTTAAGAATATTCCAAATCCCACCAAACTATCTCATCATTATTGAAAATGGTATAGCTCCTCCTTACACTTGGGCTAGTTGATATCCATCATTTGTCCACCCTAGGTACAACTGATAAGGATACCATATAATTTGATTTGCTAAAATATCATCCACTATGCTCCTCACATTCATCAACTACCACATAAACAATGCATCTTATCCCATCTAAAAATATTGATCACACCTAAATTCCATAGGAACCTACCAAGCATCCACCCTCCTTAGGAGACGTAGTGGTTGCATGATCTTTATATGCTCCTATATGTAAACCTATAAAAGTGTACAACATACCAAACTTTGACCCTCTTTGTACACCACTCCATGCAATGTTTAATACAACCATTCAAGTACCATCTACCCCTAGGCAAAAATTACTTTATCGTCTTATATATTTTTAACCACCCTATACCAACCCTATGTCATCACTCTCTTACTTGTATCTCTAACCAAAACTCTTGATAGCACCATATGGGCATGTTGTATGGACATGATAATATCATATAGTTAGGTCATATAGACAAAATTTATGAAAGTTTTTTACATATGAGATAACATTATATAATAATAAAAACAACATATAAGCATTTCATATAGTCACAAAAGAATCATATAGACACAAAAGCATTGTATGGATGTCGACTATCTCTTGTAGGTATGAAATTAAAAAAATAAAATAAAAATATGTATAGATTTTTGTAACTTATAAAAGCCACTACATCACCTCCTTATTATGGTGCTCATACCACATCCACAAGGTGCCTTGATTTCCCTTGTTGTGTCATAATACCCTATACTACACTAAATTACCTTATGAATTATATTTCCTTCTCCTCACAAGCTTACTCAAACCCCTTCCATATTTTTCTTCTATTTTACACCCACACTTATCATTTTTTATTTATTTTCATTTTCCCTTATTCAAATTCTCTCTCCCTTTTAATAAATTAAAATTTTACAACTTTAGGTTTATTTTTCTTTCCAATCTCATGTTAGTCAAGGTATTTTTATGTTTCCTCAGCCAACTTTCACTCTCCCCTATGGAAATTGAGGGAGCATATTGGGATATAATTTATTTTTAAATAAATTATGAACTTGACTTAGTAAAATTGATATTCTCTTTGTTTGCAAAACTAAGGTATCCATGCTAGTTTTTGATCCATATATTTTATAATAAACATAGAAATAAAGATAAATATCAATACCTAATTTTACACAATAAATAAACACCAATCATATCATTAATCAACATTTTCCATGAATTGAGAAACATTTTCCCTTTTGTATCCAAATCTAGGGTAAAAAGTGATGTCATATTCAATGATTATGAAACCTCATAAAAGTGATATTGTTGGAAAGCACTCAAAAAAAGTATTTCAATGAGCATAAATATGACCATGATTTTCTAAATATTGATGTCTCAAAATTTCCAATGTGAAAATGTTATGCCCTTACAAAAGTGTCGTACAAAATTCCATATGGTGCTTTTTGTAGAAGTACTCAACTAACCAAAGTTAGAATCCAAGTACTTCACTCTCCAAGATCTGAAAACCAAGAACTATCATAATAGTTGAATTAACAAGAGTGAAAGTAGCACAATAATGAACAAAGCAATATTTCATATATTATGTCACACTCCACCCACTAAACATGAGAAGATATGAATCACTTATATAGGAAATGATTCCTCAAGATGTACAAAGAATAGTCAATGTGGTACTATAAAGCTTCCCACTAGAAAATAAAATAGCAATCTCAAGAGGTATCTCTAGGCCTAGAAGGAGCTAGAGATACTGGATTAGATTCTAGAAGGACTTGAAAGAACTAGAGCAAGCTAAGCAAGCTAATGTAAATGTGAAAATACTAAGCACAAGTGTAAAAAAGTATAAAATATGCACCAACACCCCCTCCACATAAGTGCATCTTAGGTAGTTAGTGTTTCGTGAGTCCTAGCAGATGCACCATAATGAACTCAATACAATGCAATGATCAAATCAATAGTAAAAAGAAATTAAAACCCCCTAAAATAGAATACCATGAAGAAAGAGGATGTGAGAGACCCCCTAAAATAGAAGAGGTAGAAGACCTCCCTAGCTAATGTTAATGTGCCTAAGCCTAAGAAGAGCTCATAGTTGAGTGTACTTACTCTCAATGAAGGATTTGATGAAGATGTTGATGATCTACTCTAAAGTTAGATAGTACTAAAGAGTAATTATGAACTATTGAATAAGATCTCTTATGTAGTGTACATGAATCTTGATGTGCTTGGTTTGTTGGTGGTGAACTAGATTTCAAGAAATGGTAATTGTACTCTAGTTGTCACAAAAAAATACCCATGGCCTATGTAATGCAATGCCAAACTCTATGAGAATATGCTAGAACCAGATGGTCTTTGTTGTTGCGTTTATAACTCCTCAATATTCAACCTCAACAAATGATAGAGAAATAGCATCTTACTTCTTAGTCAACCAACATATTGAACAAGAATCTAAGTGAAAGTTATAACTGAAATAGGCTTGTGATCCAAAGAATCATTTTCCCAATCTAAATCATTGTATCCCACAATATTGATCTCAATTTTTTTGTAATAATGGATGCCAAACTATAGTGTCACCTATATGTAGTGTAGTATTTGTTTGATAGCCATCCAATGAAGGTCATTTGGTTCATACATAAAGTGAGAAACCATGGCAACTAAATATGCTATATCAAGTCTAGTATGTGTTAGGTAGATAACTCTTGACAAGTTGATGATACAGTATCATATTTTCCAATGGTGTAGAGTAATCAACTTCAATATTTACCCTTGGAAGAAAAGGAGTCAAATATGTGTCTCAAAATACATGATGGATTATATGTATGATTTTATGGATGTTAAATGTGTTTGTATGAGTTTGCTTTTTTATATTTGTGACATGTTTGTCATGAGTGAGGTCAAATAGAGTCCAAAAATGTTCATATGACTAAATTCACAGGGTAGCCTATGAATCACACCTGAATTCGCAGGGTGACCTACTAATTGATCCTGAATTTGCAAGGTGACATACGGATTGGGTATGAGTATTGACTTTATTTATTTATTTTTTATTATGTAAATGCATGTGAAATATTGTGGGAATGTTGTATGTAATGGGTATGTAATTAATATAAGAATAACTAAAATAAATGGAATGTAATATGTGTGTGGAACTGACATAAAATTTTGGTGTGATGTTTCTTTATAAAATGGGTGGATATGATCAATCCGTAATATTGTGTGTGGAAGATGAGAGTTGATTTGGGTGATGCCTTGGGTGAGGTAGATCTAAAGTGGCTGGAGAAGGTGTGGTTGAAATAAGTGTGATATTGTGTGAAAATCCACACTAATAGAGCTTATTTCTCGACGCTATGCAAGAGGTGGGATCTAGATAGAAACACCTTTCATTTTTTGATGGGTGAGATGACTATCACCTTGGAGGATGTGTAAAGGATCTAAAAATTACTGATTGAGAGTGCTCCAATGAGGGCAATATTAGATGAGAGACATGATGAGGTACTGCGATGTACCTTTGGTGTGATATGGGAGAAGATAGATACTAAGAATGTGATTAATTATGAGTATTGTTGGTATCAGAAGATGTCTTATCACTAGTATACGATGATGTTGATAATTTTGATCTCTCATCTGAATAAATCATATGAAGGTTATCATACATGATATTTAGTATAAAATCATATAGGTAAGTGGTATATTGTGTATTTTTTATAAGGATATATTAAAAATAAAATCCATTTATGTGATATGGCATACACAAATTTTGTGTTTGTGGGATTTTGCAGGTCTAATACTATATTGTAGATTTTTTTATTATGAATATTATTGTTTATTATGTAATATATTTATAGATGTTACCTTTCCAAGGTGTTAAAGTTAGAAATTTATTTGCATATTTGTATTCATATTTTATATAAAATAGATACTATATATATAATATTTTATATATAATAAAATAGATACTATAGATTTTATAATTGTATTATTCTAAGTTAGGGATAAATGTATGTAGGTCTATTTAAGAATAATAATATTATGAAAGAGATAATGTGTGGTAGTTACCTAGGATGGTATGATAGAAAGAGTCATACCTTGTATAGGAAATGGTATATTTTTCCCCTAATAGAAAAGGCAAAAAGGAATAGGGATAAAATGACTAAGTCAAAGCAAACAGGGAATAGTTAGGTGCAAGAGAGGGTAGAAGAAGATTTTGAGGTCGTTGATAGTAGAGGAAATGTTTTTGCCCCCAAGCCTTAAGCAATCAAAATTATTCATTGCATCAATAAAGGTATATTTTCCCTGTGAGCCTACATAGGGTGTTCATGAATGATGAGAGAGGTAGGCAAGAATTGAAATTGGATATTTTTGGAATTGTAAGGCAAATCCAAAAATGATAGCCTTAGGAGATAAATATAGGTGAAGGGTATCCAAAGAAGATGGTTCCATAAATGACATAGTACTATGGAGCGATCGAGGATCTAATATTTGTAGTCATAATACTCAATCTATATAAGCACACCTTCATAATAATAGCTTTATGATTTTTAGACTCTGATACTATTGATTTGACCATTACAAACTAGACCAAGAAGGACAAAGGTAAGGTCTAAAAAAATTGAGCAAGAAACTACTTAGCATGAATCATTTCTTTTATATCTTGACCCATGATATCACCTAATTAGGAAGAAAACTTAAAAATTGGAGAGAAAATTTTTGAATTATATCATTTACATTCTTTATTGGATAGATTAGAAAATTGAGTGATCCAATTTTGGGTATCTACAACATCCAATATAACATTAATAAAAATACTAAAAATGCTTATTAGTAAAATAGGTTGATATTGACACCTTTAGCTACACCCTATCTTATGGTCCTATGACACTAGTCTTTGTACTCCAACTAGGGAAACACTCTAATTCTTAGTCTATGGAACTAAGGCTATCTTTTATTTCAAGTTAAAGATACATTTCCTATGAATCCTATTAAGATAATCCTTTATTTATTATGAGTATCACCACACTCACCTTAGTCAATTGGAGCTACTTGATAAAAATCATATTTCCTAGAAGACCTATGGGTATACCATTAGAGGTTTAATAAAGCCTATGATAAAAGGGCACAACCTCGTTCCTCTAATTTTTGTGACTTGGTCCTTAAAGAAAACAAAAAAATATCAATGTGAAAGATGAGCTCAAAGGTAATTTTGATCAAAAGTACCTAGGTCCATTTATAGTAAATACCAAGTATGGGTTAGGAACTTACCACCTAGATACACTTGATGGAAAAGAATTAAAATAATCCATGAACATAATATATTTAAAGATATTATATTTAATTTATACCTCATGTATCATTTGGTTGTGGCTAATTGTATGCATAGTCGCCTACCTACAATGTTGATTGATTACATGAATTCTTGCTGACACAAATTTGTATATTTAATTCATATTGAGTCAAGATATATATTGGGATGCATATGATGACCCTAGTTATGATATTTCTCACATGTATTGCATTTGGACTAGATAACTTATACTAGTATATCTCTATATATCTATAAATTACTTGTTGTATATCACATCAATTCCTATTTTCCACACTTATTTACCTCTTATCCTCATTATGGTATTCCCATACAACATGTTTGTGATGGTAATATAATGTTGTTAATCATGAAAAAACTATGCTAAATTTACAAACAATATCCATGGTAATCATAAATCATCATACTAGTCTTCTCTACGAAGCATGTAAAGATGCAATGATGATCCTAGATAGACATAAATCAATCTATATTGTAGTAGCTAGCTACACTCCCCCAATATTACATTGCTTACATATGTTTTTGCTCTTACATGATTGATAAGTAATAGAAAGACTATGTTGTATTCTAAATGCATCTGACATGGTGGCAAGTGTGATAGGCTTGTTGTTCTCTATATTTATTATATTTTTATAAAGTACAAAAATCTGGCTACATGATGCCCACTATAAAATTTATAGAACTCAATGGTATAGTATTGTCATCTATTTTATTTCTTGGATATGTTATAGGCTCACTAGCTGATGACATACTACACATCCCATTTTCTCATAAGTATATATAGCACCGTGAATGACTAATCACCTTAAATATTTTGTTCTTGTCTCCCTTATAGGTTTTATAGGTGATGTATTAGAACACCCCATCCCCTCATGGGCTTATAAGAGAGTTACAAATGATCAACCATAAAATTTGATCATTATCAATTTCCACATGATGAACCCTTCTATATCCTCATGTAATTGGTTTTAAAAAAACATTTTTTTACTAGTCTTTCTGGTAGCCTTCAACTAAAAATATCCTGTTGTTCAAGGTATTTTATTTTTCACATTTGAAATTTTGTTATATCAAATAAGTATATTTATCATATATTGAACTCAAGATTGATTTATCTCCACCTGTAGGTATCATTGTATGCTTTATAACTCCTCCTAGGATGTCATTATATATCTTTGCACTCTATCCAACTCCCCTTCACCTAAAACTTCACTCTCTTTCCATGAGCCAAATGTCCTTGTGATCAATCCATCTCTTCCCATGACTTCCAAAACTTACCCTAGACCTATCCTAAGTATCCCTGTAGTTATGATACTTGCTCAAATAACACCTACACTAGATATATTTCTCCATTTTATTATACTATGGTAGCATATGCTATAGCTACACCTTGATCAATAGTTAAGCTCCGGATAATCTAACATGTCACGGTATTCTCCCCTACCAACTAAAATCTCTTATACTAAAAAGCTATTATTTATCCCTCATGGTCGACTAACTTCTTCCCAAAATATGTCACCTATCATCGTAACACTATTACCTACATATCACCCTCCATCAAAAATTGATCTTAATATACTCATAACTAATCTCTCTCTAATCATATATTGATTACAACTCTATCTCATTTCTTATCCTCTAGCCACTATGTAGCCTTCTAGCTTGCCAATAAACCTTTTAAACCATCTATATTTAACTTCATCTCAACTATCTATTATACCATGCTCTATCTCTCCTCCTTGAAACAAATAGGTGATAGCATGCCACTCCTTGTACACTATAGTAGTGGTAGCATTTGAAGTGATGTTACCATGGTTAGCTCATGTCTTTACCTATACCTCCTTAGGAACACCTAAATATACCTTTGTATATATGATTTGGCCCATCCTTATTTTTTAAGGCCAGCTTAGATGTCACGATATCGTGATGTCTAAGGCCCCGAGGGAAGCCTCGACCTTAGACGTCACGATATCGCAACATCTAAGGCCCCGAGGGAAGCCTCGGCCTTAGACGTCATGATATCATGCATCGTGATATCACGACACCTAAGGCCCCAAGGGGGAACCACGGCCGAAGTGTCACGATATCGCGACGTCGCGATATCGCGACGTCGCGACATTGCGACATCGCGACACTTCGGCATTTTGCATTTAAAAGTAGACACCTCTCCAATCAAAGGCGGACTTTGACGTGGCCGCCACATCCAAGGCATGGCCGCCACATGGCACCCCTGTGTGCCCATTTTTTTAAAGAGACCACATGGGTCTGTAAAAATGGCAGACTTCACCAACTGCATTTATGAGACAAGCAGTGTTAGCAACAAATCTGATCCGAGGCCATGCCTCATAACTACGGATGTCAGTGCGAGCCATGTCTCATAAATCATCTGACAAGGGTCAAATCTTAGCGGCGGACTTAGGGTTTGACATTAATGTTCAGAGGCAAAATTCCTCTATAAAAACTAGCTCAATGCAATGTAAAAAGGAACCGGAATGAAGCATTTTAAAAATACAACGAAGTGTTGTTCATTCGAGACCCGATCGCACCAGTTTAGATTTTTATCTTCTGCACATCCAGGATCTCTTGCAAAGAGAGGTTGGTGGGTGGTTTTCTAGAAGGTGAATCTGAACCTTCATACCTGACAGTGGATCACTATATCCATTAATTTGACAATAATTCTTTTCTTTGATATTTCGAGCCCATTTCCAGTGGATTGGCGCCGAAATTAGATTCTCACAGTGGGCAGCCCGCTCGGGTGCCCCACAAGCTTTAAATTCATCTTAAACTACTTTGTTATCACGTAGTTTTCTTATTACGTCGTACGCTGTATTTAAAAGGTTTACGTTTTATATGGTCTAAATAACTCAAGCTTTACGTTAGAACATATCTTGCAATACGCTATACGTCCGAATGTATCTTGCAGTGCGTCTTATTGAATATTAGCATGCAACACGATGAAATACTAACTTACAGGCGACAGCGTTAGAATCGGCCGACTGTTTTAATGACAGTTTACGTTTTATAATATATGCCGTTTTCGAATATGTTGAAATAACAGTTTACGTTTTATGTTTTCGAATACATGTTGTTTCGAATGCATGTTGTTTTCTGTTCTCTATAAAAGTTACATGTTTACGTAGAGTTATTTCATTCACGCATATAAACAATCCTTCACACGCATTTTTCATTGATTTTGGGAGTCAAAACGTTCTGTCCTTGTGCAACAGGTTTTTATTAAATAGTTTTCTGTTTCTTTGAATGCAGGAAGAAGCAGCAAAAGCAAAGATTCATCAGCAACCAGCGACGACAACATTCTGGCCCGCCCGTTTCTAATGTGGGCATGCGGAAGGAGATCATTGTTCATCTGGTGTAATTGAAAATATGTAACTGAAGAGACATATTATAACAGAGTTTGAATCATATTAATAAAAAGGGTCGTTCTCCTGCTCTTCCCTTTTATGTTTGGTTGATTCGAAGTTCTATTTTCATTATATCTTAATCACTATTTTTCTTTCGAAACCTAGAAAGCAAAGCCCTCCAGCGATTCCCGTATGCTGTCATTGTTTCTTCCTCATATTGCCTGAGGCTGGCCAGATCACTTAGTCACACTTAGTCACCAATCAACAAGCACACACCCAATCAAGGCAATGACATGCATTCAAAGAATCATTGACAAAGACAATCACACTCCTGCTTGGGGTAGTAAAAAAGCAATCATTAAATTGATCAAACACTTGACATTCTCGAAGCATGAACACAAGGTTTCCCCTGTGGACAAAAGGTTATGCCCTTTGCCTAATCATGACTGATCAATGTCCAAGCTCAAGTCACACCTCACCAAAATAGGTTAACACTTGAAATAAAATTCCTTAGCTCGTCAAAAACAAGGATTCAAGAATGCATGCCCTTTCCACACTTGGGGCATCAAAATTTGGTTAGGTTACCAAGAAACCCTAATCATTAGTGCTTTGGTTTTCTATTTTTGCTCAGCACTGCGTCACCCGTAGCACTTCCCAAAAAGGGGCATCTGTAGACACCAAAACAGCACCCATTCGATTAAGTGACTACAAACACTGATCGCATTAACATACATAGCTTTTAGGGCAGCCCTCAAAGGTGAAACAGTGGTCCTAACCACTCACACAACAGTTTAGAAGGTCAAAAAATAGCAGAGCAAAGTTGGTCGCAAACAAGCCTTCGTTCAAACAAACCTTAAGCAAAACTTCAAGAGCAAACAAGCCTTCGTTCAAACAAACCTTAAGCAAAACTTCAAGAGCAAACAAGCCTTAATCAAAAGGGAACCTTGGCCTTAGATGTCGTGAAATCACGACGTCACGATTTCACGCTTCGTGATATCGCGACACCTAAGGCCCCGAGGGAAGCCTCGGCCTTAGACGTCGCGATATCGTGCGTCACGATATCGCGACGTCTAAGGCCCCGAGGGAAGCCTCGGCCTTAGACGTCGCGATATCGCGCGTCGCGATATCGCGACGTCTAAGGCCCCGAGGGAAGCCTCGACCTTAGACGTCGCGATATCGCACGTCGCGATATCGTGACGTCTAAGGCCCCGAGGGAAGCCTCGGCCTTAGACGTTGCGATATCGCGCGTCGCGATATCGCGACACCTAAGGCCCCGAGGGAAGTATCGCGTGTTGCGATATCACGACACCTAAGGCCCCAAGGGGGAACCACGACCGAAGTGTTGTGATATCGCGACATCGCGACATCATGAAACTTCAGCATTTTGTGTTTAAAAGCAGACACCTCTCCAATCAAAGGCGGACTTTGACGTGGCCGCCACATATAAGGCATGGTCGCCACGTGGCACCCCTACGTGCCCATTTTTTTAAAGAGACCACGTGGGTCTATAAAAATAGTGGACTTCACCAACTGCATTAATGAGACAAGCAGTGTTAGCAACAAATCCGATCTGAGGCCATGCCTCATAACTATGGATGTCAGTGCGAGCCATGTCTCATAAATCATCTGACAAGGGTCAAATCTCAGCAGTGGACTTAGGGTTTGACATTAATGTTCAGAGGCAAAATTCCTCTATAAAAACTAGCTCAATGCAATGTAAAAAGGAACCGGAACGAAGCATTTTAAAAATACAATGAAGTGCTGTTCATTCGAGACCCAATCGCACCAGTTTAGATTTTTATCTTCTGCACATCCAGGATCTCTTGCAAAGAGAGGTTGGTGGGTGGTTTTCCAGAAGGTGAATCTGAACCTTCATACCCGACAGTGGATCACTATATCCATTAATTCGATGACAATTCTTTTCTTTGAGATTTCGGGCCCATTCCCAGTGGATTGGCACCGAAATCAGATTCTCACAGTGGGCAGCCCGCTCGGGTGCCCCGCAAGCTTTAAATTCATCTTAAACTACTTTGCTATCACGTAGTTTTCTTATTACGTCGTACGCTGTATTTAAAAGGTTTACGTTTTATATGGTCTAAATAACTCAAGCTTTACGTTAGAACATATCTTGCAATACGCTATACGTCCGAATATATCTTGCAGTGCGTCTTATTGAATATTAGCATGCAACACGATGAAATACTAACTTACAGGCGACAGCGTTAGAATCGGCCGACTGTTTTAATGACAGTTTACATTTTATAATATATGTCGTTTTTGAATATGTTGAAATAACAGTTTATGTTTAATGTTTTCGAATACATGATGTTTCGAATGCATGCTATTTTTTGTTCTCTGTAAAAGTTACATGTTTACGTAGAGTTATTTCATTCACGCATATAAACAATCCTTCACACGCATTTTTCATTGATTTTGAGAGTCAAAACGTTCTGTCCTTGTGCAACAGGTGCTATTAAACAGTTTTTTGTTTCTTTGAATGCAGGAAGAAGCAGCAAAAGCAAAGATTCATCAGCAACCAGCGGTGACAACATTCTGGCCCGCTTGTTTCTAATGTGGGCATGCGAAAGGAGATCATTGTTCATCTGGTGTAATTGAAAATATGTAACTGAAGAGACATATTGTAACAGAGTTTGAATCATATTAATAAAAAGGGTCGTGCTCCTGCTTTTCCCTTTTATGTTTGGTTGATTCGAAGTTCTGTTTTCATTATATCTTAATCACTATTTTTATTTCGGAATCTCATGCTTTCATGCCCTTACAAAAGTGTCGTACAAAATTCCATATGGTGCTTTTTGTAGAAGTACTCAACTAACCAAAGTTAGAATCCAAGTACTTCACTCTCCAAGATCTGAAAACCAAGAACTATCATAATAGTTGAATTAACAAGAGTGAAAGTAGCACAATAATGAACAAAGCAATATTTCATATATTAAGTCACACTCCACCCACTAAACATGAGAAGATATGAATCACTTATATAGGAAATGATTCCTCAAGATGTACAAAGAATAGTCAATGTGATACTATAAAGCTTCCCACTAGAAGATAAAATAGCAATCTCAAGAGGTATCTCTAGGCCTAGAAGGAGCTAGAGATACTGGATTAGAGTCTAGAAGGACTTGAAAGAACCAGAGCAAGCTAAGCAAGCTAATGTAAATGTGAAAATACTAAGCACAAGTGTAAAAAAGTATAAAATATGCACCAACACCCCCTCCACATAAGTGCATCTTAGGTAGTTAGTGTTACGTGAGTCCTAGCAGATGCACCATAATGAACTCAATACAATGCAATGATCAAATCAATAGTAAAAGGAAATTAAAACCCCCTAAAATAGAATACCATGAAGAAATATAAGGAGGTGAGAGACTCCCCTAAAATAGAAGAGGTAGAAGACCTCCCTAGCTAATGTTAATGTGCCTAAGCCTAAGAAGAGCTCATAGTTGAGTGTACTTACTCTCAATGAAGGATTTGATGAAGATGTTGATGATCTACTCTAAAGTTAGATAGTACTAAAGAGTAATTATGAACTATTGAATAAGATCTCTTATGTAGTGTACATGAATCTTGATGTGCTTGGTTTGTTGGTGGTGAACTAGATATCAAGAAATGGTAATTGTACTCTAGTTGTCACAAAAAAAGACCCATGGCCTATGTAATGCAATGCCAAACTCTATGAGAATATGCTAGAACCAGATGGTCTTTTTTGTTGCGTTTATAACTCCTCAATATTCAACCTCAACAAATGATGGAGAAATAGCATCTTACTTCTTAGTCAACCAACATATTGAACCAAAATCTAAGTGAAAGTTATAACTGAAATAGACTTGTGATCCAAAGAATCATTTGCCCAATCTAAATCATTGTATCCCACAAGATTGATCTCAATTTTTTTGTAATAATGGATGCCAAACTATAGTGTCACCTATATGTAGTGTAGTATTTGTTTGATAGCCATCCAATGAAGGTCATTTGGTTCATACATAAAGCGAGAAACCATGGCAACTAAATATGCTATATCAAGTCTAGTATGTGTTAGGTAGATAACTCTTGACAAGTTGATGATACAGTATCATATTTTCCAATGGTGTAGAGTAATCAGCTTCAAGATTTACCCTTGGAAGAAAAGGAGTCAAATATGTGTCTCAAAATACATGATGGATTATATGTATGATTTTATGGATGTTAAATGTTTTTGTATGAGTTTGCTTTTTTATATTTGTGACATGTTTGTCATGAGTGAGGTCAAATAGAGTCCAAAAATGTTCATATGATTAAATTCACAGGGTAGCCTATGAATCACACCTGAATTCGCAGGGTGACCTGCTAATTGATCCTGAATTTGCAAGGTGACATACGGATTGGGTATGAGTATTGACTTTATTTATTTATTTTTTATTATGTAAATGCATGTGAAATATTGTGGGAATGTTGTATGTAATGGGTATGTAATTAATATAAGAATAACTAAAATAAATGGAATGTAATATGTGTGTCGAACTAACATAAAATTTTGGTGTGATGTTTCTTTATAAAATAGGTGGATATGATCAATCCCTAGTATTGTGTGTGGAAGATGAGAGCTGATTTGGGTGATGCCTTGGGTGAGGTAGATCTGAAGTGGCTGGAGAAGGTGTGGTTGAAATAAGTGTGAGATTGTGTGAAAATCCACACTAATAGAGCTTATGTCTCGACGCTATGCAAGAGGTGGGATCTAGATAGAAAAACCTTTCATTTTTTGATGGGTGAGATGACTATCACCTTGGAGGATGTGTAAAGGATCTAAAAATTACTGATTGAGAGTGCTCCAATGAGGGCAATATTAGATGAGAGACATGATGAGGTACTGCGATGTACCTTTGGTGTGATATGGGAGAAGATAGATACTAAGAATGTGATTAATTATGAGTATTGTTGGTATCAGAAGATGTTGTCTTATCACTAGTATACGATGATGTTGATAATTTTGATCTCTCATCTGAATAAATCATATGAAGGTTATCATACATGATATTTAGTATAAAATCATATAGGTAATTGGTATATTGTGTATTTTTTATAAGGATATATTAAAAATAAAATCCATTTATGTGATATGGCATACACAAATTTTGTGTTTGTGGGATTTTGTAGGTCTAATACTATATTGTAGATTTTTTTATTATGAATATTATTGTTTATTATGTAATATATTTATAGATGTTACCTTTCCAAGGTGTTAAATTTAGAAATTTATTTGCATATTTGTATTCATATTTTATCTTGTGATATTTTCCTAAGATCATGAAACAAACAAATGTAGTATCATATTTTTATTTTAAGAAGATAACAATTTAGATTGATTCAAAGGCTTATAAATTGAGTTATAAGCATCTCACTTTGGTGTTTGTTGTCACGTACAAGCACATTGAATTTTCGGTGTAATTGGTTGAACTATAGACATGTAAACAGACAAGTTCCAATGTTCTTATATCTAAAGCTAAGTTTAACTTGGGATCTACTTTTATTCAACCTAATTTACATTCCATAAACATTAATCTAAGGGAAACATTTATCTTTTATCTAGAATAAAATGTATCTTACATATTCTACTAGGAATTATTTCCCAAAATATTTCTTTAAAATTAAATATAAGCAATATGTAATTTTTTTAATGATTAAAACATTAACTTATAATTCAATGTTTCAACCTCTTATTTTGAAAGTTTTAGTTTGTTGTTATAAATTTAATTATTTATATTGAGACCTATTGATTTCTTAATAAAAAAATTGTCTTGATTGAAACACAAACCACTAATAAAATAGCTTTCAATGTCATATTTGAGAGTTTATTTCTAATATAAATGTCACTTTATGATGCACCTCTCATCAGCCTAATTTTTATTTAATGGGTATAATTTCAAGTACAAAATCTATTTTTTATTCTAATAGTGGTCCTTTTTTTATTATACTTGGGGAATTGGTAACTCGTTACAATTTTCTTCCCCTCTTTGTGGGTTCGAATCTCACTCCTTATCAACTCTATAACCTCCAGTTGCATCCGGTAAACCTTTTACGCAGCCGACTACACTGGTGTGACACGCCCATTGGTACCATCGGGTAAACCTTTTATGCAGCCGACTACACTGGCGTGACACGCCCATTGGTACTATGGGGCCCGAGGAATCAGAACCCTGGTCTCTGTACTCCTACAAAATCACTTTGACCATTGAAACAAGCCCTCGGATAAAAAATTGTTTAGGGTAAATGTAAGATTTTTAGAGGGCTCTAGACCCCTATCAACAAGATAGGCATAGGAGGAATGGAGCCTTGTTGGCCTCTACCAGCACATAGGACATTTCCAGCTAAGCCATATATCAACAAGATGGAGGCAAGGTGAATGGAACCTGGGTCGACCTCTACCAACACCCAAGATATTTACCGCTACATCACAACAAGCATATATTCTAATAGAGGTCCTATTAGTCAAGTAAATATTTTTTATTGATCAATTAATTATCTGAAAGCATGAGATTCCGAAAGAAAGAAATACTGTGATGCAATAAAAATAGAACTAGTTTGATACATGAAATAACACGAATATAATCCTCTCAAAAATAGGAGCACAGCCCTTTTTATTCATGTAGTTCCAACTCGGTTACAATAGCATCATTTCCATTACAAAAAGTGCACAGTGATCTTCTTCCGCATGCCCACATTTGAATCGGGCAGGCCAGTGTTGCCGTCGCTTATTGCTGATGAATCTTCGCTCCTTGTTGTTTTCCTGCGTTCAAAGAAACAGAAAACTGTTTAGTAGCACCTGCGTTAAAATGAAACATTCGTGAGAGTAAAATGGCATAAAACATGCATGTTGGTATTGTGCAAAGCAAAAGAAACAGATTAAAATAGGTTACGCTGAAACATAAATAAACCAGAGCATGGCAGATGTATTTGAACGCAACGCATAACATAAGATATATCTGATCGTAAAGTGTGAACTATGTAAACAACATGAGCATGATATAAAAGAAATACGTGATAACAGATAGATTAAAAAGAGAACAGCTGAGAGCGTGCGGGGTGCCCGAGTGGGCCGCCCACTGTTAAAAACTTTGACTTTGATGCCAATCTTACTAGGAATGGGCCAGAAATCTAAAATAATGTGATGTCGTCGGATAACTGGTTCACTATGTCCAATGTCGGATCTGAAGGTTCGGATTCGCCTTCAAACGGCTACCAATAACCTCCCTTGCGAAAGAGATTGCAGATGCAGAAGAAGGAATTTCGAAAGGAGTGCAATCGGGTTTCTGGTTCTGCAGCACTCCATTGCATTTTAAAATACTCGTCAACCTCCGTTTGGGTGGAAAAATCCACCATTTTATAGACCCAGGGGGTCTCCTTGAATGGCATGCATAAGCGCCACGCATTGGTCAAAGGTGCCATGTGGCGGTCGTGTCTCCTCGAGAGATGAAAGTCTTCCACAACTGGGGTTTCGATGAATGCCACTGTGATAGTTCTTTAACGGCCCACGTAACTGACTGTGGTGTCACTGTCAATTAATCAATGTCTGCTTTAACATCTGCCTCTAAAGAGTCAAATTTTTCCTTTGCATGCTGACGTGTCGCCCTTGAATGCTGAAGTTTCACATTTGGGTGTTTAAAAGTCCGCTTAGCACAAATGCCGAAGTGTCGCAATATCACGACACTTCGGCCAAGGCCTTGCCTTTGGCGTCAAAGTGTTGCGAAATCGTGACACTTCGGCCAAGGCAGAGCCTTGGGCACCGAAGTGTCATGAAATCGTGACACTTCGGCCAAGGCATAGCCTTGGGCGCCGAAGTTTCGCGATATCGTGGCATCGCGATATCCCGACGTCGCGATATCACGACACTTTAGGCAAAGCTTTGCTTTGGGCACCGAAGTGTCGTGATATCGCGACGTCGCGATATCGTGACACTTCGGCCGAGGCCCTTATTTTGATTAAGACTTTGTTCTTTGCTTTAAGACTTTGTTCTTTGCTTTAAGACTTTGTCTTGATGAAGGCTTTGTTTTGATAAAGGCTTGCTTTCAATTAAAGTTTGCTCTTGTTTAATGTTTTGCTTTTGATTAAATGCTTGCTTTCAATTAAAGTTTGCTCTTGTTTAATGTTTTTCTTTTGATTAAAGGCTTGAAGTTTGTTAAAGGCTCGCTTTTGATTAAAGGCTTGAAGTTTGTTAAAGGCTTGCTTTTGATTAAAGGCTTGAAGTTTGTTAAAGGCTCGTTAAAACGACCAACTTTGCTCTGCTCACTTTCCAACCTTCTAAACTGCTATGTAAGTGGCTAGGACCACTGTTTGACCTCTGAGGGCTGCCCTGAAAGCTGTGTATGTCAATGCAATCAGTGTTTGTAGTCACTTAATCGGATTGGTGCTGTTTTGGTGTCTATAGATGCCCCTTTTTGGGAAGCGCTGCGGGTGACGCAGTGCTGAGCAAAAAATAGATAACCAAAGCACTAATGATTAGGGTTTCTTGGTAACCTAACCAACTTTTGATGCCCCAAGTATGGAAAGGGCATGCATTCTTGAATCCTTGTTTCTGACGAGCTAAGGAATTTTATTTCAAGTGTTAACCTGTTTTGGTGAGGTGTGACTTGAGCTTGGACATTGATCAGTCATGATTAGGCAAAGGGCGTAACCTTTTGTCTATAGGGGGAACCTTGTGTTCATGCTTCGGGAATGCCAAGTGTTTGATCAATTTAATGATTGCTTGTTTACTGCCCCAAGTAGAAGCGTGATTGTCTTTGTCAATGATTCTTTGAATGCATGCCATTGTCTTGATTGGGTGTGTGATTGTTGATTGGTGACTAAGTGTGACTACCCCCTCAAGCGACAAATCGATGAGGGAATGACCTTCATGAGAAAAGCGACGAGTCGCTTGACCCAAGATGACTTACGTTAGGGTGCCTTTAGATGTTTTACCATTTAAGCACATGCAATTTCCTGACATTTAGACCTATTTTTGGTGGGTGTTAACCCTTTTGGTGATGCCATAATGAGGTGAAATCATCAAAAACTCGTCTTTCCGTGGAGCGGTCCAACTATGGTAGCCTTCTTGGGGAAGTGGGAAAATGATAATTTGAGCCCCGACATCAATTTTCTATGCCAAGAGGTTAAGTGCAAGAGCACTCGTGTCCGGCAACTTATTGCTTATGTTTTTGTGTTATATTTTTGTGATGTGTCATGATTTTATGTTATGCACAATGATTGATGTTGATGAATGCATGCTACTTTATATTGATGGATGCATATGGTATGATAAATTTGGTTGTTGTATGTTGATTTATTTTTATGGATGCATGATGAATGCAAATATTTGTGATTTATATGTGATACGCACAAATGAAATGGATGTATGGACTTTGTGATGTTTGGCTATGGCACCATAGACTATTTAGAGCTCCATTATTTTGTCTTTTTTGGCGATTGCTGTGATGTATGACTTTGTATGTGTACATGTGGTTTTTCTTTTTTTGTATTTTTGATGGTATTGTAAGGATGAAAAGTAGCGCAGTTGGTTTAGAAATGTAGCTAAGGTTTTCTGAGACTCGGACGGTTTTAACTTACTAGCCATGACTGTACTTTATCTTACAAGACTTTTGAACAAGGTATGAATCGGACTTGTTTTTGACCAAGTTATTTCACATCCCTGTGTGTGCAATTGAGTTCATTTATGTGGTATTTGTCAAGATACCGCCAGTTCCAGATGGGCTTTCAACCGAACCTATACTGAGGATCACCTAATTAGCTCCACTAACTCCTTTGTTGTATTTAGTTAGATTAATCTGCGATGTTATCCAGGATACCATAAGCTAGCTCATCCTTATGCAAACATTGGTCTGCACACATGCAAAGCGAATGTGACAGACATATCGTCATGCGGGTAGGATATCACCATTGCCAGATAAGCTATCAACCAAACCTGTAATGAGGATCACCTAGATGGTTTTTCGAATGTTGAGAATTCCAGGGATTCAAGTTCAGGACATTTGTTGGTTGAATGCTTTAGAAAGTTCTCGTCTATATAGTGATGAAAATCACTATTTATTTTCTATGAATTCTTTTTGAGAAAGGATTTTGAATAGTGGTGATAACCACTGTTATTTGATTTTGGTTTTGTGTATTTTGAATTTGAACTTGTGAATGGCTTTTATCCTTGTGGTCTTGGGGATGACTACCCATCCTGGTTAGGGGCAGATAGTACGAATCCTTAAAAACGTTGGGGATCAAAGGGGATGATGGAGATTATGGAGCAATGGCATTGATCTATTAGGCCTTGGGGATGACTACCCATCCTGGTTAGGGGCGGATAGTACGAATCCTTACAACTTGGAGACCAAAGGGGAGTGGAAAGTGTTAGGATGATGATTTGTTGGAATTTTGTTTGTGAATGGTGTTGATCCATTTAGGTCTTGGGGATGACTACCCATCCTTGGCAGGGACGTGTAGTACAAATCCTTACAACTTTGGGAACCAACTATGATTGGGATTTGGTAGTGGTGAAAACCATTGTTTATGGAGGGGAATGGATAGAAAAGAGCTTGTCCTTTTGTCAATTCTTAGCATTCTAGAACCATTCGCACGGGGGGATGAGCAAGATAATTGTTTTGCTTATGGTGACCTGGATTACTGTGCAGGTTTCATCTTTCGTTCACACAACTTGGCAATATTTATGTGTTTTAATTTGTGTTAGGATGCTACGTAACAAGGTGTATTTCAAGTATGACTCTACCTTCGTAAAATTTGTCTAACTTGATACATTACATGGCTAAAGAGCAAATTGATGACTGAATCACGAAAACTCTTGATACATTAAAAGACCACTGACTCTAGTGTGGTGAAAGCAATGCATGGTGTTTTTGTTGTTTTTGTAAAATGGAACAGTGTGGAACAAGATAGACTAGCAGAGCAATTACAGCCTATGGTGCCTTTGACCTATATGACCACAAGTATGCGATGTATGGATGCAATGTTTTTATGCATCTATGTATTTTTGTATTTTTGATGGATTGATTTTTGTGAATATGAGGTGCGAGAAGAGCTCTCTATTGGTGAATTTGAGTATGCCTAGAAATGAGATGCAAAAAATTTTGTTGTTTTTGATGATTTTTGTTGTTTTTGAATTTTCTTGATTTTTGACCAAGCGATTGTGGAAATCCTTGGAGCGTTTTGGGATTGACCAAGCGATTTTAGAGATCCTTGGAGCATTTTGGATTTGACCAAGCGATTATAGAATCCTTGGAGCATTTGGGGTGACCAAGTGATTGCGATAATCCTTGGAGCTTTTTGGGTGACCAAGTGATTGCGATAATCCTTGGAGCTTTTTGGGTGACCAAGCGATTGTGATAATCCTTGGAGCTTTTTGGGTGACCAAGTGATTGCGATAATCCTTGGAGCTTTTTGGGGTGACCAAGTGATTGCGATAATCATTGGAGCTTTTTGGGTGACCAAGTGATTACGATAATCCTTGGAGCATTTTTGGGGTGACCAAGTGATTGCGATAATCATTGGAGCTTTTGGGGTTTTGACCAAGCGATTGTGATAATCCTTGGAGCATTTTGGGGTGACCAAGTGATTGCAATAATCCTTGGAGCTTTTTGGATGACCAAGCGATTGCGATAATCGTTGGAGCTTTTTGGGTGACCAAGCGATTGTGATAATCCTTGGAGCTTTTTGGGTGACCAAGCGATTGTGATAATCCTTGGAGATTTTGGGTTTGACCAAGTGATTGTGATAATCCTTGGAGATTTTTGGGTGACCAAGCGATTTTATGGATCCTTGGAGCATTTTTGGGATATGGCTCTCTTAGATATGAAATGGTCGTAAATGACTGATATTCAAGGGTTTTGTTTCCTTGATACCGTCAAGAGAAGCTAGCCGGTATGTTTCGGGTCCTATTTTGCTATCAATGACATATGGACCTAACCAATTTGCCGTGAACTTGTCCCTTAGGTGGGACGGTAAATTAGAGTTCTATTGGTTTTCCTTCAAAACCAAATCACCAACCCAAAAGTCCCTTGGGTGAACTTTCATGTTGTAAGCTTTCTTAAGCCGCTCTTGATAGATACGTAAGTGCTCGAGAGCATTAACGCATCGTTCGTCAAGCAACATAAGTTGGTCTAACCGGGCCTGCCGCACAACGTCATCATCGATGAACTCCTGCATTGATATGCGTAGGGAAGGAATTTCCAACTCGAGAGGCATTACTGCCTCTGAGCCATACACGAGCGAAAATGGAGTTGCCCCAATTGACGTCCAAATGCTAGTGCGATAAGCCCAAAGGGCAAGTGGGATTTGGATGTGCCAATCCTTATGACTATCTGCGACCATATTTTTAAGGATGGCAACTAGTGTTTTGTTTGACGCCTCTGCTTGCCCCTTTGCTTGTGGATAATAGGGTGTTGAAAAACTGTGCTGAATCTTGTACTTTATGGTCAAAGCACGCACATCTTTGTTTTTGAATGATGGCCCATTATCTGAGATTATTTTGGATGGAATACCAAAACGACATATGATGTTATGCAAAATGAATTCCACAATGCGGGGTCCTGTCGTAGAGGTCAGCAGAATTGCTTCCACCCACTTGGTAAAATACTTTGTGGCCATTATGATAAACATGTGATGGCCTGATGATGTAGGGGAGATCTTTCCAATTAGATCGAAGCCCCACTATGAAAATGGCCAAGCAGACTGGACTGTCTATAGGGCCTGGGAAGGTACGTGCATCAAATTGGCATGATGTTGACACTTCACGCACTTCTTGACATATGCGCAACAATCTCGCTCTAAATATGGCCAATAATATCCCATGCAAAGAATGCGCTTTGCAATGGCCATACCACTAAAGTGGCCACCACATGTACCATCGTGCGCTTGGGCGACTACCCAAGTGGACTCTTGCTGGTCCAAGCAACGAAGAAGAATTCCGTCATAGCTGCGACAATACAAAATGTCTCCTATCAAGACATACTTAGCCGCTTTTTGCTTGAATGTTCATTTAGCAGCATGCGTCAATCCAAGGGGAAGATTACCTAACTTGAGGTAGTCTCTAATGGGTAAATACCAGTCCTATTGATCAGAAACCTCGACAGTATGAACAGCCAATCCCTTTTGAAGTTCTTCCCTAACAAACGCTGAATGGGATAGAACTTGCAAGAATAGCGTTGTGTTGCTATTAATGGGAGTAGGGGAAAACAAGGACCCCCATTTGGCACATTTTAGAAGATCTTAGATTCGAAAGAACTTATCCGAGGATGGTTCGATCTGGATCATGTGGATTCCTAGCGTCAAGTCTGAGCTTGCACGCTCCATCGTGGATTGCGATAAGGTTTTGACTTGAATGGTTGTCATATCACCGAAAAGGCCTTGTAGAATTAGTGACCCCAAGGAGGCCATTGTGTCCACAAAATGATTCGATGATTGAGGGAGTGCCTCGATGTCGTACCACTCAAGTTTTGCCAAGAATTTGTCCACAAGGGCTTTATAAGCCTGCAAAACTGGGCATTTACATTTATATACCCATTTGACTTGATTGACTATTAACAGCGAATCACCAAAGATGTTCAGTTGTTTGATGTTCATGGTGATTGATGTCTGAAGACCTAGGAGCAAGGCTTCATATTCTGCATTATTGTTGGTGCACTGGAAGTTTAATTTAAATGACAGGGGCATTGGAGCACCCTGCGGTGTGAAGAATACAATTCCCATGCCACCACCTTGCTCACATTTAGAACCATTGAAGAATAGGGTTATGTCGGCTCGTGACTCGGGCTCATCGAATCTGGTGATTCTGAGACATGGAAGACCCCATCATCGGGTAGTTCTATGACTAGAGGCTGATCGTTTTCAAGAGGATCCTCTGCTAGTTGATCGGCTATGACTTGTCCTTTGATAGATTTTTGTCCAATGAACTCAATGTCAAACTCCGTCAATAACATGATCCATTTCACCGTGTGACTACTATGATAAGTACGACTCATCATGTATCGCAATGGATTCTCCTTAGACACAACATACGTAGTGTTTCTCAGCATGTAGTGGCGTAGATTTTTGGTAGCAAACACCACTTTCAAGCAGAGTTTCTCAATGTATGCATAGTTAAGTTCATAACTGACCAAGGTGCGACTAAGATAGTAAATAGCCTATTCTTTGTGAAGTTCATTATTCTGGGCCAGCATGGCGCCTAGTGCCACCTCAGTAGCTGAGATGTATAAGTAGAACGACACTCCTGGTCTAGGTGGTGCCAATACTTGTGGCGAAGCCAAGTATTGTTTGATTTCATCAAATGCTGACTGGCACTCGTCATCCCAATGAAATGTAACCCCCTTGTGCAATAATTTTTTCATGGGTCGGCATTTGTCAGATAATTGCGCTATGAAGCGTTTAATCGACGTGACCTTTCCTTGTAGACTTTTGAGCTGTTTGATAGTGGTTAGGGGAGCCATTTCAAGGATTGCCTTGACTTTGTTTGGGTCCACTTCGATGCCTCATTTTGAGACTATAAAACCCAAGAGTTTTCCAGATGTGACACCAAATACACACTTCTTGGGATTTAGTCTGACCTTATGCTCTATGAGGCGATCGAGAATCTTGCTTAAGTCATCGAGATGATCCGAGCGCAAAAGAGACTTGGCTAACAAATCATCCATGTAATCTTCCAAAGTTTTATGCATGTAATCGTGGAAGATGTACGTCATGGCATGTTGGTAGGTGGCGCCAGCATTTTTAAGGCCAAAAGGCATGACCTTATAACAAAATGTCCCCCAATGCATTGTGAATGCCATTTTTAGTTGGTCTTCAGGATTGATACGAATTTGGTTGTATCCTGAGAAACCATCCATTAGGGAGAGCATTTCGTGACCAGCTGTAGTGTCTACCAACGCGTTGATGCTGGGCAATGGGAAATAATATTTAGGACTCACTTTATTTATATCTCAAAAATTAGTGCATATGCGAATCCTCCCGTCGGGATTTTTGACGGGAACCATGTTGGATAGCCATGGCGGATAATCCATGTAGATGACAAAATGTGCATCCAACAACTTTTGCAATTCATCTTTGACCATCAAGGCCACTGTTGGGTGCATCTTTCATAGTTTTTGCTTTACGGGCTTGATTGTCGGATCAAGCGTTAAATTATGCGTGACTAGTTGCGGGTCTAGTCCCGGCATGTCTCTATATGACCATGCAAAAACCTCCTTCTTCGCTTTGAGAAGGGCAATGTAGTCGGCTTGCTCTTCAGGGGATAAGCTTACCCCCAGCTTGATAATTTATGGATTCATTGGGTCTAAACCGATGTCTACGTCAGTCGTCTCCTCGACTGACATGTGGGATCCTTCCTCCAACTGATGTGGGGTTGGGATCAAATGGATATCATTGGCTGAGTTTAGATCTGTGTTTGGAACCTCGGGTCCCTCTTCAGCCTAAAAAATATCTTGAGTTGTCCCTGGGTAAAATGAGGCATTTCACCAAAAGGCCAGTACTCTGATGGTGATAAAGGTGAATTGACGCGATCCCAGTCGATGACATCTATGTCTAGATGCAATGACCGTGATGGATCAGCCGAATTGCGGATGGGTGCGGTCAAATAAATGGAGATCATGTGGATGGAAATAATTTGGTCTCCATTACCATGGGTGTGATAACTTGATTCTTCTAGATGCTCCCTATACTCTGGATCTGGTTCTGTAGGTACGGGTATGAACGGATCGGCCCTATGTGCTGATAGGAAGATAGGGTCTTCCCTCGGTACTGTTGTCATGATAAGGTCTTGTGGTGGACGGTGCTCATCTTGAATTTGGAGCCATGGATCCAACACTTGGTCCCACCTTACTGGGTCTACCCACCATTCATGCCCTAACAGTATGCCCATCTATCCCATTAGATCTTCATGAGTTAAAGGGTGGTGATGTCGTCGCGCATGTCTGAGATAGTCCATCTCAGTCTCATCTTCTGAATCACTTTCAGAGACCCAAAAATGTTCATTCTCTTCAGAAACTATTACTTACGACATTGAGGGTTATCCTTGTTCTAATAAGTTAATCTGGTCCCATTGCAGTTGTTCCACTCTTGGTGGAGGGACCTGATTCTCTTGACACTGTATTGATTCAACTGGAACCTCTAAGGGGAATAGCTTCAAAAAGATGTCCAGACATCGTTGATGTTCTCTTTGGGTATTACTGTCCAAACTTTCACCTCTCTCTAGCAAAGGAGAGGGATTATTGCTGTTGCCAAGGGTGTTTGTTGACCATGGGAGGTAATCTCCTAATGTATATTCTGTGTTTGGGTTGGCATAAATATCTGGTGCCAATCCCCCCTTGTTGCCTATTTCCAGGCCTTGCATATTTTCTACCAAGATGTCTAGGGGCAGGGGGTGGTTGAACCCTACTCCTGACTTATCATATGGAATTTGATATCTTGGTTGGCAAAGGACACGCATCCCCTGCTCATATCTGCCTAGCCCATATCCATGCCAATTGCATTGGTCGAGATATATTAGAGCGAAGTCTGGGTTTGACAGGTAGTTGATATTTTCAACAAAAGGCTCTTTGTCTGCTTCCTTTTGTTTGCATGGTTCAAGACCATGATCAAGGCCCCCATACACAAAATTTGTTTTGTTTGGTGGGTAGCCTAGAGGAACAACTGTCCCTATGGGAAGGCGAGGTCTCCCCATGTCCTGTACTGACTCTAATGCGGGCATTGCCACAACATTCTGCACTATGTATTCCCCCAGTCCTCGTACTGGCCATTTCAATAGTGATTGTTGATGATTGGGTGGGAGGAAACGGGAGTCCTTGAGTCCATTCCATGTTTGGCATTTTAGGAGTCTCAGCTTTCGTTGTGCTAGGTATTTCTTCTGTTGATACCATTGATATTGTTGGCAACCCCTTTTCTAGGGGCTGAGCCTCTTCCAGGATCTGTTTTCCCTTGTCCTTCTGTTTGGCCATGAAAGGTGGCATTGATAATGAAGGAGCAGGTGATGATGACTCACCTGGTTGGGATTTTGATGTTTTGGTCACCAGTGGTGCCTGCGGTATTGGACCCTGTTTAGATGGATTTGGTTGAAAATCCAAATGCGTTGAAGGGAGGGTTGAGGCATTAAATGTACCACATTGCAATACTTGAAGGGCTCTAAGTCCATCGGGACTACATGTATTTCTCCTTCAAAAGCATACTTTAAGCACTGGTGAGCGATCGAAGGGACACACTTCATGTCCCTGATCCAAGGCTGCCCTAGCAGTATATTGTAAGCCATCTCGCCTTCCAACACATGGCACAATGTAGGTATTATCTTTTGTCCTACCTGGATAGGCAGAACAACTATGCCGACCGTCGAGCATATTGCATCGTTGAAAGCTCGCAGTGTGTATGTGGAGGCCGTGATATGAGAGGCTGGCAGCTTCAAATGTTTTAAGGCCACAGTGGTAATGATGTTACTGGACGAGCCAGTATCTACCAACACTCTCTTGTACAGGATCCCGTTGACCCGCGCGATAACGTGCAGGGGTGGATCTGCCATTTCATTCGATATTGTTTTGACTTCATCTTCTCTGAAGGTAATGACCGGCTCCATACATCGTTTCACATGTCCCACGAAGTTGTTGAAAGAATTTGCTTCGTGAGGTTGTAATTTGATGGCTTTTAAAATTTCCATAAGAGCTTCCCTATGAGGTGTTGACTGTTGAATAAGCTCGTAAATGGAAAGCCTAGCCGATGTGTTCCGCAAACTCTACGTGAGTTTGGTCCGTATCGTGACCTCGGGTCTAGGCGGAGGTGACTGCATAGGGCGTTGTTCAGGCTGTGACGTTGTTGGAACTTCCCTTGTAGCTACCTCAGGGGCAACTGTTGGGTATTTTTTGTTCCTGGTTACTATGCTAATCATTCCCACAAATCCTTGCATGGGAAGATTCTGTCGCACCTCATTAACCTGGAGAAGTTTTGCCTGTGCCTCATGGGCAGGCAAAGGGTCCCTGAATACCCCCATTTGTTGATTGTTTAGCGCTATGGGGTTGTCCATGGCCAATGTTTTATTGTCAATCAGATCTTGGATTAATCCTTTGAATTTCCAGCATCCATTTAAGTCATGTCCCCTGCGCCTATGGAATCTACAATATAATTCCTATCTGTATCCCTTAGGCTTGGGAGCGTTAGGGTCTACAATTTGGATCTCTGGCATGGTGACTAAATTTTTTGCTAACAAGCGGTCAAATAAGGAGCCCCTAGACTCCGTATAAGGGGTGAATTGTCGCCTAGGGCGACACGGTTGATTCTGCTCCTGTCTTGTATTTTTTCTTTCATAACTAGGAGGCACTGCCTGGTAATTAGCCTTTTGGGGCTGCATTTCTTACACAGGCTTGGGGACATTTATCGCAACTTGGTTAACTGCAACGGGTTGTGATTGCATAGTCCCTGTCTTAGTGGTTTTATTCCACTCTTTCTTTTTAGGCTTGGCGATTGCGCCTTCGCCTATTTTTATCTCTTCTATAACTCTGGCTTGCGCCAAAGCTTCTTCTAAGCTGGCATATTGCTGCAGCTGCAATAACCCAAAGATCGATTTCAAGCAACTTTTTGCAAACATCTGTGTGAGATCAGACATAGGGGGACGATAGGGTAGCTTAGAAAGCAAAGCCCTCCATCGATTCCCGTATGCTACCATTTTTTCTTCCTCATATTGCCTGAGGTTGGCCAGATCACTAAGTGATGCCTTCTTCCTTGTGTTGAAGGCAAAGCATTCAAGAAACGCATCTACTTGTAGACACCAAAACAACACCAATCCGATTATGTGACTGCAAACACTGATCGCTTTGACAAACACAGCCCCCAGGGCAGCCCTCAGAGGTTAAACAGTGGTCTTAACCACTTTCATAGCAATTTTGTGAGGTCAAGGAGCAATTTGGCACACTTG